>OY987188.1:3905000-4505000 GCA_963920625.1 Dinocampus coccinellae | reverse complement strand
AACGAAATATAAGGATAAAGAGTAATCATTGAAAGAAGCGAAAAATGGTCGATTATAGCAAGTGGAAAGATATAGAGGTAATAATATAATCATTTCTACTATGTCAACACATTGTATCGAGCATAGAATGTTCTGGAATATCAAAATATAGTTATAGAAGTGATTAATGAAACATCTCTGTCTGATGATTTAGTACTGCTAAATATTTCTAATTTGAAAATGTTCGTGTCTGTCATTAGTACATATTAATTATTTTTATGATTGTGTACTTAGATTTCTGATGATGAAGATGATACCCATCCAAATATTGACACTCCATCATTATTTAGATGGAGACATCAAGCGAGATTGGAGAGAATGGAAGAGCAAAAGAAAGAACAGGAAGAAATTGAAAGGAAAAAGGCTGAGTTAGTTTGAAATAGTTCAATATGAATTTGGATAATTTAAATTTTCGTGATTATCTCTTTATTATTATGTGTCATTTTTGTTGATTTAGAACAGAGCAAAAATTGCAAAAAACTAAGGAAAAAATAGCAAGATTGGAGAAAGAAAAATCTGATGTTTCTGATTTAGAAAAAATGAAACATGCATTACAAGAGCTCGAATTGGAACAACAAAAAGTTTTATCTAAAGAAGAGGAATTGAGGAAAAAAGAAAAAACAACACCATGGAATGTTGATACCATTGCACAGCCTGGATTTACGAAAACTGTTATTAATACAAAACCACGTAGAAAAGAAGATGATTCAGACTTACCGGATGATGTTAGAGAAAAAAAAATGAATGAATTTGTCAAAGAAAATGAGAAAAAATTAAAACAATATGGAATGTTACGTCGTTATGACGATAGTAAGAAATATTTGACAGAAAATCCACAATTAGTATGTGAAAATACTGCAAATTATCTTGTAATATGGTGTATCAATTTGGAGATGGAAAAAGTGAGTTATTCAAAAAGATTGGGTATCATTTTGTTCATAAACATTAAATACATATACAAATGTTTGTACATATTTATATATTATATTTCAGAAATCTGAGCTAATGGAGCACGTTGCTCATCAATGTATATGTATGCAATATATTTTGGAGTTATCAAAACAACTTGATGTGGATCCACGTTCGTGTGTTGGCTCTTTTTTCAGTAGAATTCAAATTGCTGATCCTGAATATAAAAAATCATTTGATGATGAAGTTGCCGCTTTCAAAGATCGAATTCGTAAGCGTGCAGTGGAAAAACTTGCTGAAGCTATGAAGGAAGTCGAAGAAGAAGAGAGATTGGCGCGACTTGGACCTGGTGGCCTCGATCCTGTTGAAGTTTTTGAGAGTTTACCCAAGTCATTGCAAAAATGCTTTGAATCGCAAGACATACCTTTGCTTCAACAAACTATTGCTACAATGCCAGAAGATGAAGCCAAATATCATATGCGACGGTGCATAGATAGTGGGCTATGGGTACCAGATGCAAAAACAAAGGAGAAAGAGGCTGGAGAAGGAACATCAAGTTTGACAGATGCAGCTTCATCATCCAACACGCCTGACCCTGAATAATTATTAAGTAATTTTTCACGGGTGTAATAATTTTTTTTTTCTACGTCATCTGTAAATTTACACGCAAAAAAAAAATAATTGACAGATAGTGCAATAATTTCATCATTATTTTATCATTTGCTATCTTGTTATTTGCAATTTTTGATCGCATAATGCATTTTTGAAATCGAATTATGTATAATAAAATTATTTGAAATTACAGATGAAAATTGAAGTTTTTTATTTGTTTCAACAATAATAATATATTTTTTCATTTCCCGCTCTATTCAGATACAAGTATAAATCGAAATGTTTCGATATATCGAATTTCTGGTACAAAAAAAAAAAAAAATATGCTACAATCGAGACCGGAAGATGCGAGTAATCATGTATCGAATACGAAAGCTCCTCCGCCTTTTCCGGTCTGGTGTGCCATGGTCTTTGGGGTAACTTTTTTCGTTTCATCATTAAAGATCACTTCACGCTAGTATTAACACTAAGAATCAGCACAACTATATATATTTGATAACGGTAAAGACAATCATTATCATTTTTTCAATCTTTACTTAAATAGATTTTCACTAATTTACGATAATTACATCTATCGTGTTTTTACAATGACAGTATAATGACCAGTTTACATGAAACGTCTTAAAAATATTGTCAATATGGCTATGACTTATGGTCACATATTGTTTGTGAAATAACTAAAATATCTAAAAACATTATATAGATTCAACAGTCGATGGTTGGACGGTGACAGTGTTTGACAAATATTATTTCTGTGCATTGCCAACTGAACAAATTCAATAACGGTATCAATCATTTTATAAATAATTGAATTTTTCATTACTCATTTTCATGTTCAATTTAAAACATTTTTAATTATAGAAGAAAAAGAAAACTGGTTTATTCTTAGTTTGATACTATATCATATACGTGCATAATTACATATATACATATTGTTACATTTATAATTTTTATCTTACTCGTCACACAATATCATATCGTATTCATATTTACATTTATAAGTTAATATTAGTTTTAAGCTAAGTTTCATTAGATGTAATATTATGTCATCAATGGAGTAATGAATTGCGTATTATCAATTGGATTAATTATATAAAAAAATTTATATATATGTATCTACATTTATATTACATGCATATGTCATGAGATTTTTAGATACATATAAGTATAATTGTGTATGTGTAGTGGTTTCTGGGTAAAATCGAACGTGGAAAAATTAAAAACAAAATGGCAGACAATCCATGAATCGTCTAACGAATAGGATGGGAACGTGAATATTGCTTATTTCAAATAAATTATAGGGCTGCGTTCGGGTAAATGGAATTTATGTTGAATTTAAAAGTGATATTATATAGATAAATTTATTCGTTTCGTGATTAATTTATAGTATCGCCAGTGACATTGTCCATTGAATTTCGCGATAAATTTCTATCTATTTAGTTGAATTTATCAAATCATATATTAATTTTTTTTCTTTTCGCGGTAATATGGAATTATTGTGAAAGATGTCCGGTTGTAAATGTATAGAATTTATTAAACGGTGTTTGTGTTGCGCACTATTATCGTTGTGGAGTAGTCTTGTGCGCAGTCTATTGGTGAGCGGAACGGCGCTCGTGTTGCATGCGCATTGCACGACGGGATGGTATACGACAAGAGGGCGACCGGGGAAGACGAACGAACGAGTGGAGTCCACAAAATGGCGGCCGTGCTCAGGCCCGCGACCATATAGTACGTGAAAATTCGATATTTTTGTACGATGTTGCGAATTTTTAATATAATAATCATATAATATTGCGAATGAGTGTACGTCAATTGGTTTTATCATTGATTTAGTGTAAAATAATCTCGTGGTGTGCGTGATATTGAATATTGGTTGAGACGCGTAGACTGTACGATGCAGGTGAGTGCTCGAGGGGGCTTCGCAAAAATTTTTATTTTTCCGCATCTATTTCACTTAATTATGGAATAATATATTTAGTTTAACAACGATACAATTATTGTGATTCAATTTTTCGTTATATATAATTAAAAAATAATCGCGGTGTTATTTGGAATAAGCAATATTCACGTTGCCACATGTGTTTTTACTCTCTTTGATTCATTAAATGCTTTATTAAATAATTATAAATATTATTAATATGTCTGGTAATATTTTCAGACGTTGGGCGGGGTCATACGGTCGTCTGGGTTCAAAATACTTTGCCGTCTTGTCCCCTGATTTCCCACAAATTTCATCAGTTTTTACTCTTGTAATAACCTATAAGTTTGTTTACATCACTTCACATTATTATTTTTCACTTAAAAAACCATTGTTCCACTCAGTTTTTCATTAATAATTATTCTTTATGGTATTATCCAGCTCAGTCATTAACTTATTCAAAATTTTATCATAGACCCATTTTTGCAATTTAAGCTCAAAGTTTCTCATACACACTCACTCTATCATCATTGTCAATTTACCTTACGACGTATTTATCCGTCATACAACATTTCTATCGTTAGTTAACATAAAATTCTTCAATTCATCCTTGTCATTATAAAATTATTGTTTCACACCTTTTTATCTATTTCAAATCACTTTTATATCAATATATCAATATAAATAACAGACTGTATTTCATCTATAAGTCTTCATTGAATTTTGTATTGGAAATACACCAATTCACAATGACAATTCAATATTTTACAATTTTCTTCAGTGTCATAGAAGCATTAATAAAAAAAATATGAATCTATTTGATGATTGAATTGTGTGAGACTTTTGTTGAAAAAAAATATTCATATTTTTCTCTTTATTTCATAGAAATAAACAAAAATTAATAGATAAATTACTGGACCATTGAATTTGTTTCAATGTAGTGTAACAAATTAACGATTGATAATACGCAATATCCATAACATTTTTTTTTTTCTTTTCTTTTTCTTTTCTTCTTTGTAAATATTCTCTCCATTATGTCATAATTATAAAAAGAAAAAGTTAAAAATATTAATGTATAAAATAATTTCCATCATTATAAAAAGTGATTGTCTAATGTGTGATCATAATTCGATAAATATAATGTGACCTCTGAGATCAAGTAACCAATATTTTATTCTTTCATCATCGAAATCTTGTACGAATGCTGAATTTTTATGCAAATAATCATATATATAAAACAATGTATGTCAATACGTTATTGAAAAATAAATATCTGCATCAACTGCATATCAATAAATATTTTTAATATCCTCATGTTATTATGATAATTTTTATTTTAAATATAAGTGAATTTTCCATTGATTTATTAGACTGTAAATCAGGAGAGTGAAAAATAACCCCGTGGTATTCAAATAAATACATTTTTATTTGAAAAATAAAATTATATAAGTTTTAATTACATCAGATGCTATTCCAAACAACACGAGCGACAATTGAATGATAAATAAATTTAAATACCGGCATTCGAGAAAATTTCATTGTATTACAGAAAACTATTGAATCAGAGTCTGGCAAAGAGTCAGCATCAGATTCAGATAATGAGAGTAAAAGTGATAGCAGCTCATCGGAAAGTAATTCTGGTTCTGGTTCAGGAAGTGATAGGTGAGTATCATTTACTTGGCGGATGGAGAGTAGGACACGATTCGTTAGTTTTTTTTTTTTTTTTAATTCTCATTAGAAGTACTGAAAAATATCACGTTGCATCTGTTATTGTCAACCATGCGTTGTTATTATTGTACCTCAGAACATTTTAGTTCAATTAATTCACCTAATGAATTAATATCAAATAAAAAATATTCGTCATCACAGAAAATTTCTTTTTTAATGAAAAAATTTCAAAAATTAATTCTATCTTTGATCACAGTAAATATTCGATTGCCTCTTCTTCTTTTTTTTTTTTTTTTTTTTTCTTTTTTATTTTCTTATATATAATATATATTAAATCATTGATTATTGAATAAATAAAATGAAAATAAAAAATTGCTTGGCTGGTAAATATAGTGACTCGAGCTCGTCAAGTGATTCTGGCTCAGGATCCCATTCAGACTCAGAGAAATCTGAGAAATCCGATGATAAATCTGATAAATCCGATGCACCTGCACAAAGCGATAGTTTCCAAAGTAAAAGTTCGAATCACAGCACAGAAACAAAACATAGGCATAAATCCGACACTAGTCGCGAATGGGATGAAAATCCTGATATATACGGTATCAGGAGGTCAGGAAGATCGAGAAAGGAACCAGAAAGACTCACTACTTCGCGTGAAAGTGACAGTGATGGTCGTAGAAAACATAAGAAAAAAAGGTAAGTGATTCAAATTACAGATGATGGATATTCAATACAAAATTTGCTGTTAGGTGATTGTCTATAACTGAATTCGCCTCTTCTTCATTATGGCAATATAATTTTCCTGAATGGCTAAAACGAAGAATAAGAAACGGATCATCTTATATTTAACATCAACATATTATTATTATTATTATTATTATTTTTTTCTCTTTCCTTATTTTCTTTGGAACATTTGCAAAAACATTTTGTTACACTTCTACACATTTACACTCAGTTTTTGTGGTAGATTTTTACAGCACTAATTTTTTTTTTTTTTCTCATCACTTTTTATTGCTTCTGAGCTTCTTGCTATTTGTCATCAAATCTTTTATTATTATTATTATTATTACTGGTTTTTTTTTTTTCAATTTTTAATTGAGAGATAAGATATCATTACATTGATTATTGATTTTGGTGTAGTACACAAAGTACGTGGAATTCCGAGAGTTCCGATTCAGACTCTGATGAAGTTGAAACACGTAGACCACCACCTAGTAAATCCATTAATCGACGAGCAGCTCAAAAAGCTAAAGAAAATGCCCGATCGAGAAAAAAACAAATGTCAGATTCATCTGAAAATTCTTCCTTTGACAGTGATGATAATCGAAGGTTTGTTTATTAAATTAATATTATTTTCATTATCGTGATATATAAATTATAAATTTGGAAATAAAAAAAAAATTTGTCAATAATTTTTATAGACAAGTTACACGACGAGCGGGTACTTCGGTGAGTTATAAAGAGCAAAGCGATGAAGGTACCGGTAGTGAAGATCTTGTTGAAGTTGATGAACCGACAACGGCTACGGTATTAGAACCCGACAATGCCGAAACAATTGAACGTATTTTAGGCCATAGACGAGGAAAAAAAGGAGGTACATAATTATTAATTTTTTCTAAATTTTTATTTTCCTTATTATTTACTATATTTACTATGTAAAATAGAAATATTTTTTATGTTTTTTCATGTTTTTTCATGTTTTTGTTTTTGTGGTTTTATTCTCTATAGTAACTGGAAATGTTACGACAGTTTATGCAGTTGAGGAAAATGGTGATCCAAATCCAAAAGAATTAAGTAAAGAAGACAGTGAAATTCAGTACCTGATAAAATGGAAGGGTTGGTCGCATATACATAATACCTGGGAATCTGAGGAATCATTAAAAGCTCAAAAAGTAAAGGGTTTAAAAAAACTGGATAATTTTATAAAACGTGAACGAGAACTTAAACAGTGGAGAGATTATGCTGGTCCAGAAGACATCGATTATTATGAATGTCAATTAGAATTACAACAAGAATTATTGAAAAGTTACAATAATGTTGAGCGTATAATTGCCGAATACAAAAAACCAGATTCCATACATCCTGACTATTATTGCAAGTGGGAGAGTTTACCGTATGCTGACTCTACTTGGGAGGATGGTGCGCTTATCATTAAAAAGTGGCCAGAAAAAATAAAGGAATTTCGGGATCGAGAGGATTCAAAGAGAACGCCAAGTAAACACTGTAAAGTTTTGCGTTCACGACCCAAGTTCCATCAAGTCAAAGGCCAACCGGAATATATGGGCAGAGGGAAGGATTTAATTTTGCGTGATTATCAAATGGATGGTCTCAACTGGATGATTCATTCATGGTGTAAAGAGAATAGGTAAATTAAAATCAATCAAAGCAAAATATTTTTCATGACATACTAATAATAATAATAATAATAATAATAATAATTATTATTATTATTATTATTATTATTATGTATCATTTATGAATTAAAATATTCATTGTAATTTTTACATTTCTATTTTTAGTGTTATACTTGCTGATGAAATGGGATTGGGTAAAACAATCCAGACCATATGCTTCCTCTATTACTTATTTCACACTCATCAACTTCATGGACCATTTTTACTAGTCGTCCCATTGTCGACAATGACTTCCTGGCAAAGAGAAATGGCACAATGGGCACCAGATTTGAATTTCGTCACATATTTGGGTGATGTTACTTCCCGTAATGTTGTAAGTTGCCAAAATTTTTATAAAAGTTTATTTATATCAGTGAGATTTATCGAATAATGAAATTATTGTTGTTTATCTTTTTTTTTTCTTTTTTTTTTTTACAGATTCGAGAATACGAATGGTGTTACAGCTCGAAGAGATTGAAATTCAATGCGATACTCACCACATACGAAATAGTTCTAAAAGATAAAGCGTTTTTAGGCGTAATAAATTGGGCAGTGCTTCTCGTTGACGAAGCCCACCGTTTAAAAAATGATGATTCATTATTGTATAAAGCTCTAACGGAATTTCACACAAATCATCGACTTTTAATTACTGGCACACCGCTGCAAAATAGTTTAAAAGAATTGTGGGCATTATTGCACTTTATTATGCCAAATAAATTCACAACGTGGGAAGAATTCGAAAAAGAACATGACAATGCTGCCCAAAAAGGTTATTCCAAGTTACATAAACAACTTGAACCTTTTATATTACGACGAGTTAAAAAAGATGTTGAAAAATCATTGCCAGCAAAAGTTGAGCAAATATTACGCGTTGAAATGACATCTTTACAAAAGCAGTACTACAAATGGATATTAACAAAAAATTATAATGCATTACGTAAAGGTGTTAAAGGATCGACTATGACATTCATTAATATAGTTATAGAATTAAAAAAATGCTGTAATCATGCGTATCTAACTAAGCCAATGGAGGGTGATAAAAAAGACAGTAATGAAGATTATTTACAACAAATAATACGTGGCTCTGGTAAATTAGTTCTTCTTGATAAATTACTAGTGCGTTTACGCGAAACGGGACATCGTGTATTAATATTCAGTCAAATGGTTAGAATGTTGGATATACTCAGTGAATATTTGCAAAAACGTCATTTTCCGTTTCAAAGACTCGATGGTAGTATAAAAGGTGAATTACGTAAACAAGCGTTAGATCATTTTAATGCCGAGGGTTCTACAGATTTTTGCTTCCTTTTATCAACACGTGCAGGTGGACTTGGTATTAATTTAGCCACAGCTGACACTGTGATAATATTTGATTCCGATTGGAATCCACAAAATGATTTACAAGCACAAGCACGAGCGCATCGTATCGGTCAAAAAAATCAGGTTAACATTTATCGATTGGTAACGAAGAATTCAGTTGAAGAAGAAATTGTTGAGCGAGCAAAACAAAAGATGGTGTTGGATCATCTTGTCATACAAAGAATGGATACGACTGGACGTACGGTTTTAGATAAAAAAGCTCCCGGTACAAATAATAATCCTTTTAATAAAGAGGATTTGAGTGCAATTTTGAAATTTGGCGCTGAGGAATTATTTAAAGATGAAGAAGACGGTGATGAAGAGCCAACATGTGACATCGATGAAATTTTACGACGTGCCGAAACAAGAGATGACGCGCCCGCAACCGTTGGCGAAGAATTGCTGTCAGCATTTAAAGTTGCGAGTTTCGCGGCATTTGAAGAGGAATCCGAGCCAATTATTCAGCCAAATGAAAATGATGATGAAAGTAAAGATTGGGCGGAAATAATACCGGAAAATTTCCGTAAAAAAGTTGAAGAACAAGAAAAATCGAAAGAAATGGAGGATCTTTATCTGCCACCACGAAGTCGAAAGACACTGCAGCAAATAAATCAAGGTGAAGGTAAAGGTAGAAAAAGACGGAAACCACAGTCGGATGAGAGTGAGGAAGTAGATGAAACTGGCAGTGAAGCAGAAGGCTCGGACGATGAACGACCAAAGAAACGTGGACGACCTCGAATGTTACCACGTGAATCAATCAAAAGTTTTACGGACGTTGAAATACGAAAATTTATCAAGAGTTATAAAAAATTCCCAGCCCCATTGAAACGTCTGGATGACATTGCCACAGATGCTGAGCTACAAGAAAAACCAATGGCTGAATTGCGATATTTAGGTGAGAAATTGAAATCAAGGTGTGAAGCGTGTATTGCAGAATTCGAAAATACTGCTAAAGAAAATAAATCAACGGAGGACGAAGTGAAGAAAGAGGGTAAAGGCCGAAAACGTGGCAGAGGTCCAACATTTAAATTGGCTGGCGTTATGGTCAATGCCAAATCTCTTTCCGCTGCTGAAAAAGAATTGGAACCGTTGGATCAAGCTCTACCCTCTGATGCAGAACAACGAGCAAATTGGCACCTCGATGTCAAATTAAAACCAGCTAATTTTGATTGCGAATGGAATTCCGATGATGATTCACGTCTTTTACGAGGAATTTATACTCACGGTATGGGCTCTTGGGAGGCAATCAAAATGGATGCCAGTTTAAAACTCGCTGATAAAATTCTTACAAATGAAAGTAAACCACAAATAAAGCAGTTGCACGCGCGCGCTGAGTATCTATTGAAATTATTAAAACGTCAAATCGATTTGAAACATGGTGTTATGAGAATGAGAAAACCACGAAAGCCAAAAGAAATCAAGATGGCTATCACTAAAGAAATAATTGACGATAATGATAGTTCGGGTGATGAAAATAAAAAACCTAAAATAAAAGTGGAAAAACCGCCTGTAAAAAAGGAAGAGATCGAGACTGTTGTTAAACGCGAAGTTAAGGATGAGAGTGATGGCGTGACGGAGGAAAAGAAAAAAGAGAAAAAACTCAAAAAAGATAAAAAAGAGGCAAAGAAAAATAAAAAAAATAAACAAGCCGTTGGTCCGATGCATTTTACTGCAAATAATGAACCGCGTGCGCTCGATGTTCTTGGTGATTTAGATCCATCAATATTCAATGAGTGCAAGGAAAAAATGAGACCTGTTAAAAAATCTTTGAAAGCTCTTGACAGGCCAGATCAAACATTAAGTCACTCTGAACAAATTGCTCATACACGACAGTGTCTTGTTCAAATTGGTAATCAAATTAATACATGTCTATCAGAATATCGTGATCCGGAACAAATAAAAGAATGGCGCAGTAATTTGTGGTATTTTGTATCAAAATTCACGGAATTTGATGCAAAAAAATTATACAAATTATATAAACACGCGACACGATCAAAGGGTGATGATAATACAAGTACATTATCAACTCCAGAGAAAAAAGATGATACGATAAAACAAAAACACTCAGATAATAAATCCCATGAAAAATCGCATACAAATGAAAATACTTCAAAAGAATCGCGATCTGTAAAACGTAGAGTAGACGATATCGAAGATAACTCCAATAGCAATTTACCAAGTAAAAAACATGTGTCAGGAAATAGTAATTTATCGAATAGCAGTGGAATGTCAAGTGCGACAATGGGTCCAGTTACACCGTTAATTTCAACATCTAATCCAAGCAACACTAGTGATCAATCGAGGCATAAAGAACCCAAGGATTTAAAACATAAAGATATTAAACGGGACAGAGAACGTGAAAGAGATCGGGAACGAACCCATGAACGAAGTATGGATCGATTGAGTGGTGGAAAAGATGAACGAATTCGACGAGATAGTGGTGGCTATGGTGTTGGTGGACATTACAGTGGTAGTCGAGAGGATGATCACTGGTTACCTCGAGATGGAAGAGATCCACGAGAGAACAGGTAAAGTTTTATTAAATATTTTCCAAAAACTTTTTCCATTCCTCACTATCAATTAACATTTTAATCATTTCATTCTGTAGATTTAATGATCATAAACGTGACAGATTTGAATCATACGGGCGAATGCCAGGCGGATATCATAGAGATCGAGATAGAGATAGGGATCGCGATCGTGATCGTGATCGCAATATGCATCTCAATGACAAACGAAGGTAAAAAAAATGTTTTGATCGTTTTATTGTAGATATATTGATTTTGCAGTAGAGTGTGTTGTATGTGTAATTTTTTTTGTTTTGTTTTTCAGTGATTATTACAGATATTCGTCGGGTCCACCGGGAAATTATGGTTATGGCGGCCCAGGTGGGTACGGTGGTAGTGGTGGTGGCGGTGGGAATTATCCACCAAGTGATATTCCATCAGGACATTTTCGTGGTAGGGGCTATCCGAATGATGGAGGATACCCAAGTGATTGGCGATCAAATAAAGATTACAGAAGAGAATATGATCGAAGGCCACCGCCACCAAATGCTAATTCCTAGTGCATTGTTTTCCCCTTGCCACCGTCCTTTAATTATGTCATTGACCTCCGAACATAATGTTCTCATCAGTTTCGCTTTCGTACACCATCTCTTCCTCAACTCAAATTGCATCGTTTTTCATGTGCGAATGTTGGTGTAAAAGCGATAAAATATTTAAAAGAAAAAAAAAAAAAAAAAAAAAAGGAAAGGAAGAAAAATTCAAGTTTCATTGTGCGATTATGAATCATAATTGAAGTTTGGACTTTATAAAAACTCATGTACAAAATTGCTCTCAACGTATTTATGGACATTTATACATAGTGAGGTTTTTATTTTTATTACATAGTGAAATTATTATTTTGTTTTGTTGAATATACATATATATATGTGCTTTTTTTTTTTCTTCCTTCTTTCATCGAATGCGAAAAGTTCATATTCAAGATGATATAATGATACACTATTTAATTTTTGTATATCATCACGCGCACTTTAATCAATGGCATTCACACCAAATTGTGTTACCCATTAAACGGAAATCTTTTCATAATGAGAGTCGTTATAATTTTAATTGTGCCAACAATAATTTCTGACTGTACGTGCAACTCCTTAATAAGTAGTAACATGCATATATATATATATATACACCGTGTCCTAGAATCACTAGTCCAATTTCAATGTATTTCTTATGCATTTTGGACTATTGATTCTGGGACAGTGTGCGTATATATATATATATATATTTTAAATTACATCGCTACATAAAAAATATCTGTCATTTCATAATGATTTTTCATTGCATCAATTCAATAATGCAATGCCTTCCTTCCTGTAAGAATAATCTTTAGTCATCTGTGCATGGCAAATTATGCATTTTAAATTACTTTTTTTGTTTTTGTTTTGAATCGTGAAATTATGTTTATTTTAATTGGCGTATCACAAACATTGTACAGCTCAAGTACATATTTATGATGGCATTTGTTTTTTATTGCACATGAAAAAATTGTCACCATTTCATCATAATAAGTGAAAATTATTTATTTCTCAATATAAAATTTGTAATTGATAAAATTTAATATGAAAAAAGAAAAAAAAAAAAAAAAAAAGAATTACATACACAACATATATGAAGAGGTTAGGCTGAAATAATTGTGGATTAATTGTTAGTAACATATTCATTCTGTGCCTGAATATCATAATACCAAAAGTTTATAATGACGTACATGCGAATAATTATTCGATTGGATAAAAAAAGATAACATTTAAATTGTAATAATCTTATCCATTGGTATACTTGATCAATTTTTTTTTTTTTTGCATTCATATATATTTATATATCAATAGAGTGAATAAGGATCAATAATTTTAGCGCAAGAGATCAGCGCATTCATTTCAGTTTTAATAATTATCAGGGTTTCATTTAAATATTTAAAAAGTATACAAATAAATATGGCGAAAATTCTGGCATAATTTCTACGCACATATCGATCTTAAATTTTCTTTCTGACTTTTTGCCAATGAATTCATTATGAAAATGTAAATTGATTAGACTTTCGTTTCTATTGTCACAGAAACAAAGCATAAGTACTTGCATAACTTGAAAACGGAAAAAAAATAATTGAATTGTATCATCTGACTTGTAATTTAATTAAAGTAATTTTTTTTTTTGCAATTTTAGTGTGCATTTGTGTAAATATTAGGATATTATGAAGGAAGAGAGAAAAATAAAAAGAAGGGTAAATCATGAGCGTGATCATGATAATGCATAGTAATGAAGAAAAGTGTTTGATTATTATTAAACATTAATTCATACAGATGATGATAATAATAAGCGTGAAATAATGAAAATGAAAATATGTAAACTCACGATAAAATTATCATTCGCCAACTTAAGTTTTGAATTGATTGAGATAATGTTGAAATTGGTATTAGTGAGCTGTTTATAATTTATTCTTAGCCAAACGTAAATCATGGATAATACTAATACGACAAACTGAAGAAAAAATAAAATGAAAACAAAAAAACCATACTGTATATAATGAATAAATTTGAAAAAAAAATGAAATAAAATAAGTATATTGTAATAAAATACTTTATTGCTCTGTAATTGTATCACTATAACAATTTGCATCGTCGTATTATACGATATTATTGTATTTTATCTATCTTTATTGTAGAATATTTCTTGATTAAATATATGTAGAGAAAAGTTATTCTTACGTGAAAAGACGCTGTGAAATTCAATACATAATGATATATAATTGCAATCATTATTTTTGTAAAGGAAATTCGCGCGAAATATTTGAAATTTCTTTGTTTGTTTTCGTTTTCGTTTTTTTTTTTTTTTTTTCAAAATTTACGTGGTACCACTTATTTTTGTCATAAGCGCCATTGGAAATAACGATTGGCACTATATTATATAATTAAAAAAATCTTTTACGTGGCGTTCGGGTATGTTTCCTTTTTGAAAAAATATACAATTGAATTTTCTTAAAATTCTCCTAGATAAATTTTTCAATTTTTTTACTAAACAAAAAAAAACTTTGTATTTTTCGTATGTTCTGTTCATTTTTTTCAAATACATTTTCTGTTGACTAATGACTGGATAGGGGCGAAATTGATATGCGCGCGCAATACAAGGTATTAGTCGTCGTTTGTCATTTGATCTTGATATTAGTTCATTTGTGCGAGTGATAATTATATTATATTCATAAATAATATCGTAAATTATCAGTGAATAAAATAATTCGAGTAATGAGTAATAACAATTTTGAGGTTTCATTAATATCGAGTTAGTGTTGTTCTAATAATTCAAATGTATTTATTAATGATGATTGATGAGTATTTTTGACCATTTTATAATTTTCATATGATACTTTTTTCAATTTATCTAAAAATTTCATCGACAAATAAAAGAAAATTTGGAGAAAAATAGGAGAATAATAAAGGTAAGTGATAGATATTTAAGTTTGTTTAAATGAATTTATTAACAATTTGTAAGAGCGCCCATTTCAAAAATCCATTTGCGCGGGTATTTTTTTTATGAAATAGGTGACGCATGCAGCATATTCCTGCGCATGTAGTCGCCATCTTAAAACAACGCTTGTTGCTTATACGGTAAGTTTTCGAATCGAGAATGTAGAAATACAACTCGAGGATAAACGAAGAATAGTATGTGAATTACACATGTGCTTCAGATTGCTTTGAAAGAAATAAATGTATTGAAGAAAAATTTAACAATACATACATATATATATATGTGAGAAAACAGTAATTATGTCATTTTTTTCACGTAACAATCGTGACAGTAGTGGTACTAAAAGGAAGGTATGAACAACATAATATTTAATTTTATTTCAATCAAATGTGAAGTACTTTAATTTTAGGTTATTTGCTATAAACATTTTTACAAACAAAAATTCATCTATAACAAATTATCATTTCCAATTTTCATTTTAGTTCAATGCATCACGAAATAATCGATCTAATAATGATGCAGATTCCACTAAAAAGAAAACAAAAAGGAAAAAAAATCATGCTGACGATGAAAGTATCGCCAGTAGTGATGAGGAATTTGCAGAAGAACGTCAAAGGTAAATTAACGTGTGAAGATAAATTTGTTAAATTTTTTATAATTTACGTAAAATTTTCAATTTATTCAGAGCGAAAGGTGAAATATTAGATGATCAATCGGAAGAAGAAGCAGAAACTGCTCAAGAAAAACGATTGCGATTAGCAAAAAAATATTTGAATGAAATTGAAGAAGAAGGTAAATTAATATTTCATATAGGATAATTTCCTGTTATTATTGTTATTTACAACCAGAATATTTGTAGAAAGGGATAGAGAAGAATTCGAACAAGGTGCTGTAGCACGAAGATTACAAGAAGAATATTTAGAAGAAAAAGGAAGATTGAGAAAAACAGTAGCCAGTAATTATACAAGTCATGGAGATTTAATTGATTTGAGGTGTAAAGATCACCGAGAGTCCATCACATGTTTATGTCTGTCCAGTAATGGAAAAATTCTTTATAGTGGCTCTAAAGATGGCACAGTAGTTAAGTGTAAGTGCAAATACATTTCATACACTATAAATAATGCAATATAATTTAAAAATAATCAACAAATTCATCATGAATATACATTTAATAGGGTCCGTTCAGAATCATGTCAAATTGAATGTATTAATCGGAAAAAGAAAATCAAAAGACGGAATGAAATCGGTAGTGTGTATAGCTGTGAGTTCTGATGGGAAATTTTTGGTTGCTGGCGATGGTGGATGTAAAGATATAAAAGTTTTTAATGGCGATGATTTGAAGCATATTAAAAACTTACAAGGACATCGTGGTGTAATAACTGGTTTGGTATTTCGACGAGATACCCACACTTTGTATTCTGCATCCCAAGACAGAAGTGTCAAAATTTGGAATTTGGATGATATGGCATATGTTGAATCAATGTAATTATCGTTTAGTTTATAATGTTGGTTATATTGCTATTATGAGATTAATTCAATCTTATATGTTATTTCACAGGTTTGGTCATCAAAATCCAATAACGTCAATTGATGCGTTGTCACGTGAACGAGCAATCACAAGTGGTGGATTTGATAGATCAGTTAGAATATGGAAAATTGTTGAAGAATCACAATTGATATTTAATGGTCATGGAAATAGTGTAGATGGTGTTAAACTAATAAATGAAGAAAACTTTTTGAGTTGCGGCGATGATGGTCAATTATGTGTTTGGGGTTGTTTAAAGAAAAAACCTCTTTGCTCAGTTAAACTTGCACACGGTTTAGATAGTGATAATGGTCAACCAATGTGGGTGTCGAGTATTGCTACTCTACTTAATACAGATTTAGTTGCATCAGGTGAAGATTTGAAAATAATATTCACTATAAGATAATGAATTGAGAATAATAGATGATAAAAATTTGAAATATTTATGCATTGTTTTGTTGCAGGTTCAAGAGATGGTGCTATTCGATTATGGAAATGTGGCGAATCATTTAAATCACTTACATTATTATTTGAAATTAAAATTGTTGGTTTTATTAATGCAATGGCATTTACACCCGATGGGAAAAATCTTATTGTTGGCGTTGGCCAAGAACACAAATTGGGTCGATGGTGGCGAATACCAGAAGCCAAAAATAAATTGGTTATTATTCCATTGTTACAAAATAATGCTAAAAAATAATTGTATAGATATGCAATTTTTTTCATAATTAAACAAAACGAGAAAAAAAAACTGGTAATTTTCAGTATCACTTTTTTTTTTCTTATCTCAAACAATGCAAATTGAATTGCTCATATATACGAGGTATGTGAATGAAATGAAAGATATATTGGTCCACAGTACAAGTATTTATTTATTCTGTACAAAAGTTGAGTTATAAAATATCATGTCCCACTTTAGGTCTTCGTTCTTAGTCTTGTATACCACACCGTCTGGAGTTTAGCTCGTATAACAATTAATTATCGTCGTAGAAAACGCGTGTGCTTATAGAGGAAAAAAATGGAATTTTTCTTTTTTTTTTTAATTGAAACGTATATACGTAATTGCATTCTGATGAATTTAAATCACGATTCCGTTCAATTATTCATGTATTTATTTTTTACTTATTCAAATAATTCGTGTTCTTTTTATCCCTTCTATTCTCTTTGAGAATAATTTTTTTTCTTTCATTTCTCACAGTAGGCCATTTATCGATAAGCACGCGCGCTCTATATTTATTCTTACTTTTTTTTTTTTACTTTTTTTTTTGTGACCGCTTTTGGGCACGTTTTGTATACATACACATGTCAATCAGACAATCTAATATTATTTTTTTTAGCCACGTTCAACAATCAGTAGATTATGAATATTTTTTATGTTGCGTGCATTTGAAATTAATTCAAATGAGTGTTGTGTGTGTTAATGTGTATAATGTGTAGGCCCTTTGTGATGCAGTATTACAAACTTTTTGCTTATGCAAACAATGATTGTGCTTTTCAATGTTGCCGGATATACCCAAATCTTATTTTTTTTTCACTTTGCATTGCCTTGAAATTCACATTTTTATTCACTTGGATAAATTAGTCTCCATCAATATTCATCATAATCTCGCCGTATTTTATCATTATCATTATTATTATTATTATTGTTATTATTATTATTATTATTATTTTTTCGAATAACCAAAAATGCCAAAGACCATTTCATTTTTTGCTTTGTATTACCTTACAACAGCAGTTTACATTTCAAAATTTGTTGATATCAGGATATGAAGATAATTCTCCAACAATAATTAAGTTATTTGTGAAGGAGGTTATAATACATAAAGTATTTTTTTGACAAAAAAAAAAAATAATATATATATATATGTATATGTATTGCATTTTTTTCATTGAGCATGATTATAAGCGTGCAAAAAATTATTTAATGAATGTTTGAATTTTTTTTTGTTTCATTTTTCTCATTTTTTTTTTTCTTCTCTTTTTCGCTGAATTATTGATAATTTTACCTTATCCATATGTGTCATTTCTATGGCACTTTCAATATTATATTATGTACATAAATATGAAATGTATGTACATTATATAAATTTATAATTCTGCGTAATTTGACAGAATTTGAAATGACAGGCGACGGATATTTTGCGGCACGAAGAATGATTTTATAATATTATAAAATACAAATATTCACCAATTAAATTATTAAAATTGAAATTTATCTATTGAATTAATTGACTCGCCAATGATAAGTGTGTATATGAAAAAAGGAAAAATGAAAAATTAATACTTAATATATGAACGATCACGAATATTTCCTGTGCCATAGAATACTATTTTATTATCATAATTTTTTTTTTGTTTTTGTACTAATTTATATAATTTCCGTTGTATTTTTTTTACTTTCATCTCCAACAATAATCATCACTCGCCAAATTTGGAGTCATTTAAATTTCTGCCAAACACAAATGCTCGATTTTTTTCTTTTATTTGTTTGTTTGTTTTTTTATTTTTTATTATTTCATAACTATAATTTTTTCTTTCTCTTTCAAACTATATTACTTTCCGTGTCATTAAAGCATATCTTATATCGCATTATGCGTATACAACACATGCAATTTGTTGACATTACAATTTCATCTCGTAATTATAAAATTTTTTATTATTTTAATTTTTTTATTTGTTCTTTTTTTCATGTTCTCTTTTTGAGTAAATTTATTTATTAATTATCTTTTTTTTTTCATTATTTTGCACGCGTCGATGTATCATCAGTGGATTAATCAGTGCAATTTTATGTCAGTATGTGAGTGTTGAGTGTGCATGAGTGTTTGTAGGTACACGTAGATGGTTTTCGTACACAAAACACGCTCTACAATTATTTGCAGCACTATTGTACAATACTTGTATGTATGTATGTATGTATGTATGTATGTATGTATGTATGTATGTATGATGATTTTATTTTTATTTATTTATTTATTGTTTTTTTTTCTTTAGAGTTATGATTATGCCTGTTATTTATTTATTAATTTTTTTTTGTTTTTTTTTTTTCTGTTATTCAATGCTTGTTTAAAAGTCTATTGCGCTACATGTGGACTATTAATTATGAAATTCTATATTCTACTTTTGTATTCATTGTATGTGTTTATCTGTAAGCCGATATGTCGACGTTTTTATAATTAATATTGAGTTGATGGTAAATGGTTTTGAAAACTGAAGAAAAAATATTCAAAAAAAAAAAAAAGAAAAAAATGGAAATATATATTTATATATATATATATATATAAATAAAAACAATAATAAAAATTTAAGAGGAGATTTTGGAATTTTCGTAGAAATTGATGTTGCTAACTTGTGGGTGCTGGCGGGTGGTGATGGTGGTGTTGGTGGTAGTAGTAGTTGTAAATGGGGAGTGAGAGAGATAGAGAGTTGAAATCGTGCGCGGACTTTGGCGCGCGACCGATAACGAGGGCACTTTTGTTAATGAGCTTTCCGAGTTCGTCGGTTCCCCTATCCGCACGGGGACTAATCCGCTAATTAAAGTGAATCAAAGAGTTAACGTTGAGCGTCGTCGTCGTCGTCGTCGTTGTCGTCGTCGGTGGTCATTCGACAAGTTGCATACCGAAAAAAATCATTCCCCCACAGCACACGTGTCAACCATCAGTGCGCGGTTAGTCAAGATATCTTATCATTGACGACGAATGACTAGAATTGATTTTATTTAATCAGATGATGATGGTATGGAGAGGAAAAATCCATTGCCCGTTATTATTTATCATATGTTTAACGAAAAATAATAAAAGATGAATATATATATATATATATATTTTTTTTTTTGTTTAAATCTGGCCAAGTGTTTTTCTATAAATACTTCATTAATTAATTTCACGTTTATTTCTCTCTTTTCTTATTTTTCATCGCTAAATTTGTTACCATTGCAGAGCACGTATACGACGGCCCTACACCGATTTCATATTTATTTTAAATATTTAATTCTTTTTTTTTTTTCATATTTTCATTTTATTTATTTATAACGGTCGGTGTGATGATAAAATCATATAGTTTGAAAGTTTTTTTTTTTTTCTTTCTTTACTTATTGTAATCACTTTGTGGGTTTCATCATCGTTAAAAATCTTAGACATCAACGAACATCCACTTTGTTTTTTTTTTTTTTTTTTTTTTTTCCTTTTCTTTTCTTTTATATTATAAACCGTTATTAGAAACCTATTTCATACTTGCTATATATCTTAATATAAATTCTTTTCAAATCGTTTTTCGATTTTTTTTTTTTTTTTTTTTTTTATTCATCACTTATTTATTATTGATTCGTTTGTTATTTACAAGACTTCTAACGCATATCTTCCCATTTTTTCTTTATTTACTCGAAGATTAACTCAGGCAGTTGTGTGTTTCGTAATCATGAATTATATTTATTCAACATTTTTGGGTGTAAGGTATTAAAATCGATGTCAATGAAGTCGGAACGTGAAAAAGAGAAAAAGAAAAAAAAATGAAGATAAAACGTAATACAAGAGAGGAGGATTTCAAATGAAATAAATATGATTAATGATAATTTGAGTGTGGCAAAAGTGGGTTATTATCTCTTCCGTTTTTCGTTTTCCATTTTTTTTTTTTTTTTTTTAATATTAAGGGGATGTGTTCGCTATTGAAAAGAGACAACAAAAAAATTAATCTTGTACTATGAGTTGTGATGGTTGTGCTGAATACAAAAGAAACAGGGATGATAAATAATAACAATAAGAATAATAATAAAAGAAAAAAAAAAAGAATAGATAATAAATGGCAGTGTGTCACCTTGTCTATTTTTCTATCTATAGAAATATCGAGTCTAAATTATTTTTATAGTGTATTGATCTAGTATTCAATGTGAATGGAGTAAACCAGTCATGATAGATCTATCTCTCTCTCTCTCTCTACACTCACATTTAATTTTTTATGTGGCATTGCTGCATTGTTATCACTTTAGCCCGCGCGTGAAATTATTTATTTCATTATTATTATTTTATTTTTTTTTGTCATTATCAATTTTAATTTTTAATTATCGCAATGATTCATCGTTGATTCGTCATGTACAACTATATATAGGTAATTTCAAAATTTATTGATGAATCAAATGTAATCGTGTTTCAATATCGATTGAGACATTATCAGTTTTTATTTTTCAAGACGGCATATGTGAGAGATTATATCATGATGAATCGAATTGAATTGAATCGATGCGATTTACAGAATATTTTATTTTGTATAATGCTCTTTGTTTCTCTCATCACGTACAATCACATTGGAGAAATAAATTGATAATATATTATGAATACATCAACACTGTACGAACAGACACACGTGACCAGATGGGCGGTTGTAATATACTTATGCTTACAATACTGTAGTGGATAACGCCTTACATGGGCGTTTGCATACTAGGACTTTTTATCATTCGTGTTATTTATTATTCGTTTTATCTTCTTTTTAATTCAGTGTGTAAATTGAATTACATTGGCAATTGATAATCAATTGAATATCGTAACAACAAAATGAAAAAAAAAAAAAAAAAAAAAATGAAAAAAATTTATATAGAATCAAATTGAAACGATTTTTTTTTTTTTTTCCCTTGTTTGCAAAATAATAATTTTCGATGAAACGTATGGACAGGATAAAGTAGGAGAATAATAAGATGAAAGGATAAAACATAAAAATATCTGGAATAATTTGGAGGTACAATATATACAACAATCATTCGTTTTCACTTTTTTTTTTTTTTATACTAATCTAAAGTATAATCTCTGTTATTAATTTACTTTTTTAATTCACTTTATTTCATCTCAATAAATTTTATTCCTGTATTCTGCACAATATTGACAAGTATAAGTAATTTTTTTTTTTTTTCTCTCCATTCCATCGACAGAGATTCTCTCAATTTTTTTCGTTTTGTTCTTTTTTTTTTCTATTACATCAGGCAAACGTGAAATTATTTCAATATACAGTCAGTGCCAAAGTTTACTTTGTCGGTCACAATAAATAATAGATATGTAAAGTTTTAAAGTGGAAATAGGAGGGAAGAAAGAAAAAAAAAATATATTTATATATAATAAATTGAAAATAATTATTAACACGATTAATTGCATTCCAGCGAGGTATTAATTGAAATGCCACCACACTCTCAAATACATTCATATAAAAAATAATAATAATAATAATAATAATAATAATACAATGCGGGAGAGGGGCTCAGAAATAAGAGAGGAATATTACACATCTCTCTTGATTTCATTTAACGTTTCGTTTCGTTTTTTTTTTTTTTTTTTTTTTTTTTTTTTCATTTTCACACGCATTTAATTTGATATTTCACTAATATATATTGAATATCAATTAGATATTCGTTTTTTATTTTCGTCGTGTGATAATAATAGATAGTTGAATAATAAATATAATACAATCCTATCAATATAATTTCAATATAATACAACTATATTACAATTTTTCATTTCACCATTCATTGGACTCTTCATTTCTCCCATACATTATTATTTACTTACTTATTTATTTAATCATAATTTTTTAATTTATTTATTTATTATTATTTTTTTTATTTTTCACGGTCGTTTACAATAATTATTTTTTATGTATATTAATTATTTATCTTTTCATTTTGTTTTACATTTCGAAAAACATAAACTCCGATAATGTTATCGTATCAATAATCGAACTATATAATCCACCATTTTTTATTATTATTATTTTTCGTTTCTATTTATTATTATTAATAGTATTTATTTTTTTTTTTCTGTATTATTTTTCGTTAATCGTACATCAAGTTTTTCATATAATTTATTAGGAATTTATTTACACGCAGTTTGTTTTGTTTTTTTTTTTTTTCCATTATACATAACTGCGACACTTATATCCTTCTCTTTCTATATATATATATATATTTATTTATATGTATATGACCGTGAAAAGTGAATTTGTGATACGTTGATTGTGTGATATATTGTAATAAGTTTACATACATGTGCTTTATATATAAAATAAAGCACCAATGAAAATGAAAAAATCAATCGTGTTACTTGAAAATATATATACCAAATCAATCACATTTATCATTTCATCTACCACACCACATATAATATCGACTAATATAATATTTGGAAACGTATTTACAGTTTGAGGAAATAATTCTGTCTATGTCAGCGTTGTGTGTGTGTGTGTGTGTGTGTGTGTGTGTTAGTATTAGTGTTAGTGTGTATGTGTGTATGAGCATGATATGAAATATTTATTTATGAACACGATTGTTTTTTCATTATCAGCGGTGAAATTATCATCTAACGTTCCAAATTAGTCATGAATAAATACCAAGGTAGAAACAAAACGAAAGAAAAAAAAAAAATGAGGGGAAAAAAAAAAACAAAAAAAAAAATAGAGAAATCTATTCATCAATCAAAATTGGACGTTTATATGTATGATATATATCGCGTAATCAACGTATCATTCTAGTTAACAAATTCCAGAATTTTTATACGATGAAAAAAAAAAAAATCGACGTGACTTATTGATAAGCCTGTATCATTGTCACATCGATGTTATTTAATTTCGAATAAATACCTATTAGTTGTTAGCGCAATGATGAGGACAATCAAATACGACTACTGTTTTTTACTTCTTCTCCTCTGTCTTATTCTTCTTCTTCTTCTTCTTCACATTTTTTTTATTTTTTTTTATTTGTTTTTGTTTTGTTAATAGTAGTGATAATAGTAGTGAGGTTGTAACTACATAGTGCCTAGCAATATAATTTTTTATTTTTCTTTATTTTTTTCATTTTAAATATTAATATGGCTTGATCGTGTTTAATTAGTTTCGCTCCACGTCCATAAATAAATTGTTTTTGTATTGTTTTATTTATTTATTTTCTTTTTTTTTTCTTTCTTTTTTTTGTTTTTTTTTGTTTTTTTAAATTAGTCGTTGTTTTTCTCTCTCGCTCTTTCTTTTTTTGCTTTTTTCTCGCACGTAAATTCTCGATCTCACTGATTTTCATTTTTATCCTTGATCATCACATTTTATTTTTTTCCATTTTTTTTTACTTTTATTTATTTATTTATTTATTTATTTTTTTAATTTTCATGTGAATGCAAATATGAATATATATATTTAATAATATATGTTTGTAATAATAGCATTCTTTCTCACACACGTGTGTTGGTGATCAAGGAAAAAAATTAAATGTTTGTATGGGGATCGTGGAAATGAATTAAACGTAGGGTAATCACAGAATAAGGGGTCTCGATGGGCGACGAGTACGACGGCAGTCGGTTCACCGCATCAAATTCGGCAGTAAAATGCTAACCATAAGCGTGATTGTTGTTAAAGAAATAAATCGTAATAAATCATCTCGTGACCGTTGAAGTGTTGAGCTTGCGTCATTGTAAGTTAATTCTTCATTCTTCACCACCTCATTCGGATGATCCGAATATTCCTCTGTAATTAAAAGACAAAAAAAAAATAGTAAATTATTAATTATTATTGTAGTATTATTATCAGATTATTATCACATACTAAGAATTATTGAGTAATTACTAGCTGCAGGAGGGATTGTATTCAACATAAAGCTACGTAGATAATTGGATAGAAAAATAAAAGAAAAAAAAAAAATAAAATAAAATAAAAATGACTTTACAACTAGTCCCAGTGTACTATTAGACACCGAATCGTACACATCGTCCCGAAGGGGGCGTTTTAAGTTGATGGCGTGTATATTTAGACAGATGGTCGGAAGGGAATATAAAAAAAAAAAAATAAATAAATAAATAATAAAAATAAAATAAACGTCCAACAAACACGTGAGTGTCGGTTAAAGCTCTTTCGTTCTCATGATGGCTCACACTCCCACTCTACTATATATATAGTATACTCTTTCTTTTTCTCCCACGATTTCACAATATTATTTTGGACACTACATTTACCAATTTGAAATTCAAGTTGAGCATCGAATTACACAAAAATACGCAAGAACGACGTATGCAAAAAAAATATATACACACACATACACACGTATCCCGGACATGTAGGCAAATTACGCGTGTGTGGCAGGTGTGAACAGGTGCTTTCCGTCACAAGTTTGCCGCGTGTAAATGCATTAATCGCAGTGCTCGTTGCTGTTTCTCACTAGTACGAGGAATGGAGAATGAAACTAAAAGGTATGAGAAAGAATGGGAAGGGGAGAAAGACAGGGATTAAAGTGAGAGATATATATATATATAGAGAAAGAGAGGGTAGTGTGAGATTAATCGCGTGAGAGAAAGAAAAGAGGCCGAAGGTGAAAAAGGGTCGAGACGCACGCGGCAATGAGAAAGACGTGAAGAAAAACGAGGTACCGGCAAAAATGGTTGTGTAAGAGAGTGGAATAAGAGAGAAAAAGAATGATATGCCGCGAGCGGGCAGGTGCGGCGCCGTTCAACAAACGAACTCTGCGTATTTTTCTTACTGTCTTTCTCACTACGTCGTTCTTTTTTCACTCTTGTCTACTTGCCGTATTCGACTCATTCTCATCTCTTGAATTTATATATACATATATGTGTATATATATATATGTATACGTACTGTTCTTCTTCTTCTGGGTGATCGAGGTCTTGGGCGGTGATGGGGACGGCGGTCCATTGTGAATTGGCGGCTGTGGCTGATGGGGATGCGACGGGTAGATGACTGGTGGGGGTACATGGGGTAAAGTGGGCGCCGCCGTTCCCGGCTGATGATGATAGATGTTGCCTCCCGGGTAGAATCGATCTCCGCCCTTGAATACGCTTGGGGGTGGCGATGGATGCATACCATGGCCAGCATTACCTCCCAAAATACCAATGCTTGTTGAGCTTGGGATAGTGCTGCTGCTTCCCATTCCTGGATCTAAATAACAAATAAATATTATTATTTCAAGCAAACAAACAAACAAATTATAACTATAACTATACGTTATTCTATAATATTTAACTTACAATTATTGCGTGTGGATGATTCATTGGTGTCATTGGCACAGCAAACTTTGAATACAACTTTCATGTTATGGGTATTGCATCGTCCACCAATACGTCTGTGCAAATCATCCTTGGATGATGTACTGATGAAATAATAATCATGACCAGGGAGAAATTCCAATCCACCGGGTTGTGGTGTAAATGGCCTGAATGTTATTGTAAAATACATTGTCTTGGTTGGTTTATCACATACGGCTATTACACGTGGACTTGGATTTGTTATTCGACACGTTTCATACTCCTCCTTTGATACCTGTGCATTAGACCACGGGAAAAATAAACAAAAAAAAATAACTAAATAAATAAATCAATGATGATAAATCGAATAATAAAATATTTCATATTTGTAAATAGAGTAATAAATATATGAAGAATCAATGGACTTGTTGATATTAAATGTTTCATATCTCTATTGATATGTACAGTACAATACTTACATTATAAATAATATATTTTTCCGCCTCGTCGTCATATGTGCCTGGCACATAAACCGGACATATAATATTGACCTGATCATACTCAAATGCTGCATTACCCTTGTTGACATCGATGATGTGATCTGTATTGTCTATTCGAAATCTGTAAATATAAGAATAAAAAGAAAATTAAAAAAAAAAATTAATATTTATAAATCAATATTTATATATAAATTGTACATATTGAATATTTTATGTCCTAGATATTATGTATGATACAGGTAGGATAAATAGTTTTAAGAATATAATATAAGAAAGAAGGCGTTGATGGAGGAGGCCCCGGATAGCATTGGATCCTCTACACAACCGGTTCTCTCCTTTGCCCCTTCTGGTTGGCTGATGCCAACCAGCTCCTATCCTCTCTTCCATCGCATATATTATAGAATGCTCCCGCACAGGTCGTATACACAAGAGGGGAAACATATATATATATATATATAGAGTGCGCCCTCGAAAAACCAAGTCCCAAGAATGGTATTTCGCGTTATATATATATATTCAAAAGTATTTCTCTTGTATATAGATACTCGGGAGCAGTTGGGGTGTTTTATTCTCTTGTTCTCCACTATCTCACTCACTTTCTCGCAAATTTCTCGCCCCCACACACCTTATCTTCTCTCTTTTCACTCTTTAGTTTTCTCTTTCTTCCACGCACGCACATACATTCATTTTGCAAGACGAAAAAAAAAAAAATAAAAAACAAAAAAATTCCAAAGGCGTGCAACGCGCGCGCGCGCACAAGCGAGAAACGCATTTCGACGTTTCATAGTATTAACGGACGATCTGGTAAGTGGGCGTGTAAGGGCTCGAAAATTGGATGGTAGGACGGCCTCGAGCAAATTAACGTTTGGCGATAATATCCGTTCTTGGGGGCTCTTTCGCTTGTGTTGGTTGGAACGGTTTGGCTTTTGCTTCCCTAGGCAACCCCGCGTACCTCTTCTCTTCCACGTCTATATTCATTCGCGTTCACATCTATATATACACACGTATATGTTTGTGTATCGCAGAGTGTACTCGTGGAACGTCGACGTCTCGTGGACGCCCACCTCAGCTTCGATTTTGCGGCATCGCGTACGTGTTCGTTGAGGCATACCCGCGGCACTGTACTCACTCACTCACTCGCTTCATTCTCATTCTCTCGTTTTTTTATTTTTCTTCTTCTTCTTCTTCTTCTTACTTTCTGGTCGCCTTCACTCCCTCACTGACTCACTCATTCACTCACTCACTTGCTCGCTCGCTTTATTTTACTCTTCGTCTACGTTTCTTTTATCTCTTTTTTCTTTTACTTTGCCGCTCTTTGTCTCACGGCGTGAACCATCGACTTTCCTCCCCGATCCTCACCAACTCACAACTGCTTTTATTCTCGGTTCATATATTTATATATACATTTCATTCTATACTTTATTTTTTTGTTGGAATTTTTTTATTTTTTTTATTTAGTTTTTTTTTTTTTTTCCATTATCTTAACTTCTCTCTTGGTCCACTACCCCCTCACTACGAATCATATCCACCCACTTTTATTACTTGAGAAATTTTCATGTACGATTATTCAACTTGAGAACAAGAATGCAAAGAGGGTGTTTATTTATCTTTCTTCTATATTAATAATCATTCGTATTATTATTTATTATTATTTATATTATTTTTTAAATTATTTTTTGTTTTGTTTTCCCCTTCATTTTAATTTCCTTCTCATTTACATGCGTTTTAAATCAGTAGATAATTCTGTTAACTAATTCGGCTAATTAATAATGATAATGATAAGCTAAAAAAAAAAAAAGAAAAAACAAATAAAAAAAGATAATTAAATATTTCATACACACTACGTGATTTTCCGATTTAAACATTCACTAAAATTTCTCTATCTCGCGGTGGTACAACCATTTGTACATTCCCACTCTCTCTCTATCCCCCTTTTTCACATGTACACACACATGAACATATATTTATGTATATGCATATCTCGTGTAATATAATTGGACTAACAACGGATAAATTCCAATTTATTGACGAGACAGAGTCTGATGAATTTCGAGTAAATTGAAATGTTGAAAAAGTGGGCGTGTTTCACTGTGAAATCAGCGACACATCACCGAGGGATGATGAGGAATAAAAAAAGTTACATAAACGTTTTATCTCCCTTTTCTTTCTCTCTCGCTTCGTCTTACTAATTCCCATATATATATTTCCATCTTTTCCTCCTCTTTGTATGTTTGTTATAAAATTGAATGTCGATAACAGATATAAAAGAGGCGTGGAACATCAGTAAATATATATAACTCACTGTGTAATTAGTCTTTATACACTGTCTATTTAGATGTAGAGATGAATATACGTCGTATATATATATCGCTTTACAGTAGGATAAATATCCTGCATTGCTAAAAGGCAACTGGGCACGTATGTATACTCAAATAAAGTGCCAAGACGAGAGTAAAACAAAAACAAAAAAAATGAAAATATAAAAAACAAAAAAAAGAATGAAAGATAATAAAAGTGAAATACAAAAAAAGAAGAAGAAGAAAAAGAAAAAATAATAATAAATAAATAATAAACAAATAAATGTACGGTAAAAGGGTAAAAATAAAAAATATATTTACAAGTGAGACAAACGTATCATGTAAAAGAGCGTAAAAAGAGAATGAGAAAGACAGCAAAAAGATGTTGGGAATAAAATAAAAGATAGAAATAAAAAAAAATTGGAATTAAAGCAAAAACGAAGAGAGAGAGAGAGAAATATAAAAAATAATAATAATAATAAAGAAAAAAAAAAAAAAAAAAAAAAAAAGGAAAATATTAGTGAACATGTTCACGAGGGACGTTGCCGTGTGCGCGTGTGCAACTCTACTACACCGAACGGGGAAATATTCTGGCAAGGAATATCAAAGCTAAAACGCAAAGTCGGCGTCAAAGAGCGCCGAGAGAATGGGTGGAGCAGAGAAAAAGAGAGAAGAAAAAAAAAAAATAAATAAAAAAACATAGAAAACGAAAACGCAGCTAATGTTTGCCGCGAGTTGATCGTGTAGTTCTACTAGCGTAATGGCACACAGTGGATATATATATATTATATATATATATAGTCATCATTGTCACTGTTTTCACTCTTCAAATGACTCTTTGAAAAAGGCCATTATATATAACAAAGCGATATGTCTATCTACATAAAATGTATAATGTTTTATTTTTACCAGTAGACACATGAAACAATTGGCAAATGAGTGAATGCTAAATATATATAATAAATATACACTTTTGTCAATCATTAAAATGTGTAAAGTAAAATATTTTCATGCATTATTTTGTAACTAACGTAATGCTTGTTAAATGTATATAAACTCGTGGAATGTCTACATTAAATATTTTAAATATTTTCTATATGTTTATATATATATATATATAATAAATTGTCTACACAACAGATTCGAAGGGTGCGAGAGAAAAGAAAAACGAGATGAGGGTTGTGAAATATGTAAATCATGTTTGTCATCGTTCGCGCGTCCTTTGAATTCTCTTGGGTGTCATACTATTATTAGTTAACTTTAAATATTTACCTATCTACTAATTCATCTGGCGGTATGGGACATATTTCAATCCATTTCTCTTTGGTGGAATGTATTTTCGTCTTCAATCTTAACTAGGCATGAGTGAGAAGTTTAAAAGAAAGAGATAAAAAAAAAAATAAATAAAAAAAACAAACAAACAAATGTAAGAGTGAGGGAGAAAGAGATATTTGAGGCGGAATGAGAGGAGGACCATTACGTTCGCAGAGACATCGGCTATACGGCTAAATGAACACTTTCAACTGAAAGATTTGGCGGCACTAGATGGAAATAACTTCTTGAAATACTGTCGTCAGTTTGGTGTGTTGAATATTTCAACTCTCGATAAAAAAAAAAAAAAAAAACATAACAAAAAAAAAAAAAAATGAAGGGAAACTTGAAAAAAAATAAAGAATAAAAAAGAATGTAATAAAAATGAAAGGAAAATATAAAGTGGAAATAATGAAATAGCAGACGCACGACTCTGTCAATTTTATTGTGCAGTGATATCTCATACTTATGTGTGATTCATATACATATTATGTATGTATATTATACATAATAGTCTAAACACACTTTATATGAGTACATCAACTGTGTGTCGTGAGCCATCTAGTCGTCGTGCAGCCGTGACGAGTTTCACACCAAGAGCTTGACAACCAGGATTATATTCTCGAGATTCAGTCACGGATTCGCGTGACCGTTCTTTTCCTTATGTACGTATCACGTCGACTTTTCTCTCATTCTCCTATACTTCTTATTTTCTTGTTTTCTTATTTATTATTATTATTATTATTATTATTATTATTATTTTTTTTTTTTTATGATTATATATTTTTTATTTCGCATTTGCGAGAGACGAGAGGAGGGATCCGGCATCAACTGCACACCATAAACACGAATATTTTTCTTTCTTTGCCTATACGGTCGTTGATGTTCTTGCTCGGATTTCACTTGAGAGAGAAAAATCGACACCACTAGAAACTAAACTCAACAAATCTATATACAGACAATAATATATATGTATATATGAATATTTATCGGATTTATTTATTTATTTTATTTTTATTTTATTTTATTTTTTTTAGTTTTATTTAGTTTTGTTTTTTATTTCAATTTTATTTATCTGACTTGTTCTCGAATTGTTTTCTTATAAAAACGACAAACGATGAATATCCCGGATCTGAGAAGTGAGAGAGTGTTAAAATGGTAGAATAAAATCTTTTGTTTCCACTGATTCTCCTTATTCATTTTTTTCTTATTTGTCTTTATTTATTTATATATTTTTTTTTTGTTTTTTTTTTTGTTTTTTTTTCGCTTTCTTTTTTACTTCATTTTATTCTTTATTCTGTTTATTTCCTGTTTCCATTGATATTCACGCGTGGCATGCGCACATACACGTATATAAATTCACGAACAGCGGGGATTCGTAGATGAGTTGGTTGAAAAATAAAAAAAAATAAAAAAAAAAAAACAAACAAAAAGGAAAAGCAAAAAGAAATATGTGTACAGCCCCCGGATAGAAGTGAGAGTAAAAGGAAGATGAGTATAAAAAAAAAAAAGAAAAAAAAAAAAGAAACGTAAAATAGGGAGAAGAAACAACTGAGCGAGGTCGTTTGGTTTATTTGTCGAGGACAAGAGATAGCAAGTGGTTGGGCCAATATACACAGCAAGTGGCGAAGAGGAATTAAGCCTGATCTCTTTTGCGACCCACTCACAATTGTCGAACAAACGAATAGAAAATAAAAATGAAGGACATTCGTGTTAGTGAGAGAAAAAAAAAAAAAAAAAAAAAAAAAAAAATTAAAAATGAGGGAGAAGCACACACAAGTCCTGGTATTAAATTCACGTTCTAACTAGGATTTGGGTGTGTCTCTAGGTTACTCTCATCTCCAACAAATGGACTAACGGCGAGTATTAAAAAGATTTTTCGCTTTTGCCTTCATAACCCAAAGTCTAAAACCTCCTCATACCTCTCAAACATACATATAGTTCTTTGTCCCGCTGTGCGTTCCAAACTCAGGTATAATAGCGCGAGAGAGACCGCGAATATATATACCTGGAAGGCAAAATACGCGCGTGTATATGTTGTGTGTAGTGTAGACAAACGTCAGGAGAATGTAGAGAGACGAGCGTCACTACCACCAACTACACACATATCGCATTCACGCGCGCTTCCCTTCCTGTGGTCACATCATTTTTATTTCACTTTATTTTATTTTATACGCTTCTTTTATTATTATTATTTATTTATTTATTTATTTTATTATTATTATTATATTTTTTTTTTTTTTTACGTCTTGCCTACTCATAGTCTTCACGCTCCCCCATCTTGTCGCGCGAATACTCGACTGGAATGTCTCTCGCATGGTCTGCAGGGGAACAAAAAGTGACCCACTTGATTGTAGGTGTAAGAGGTCCAGGTAGAGTTCCCCAATACAAAAATCGAAAGAATTGTGAAATGAAGTATTGTAAGCGTGAAATATATTATATATACATACATATGTATATATATAACTGTGTTTGTGTGTAATTTTGCGGTTCGGGGACGAAACAGACACAATTTTTTTTATTTATTTATTTATTATTTTTTTTTTTTTTTTCTGCTATACCACAACTGAGAACAATCGAGATAAAATAAATGGCATAGCGAATATACCATTGAGAGTTAATTAATCGTTGGTGAATTGTGCTCGGGTGTGTATATACGAGAATAGCAGCTGTTTAAAAAAAAAAAAATAAAAAAAGTTTCACATAATATTTGAAGGGGGGAAATAGTTTTCTTTTCTTCTTTTTTTTTTCTCTCTCTCTCTCTCTCTTTCTCTCTTTATCTCTCAAAAGATGTATCACCGAAATGTATTTTTGTATATATGTACAAATATATTGAGACAATGACCTTGTTTTTGGTCACTGAGAACACTATAATGTTTCTCCAGAATATCTTGTAAATTTCATTGAGGGTTGGCTAAACAGGGTCAGTGTAACCTTGAACGGAAAAAAAAAATATAATAATAATAATAATAATAATAAAATATATTTCTGTTCAATATGTATACACATATTTTCAAGTTTTGAAAACCTTGAGGCGAGGGGAAAGACAAAATCTATTTTTTGCCTTTTGCGGTGTTTCTCTTCATTCTGTTCACACATTATTTTATTTATTTATTATTATTTTTTTTTTTTCTCTTCTCTTCTTCTCTTCCCTTTCTTGACCTTCCTCTGTTCCCCGTCCTTCCAATACCCAAAAATACACTTGGGAATGAGAGGGACACAACGCGTGAGTCTTTGCACGCGAAGCAACATCGTACACAATAACACACATATACATATACAACAGAAGTGTGTATATATATATATATATATATATATATTATGTCTATGTATATATGTATGTGTTGGTTTTCGTTTTACAGTCGTTGCAGCGAGGCATGTCCCGTTGAATAACCGCCTGCGTGGACGCGCCAGGGTCTATTGAGAAGACGAGGGTGCATCTTTCTCTTGGTCGTTGTCTGGTGCGCTTCGACCTGGTCAGGTATAAATTTTCGCGGCTGCCGCGGCGGCTCTAAAATTGTACTGACGCTATACACTAGTGAGAAAGAAAATAAAATGAAGAAAAAAAAAAAAACGAGAATAATAAAGAAAGAGAAGAAGAAAAAAAAAATAAAGAGACGAGAGAAACGGGGAAACGTCCTCCCCTCTATAGCAATCGATTATCAAAAACTCGAATTTACCCCGCCCCCAAAAGATTTCTCCTTCTCGAAGAAAAAGAAGAGAACACTCACATAATTTCCAAACATTTCTATATGAATATATATATATATATATATATATATATATATATATATGTGTGTGTGTGTGTTTGTGTGTTTCACCTGGAATATTTTTCGAACTATTACCTGGCGTGTTATAATTTACCAGGGGGATCACGTTGAGTTTACATCAGAATAGAATTGAAATCCAAATGATTGAGAGAAAATAGAAGATTGAAATAATAGAAAATGAAATATTTTCTTCACTCATCTTATCCCCTCATATTTTTTTTTTTTTGTTGTTTTCCTTCTTTATACAGTCAAGTTAATTAATCTGATCGTTTACAAAAGAACAGTGATAATATAAATGACTGTCAGAAATAGCAAATGAGTAGAGTCAATGATAAAAATCGAGGATGAAAAATATTGTACACAAGACATATACAATCACTTTTTCTCTAACCTGCTGTTATCCATATATATCTCTACACATACACACACTTTTTGAAAGCAACTTTAACAATTGTGTGGCAAGGTTATCGATTTTTATTTTATGATTATTTCCTGACGACCTTTTGGTGATATATATTTATTACCAAAGAGAAAGTCATTGGAGGATGAGTCCCGTAAGCATAACAATTTCTCTTTTCCCGCACAATCACCAGAACTCAAATATTGACGGGCGAGAGTGAATACAGTGAAAAGACATTTGCTATGAAAGCAGACTGCCCGTCGCAGTGATAAAACTCAACCAACTTAAGTATATACACACATATATATGTATATATTATATCTACATATATGATATATACACTCATATACATTTATATATAAATGTATGTTGTATATGACTGGATCCTGAATTTCGTCGATTACTGAGAACGATATCCTTATCAAACCACCGACGTAAATACAGGGTAGATTACAGCACAAAGATAATATCCATCAAGGAAAACGACGCGAAAGAATAAGAAATACGAACAAGAAGAAGTTGAATATAAGAAGTGATGGTGGCGATGGAGAACGTGGAGGTGGAGATGTAGAATGAAAAGAAATGAGAGAGAATCCGTATATGAGACTCATATCCCTCGCCATCAAAGAAAGAGGATAGTGCAGTGAAGAAACAAAAAAAAAATTAAATAACAAAAAAACAAAAAAAAAACAAAAAAAATTATAACAATAATCATAATAATAATAATAATAAAATAAGATAGAAATGAATAAAACGAGACAGCTTGTGGATGTTTATTCGTTGCGGCAGTGATTTGATATAATTTTTTTATTTATTTATCTATTCTTTTTTTTCTTCTTCTTTCCCCTTTTTATTCTTCATTCGCTACTACGTGAATCGATAATATATTTACCCAGACGGAAAAAAAAAAAAAAAAAAAAAATCCCGTGAAGATTTAACATGAAAAGTATCGATATTTTAAATAATAATTAGTAAAAAGGAAGAGAGAGAATATTAGATGAGAAAAGTAAATGGAGAAACAACATATACACGAGTATATACTAATGTAAATAATAATAAAAAAAAAATAAATAAATAAATAAATAAATAAGTGGAGTAAAGTTGAAAGGTAAGATGTTGAGTTTGATGTTTTTTTCATGTCTGTTTACGAATAATACATGACGTGTGTTTGTGTGTAAATGTAAATACAACTGAGCAAAAATAGAGAAATGAGATATGGAAAAAGCGAACGAGCAAGCGAGCAAGCGAGTTAGTCAGTGAGTGAAGGCGCGTGTGATATGATGAAAAATAAAATGTGTATTATATATAATTTTATCGTCAGAGTGTACAGTGAACATTAGTGGCGTTGGCGGTGACGATGATGTAGAATCACAACATAACTCAAGCGCATATTTCTGTGCGTCTCTATTCCGCGTGTGTATATTGTGTTGGGATTTTGGGTGAGCAGCAGCTGCTTCTTTTTATTTTTTTTTCGTTCTTTCTTTCCTTTCTCTTTCCATTATTCGTTCTTTTTCTTAGACACGAGTGGCACGAAGGCAAAGTCAGTAGAGCCGATGCTGCGGCGTTTACTCTGCATCTGCTCTCTTTTCTTGGGCCATGTCCATCTTATGTGTATAGAGTGAATTCGGGGGCTTGTGGCATCGTATACGGAAACGATATATAGAATATATGACGACGACGACGACGACAGTGGTAGAGCAAAACGGTGCGTCTCGTCGTTACGTGGCGTATTTTCCATGGACGCGCACGGGACCGGCTTTCTTCGCATGATCGAGCGGATACAGGTCGAGCTAAATCGATTTCAAGGTACTATACGTATATTATTATTATTATTATTATTATTATATAAGTACATGTGTACACATGTACGTATATGTGCGGCCTCAGGGTCATTAACGTTTACAACGATCCGCCCCCTCTCATTTTTTTCTCTTTCTCATCTTCAATTTACATCAAATTCCATCAATTTTCGTTCTCTCCAATTTATTTTCTGCATTATTACCATTTAAACTTATATATATATTTTTAAATACATATATGTATATATGTATATATATTAAATGTTTAGCTTGATATTTGAAAAAGAAATGCGGCTATTTTTATACGGAAATCCGATCGTCATTTATATATTCTTGGGATTTCTATTGATCGACTCGTAAATTCGTCGCGGAGTTTCTATAGAAAATAATCGTAACTATGAAGCGTTCGAGTGCCTCTTGGTCTCCCCAAAATCTTTTTTCAAACTAATCGCGTAGCAAAAGCAGTTCTATTTTATATATACTCTACCTGGATTTTCTATAACTGTACGCGGATCTATTATGAGAAGCACATATATATATATATGTATATAGAAGGATATTATATGTGTAGTCCTTTTTTTTCATTGTTATATATATATATATATGTATTTTTTTTTTTTTTTTTTCATTTCATTTTATGTTTTGTACCACAAAAGCTATTACCTTGGGGATTTTTAACATGACGTAAATATATACAATACAAAATGCGATTGTCATCTTGAAATATTTTTCCAATTGAGTAAAATTGTTAAGAAATATTTTCGAGTATTCAGTTGTATGTTAACAATATAATTTTTTAAAATTAGTAAAATCATGGTACGTATATAAAATTGTGAAATAATAATGACAGTGACACAGTGAGTGTTGTGTTTTGTACAAGTAAATTTTATTTTATTTTATTATTCTCTATTTTTTTTTTCTCAACACCATCAACATTTATATTCAACTCGTGTTTTTAGCTAACATGTATATTATCATACCGTTAACATTATAAATATCCAGTCATCATTCGCTAAAATTCATAGTATAAATACGTACACAATAATCATGTATATTTACGCATACATAATATAAAATTAAATAATAATAAAAAAATTAAAAAAATGAATAAAGAATAAAAGCCGCCTTAGAAATAAAATTTAAAAAATAAAAAAAAAAAAAAAAAAAAAAAATGAATAAATAAATAAATAAAATCTATTTATAAAATCCATTTAATATATTTGACACTTAGTTATAATAAACCACCCGTAAAATTCGATATAAAATTCATGACATTCGAATTTATTTGCAAATTATAATTAACATTTATATATATAAAATTTTATTTTTTCTTTACTTATTTTCATTTATTTTATTTATTATATATTTTTTTTTTTCTTCATTATAACGGTGTCGTCTGTCGCATGCGCGCGACATATTTCGGTCGAGGTGCGAAATTAGAGGGTGGCAAAATGAGCCCGAACGTGTATATACACATACATAAACTTTTATACATATATATATACATACACAAACAAGTATTCATAAAAGGCGTTCGTGTGAATGTGAAGATGAAGAAGAATGAGGATGAGAGTCGTGTAGAATAATTGCGGGGCCCGGAGGAAATCGAAATGGAGGCCCCGGGTTGTATGTGTGTACGTACGTCCTTATATATATATATAATACACATTTCATTCCCAGGTGGCGACGCAGCAGTATTAACAGCAGCTCGTGTGGTTCATTCGTCGCTATATATATATATATAGTAATAGTTAATACATATACCATACATATCGTCACTATAGATATATCGTCGTCGAGGATATCGCGATGAAAATCCAACGTGTATAGTTACCGACACTGTTATTTCTCTAGTATTTATTATTATTCTTTTTCTTTTTCTTTTTTTTCTTCTTTTCTTTTTTTTTTTTTTTTTTTTATCTAATGATCAATGTCACTAATTCACTGTTGCTCTATCCATGTACATATATATATATATATATAATATATAATATAAATAGTTGGATAGACGACCATTGACGTAATTATGCGGGACACACCGCGTGTTGTTGAGTTCATTAAAGACGGTCGTATATGTCTCAATAGAGAGAAGTTTAAAACGATCTCCAACGCCTTGACACTCGATACTCTCCTTCCTGTCTTCAAATATACCATTTAAACTTGAATATATTCTCGGCATATTCTTTCATCTTTTCTTTTAGAATATAAACCATCTATTCATTACATTTATTAGTTATATATTCATATGTGTGTGCTCTTTTCCGGATTAGTGAATTTTTTTGTGTTGAGAGAAGAAAAGAAAAAGAAAAAAAACCAAAAAGAAAAAGAGAGAGAGAGAGAGAGAGAAAAAAAAAATTGAAAATAGGAAAGAGGAAAACACGTGTTAAATTATGTTCGGACAGACATTAACAGTCATCCCTCTCGTGTAAAACACATTCTTCATCTTTATCCCAAATACACATACACACAGAGAACGTGTAGTATACTTGGCGTTTGGAATGTTACCACAAGGTTGTTATACAAACTGTAGATCTCTATTGGAAGAAAACGAGTCAAGATGTTGTTATATGGTGGGTAAAGTGAATGACAAGAAAAAAAAAGAAAAAAAAAGAGAAATATCAGTGTGAATAAGAAAAGGAAGTTACATTGGTCTGTCGATTTTACAAGTGCAGTGAATATACATAGTTTGAAATAAAAATATATAATCATTTGTGTCTATGTGTGTGTGTAAAATACAAAAAAAAATAGGGGGGGGGGGGGGGGGGAAGGAAGAGGATAAAAATGATGAAGGAGAAAAAAAGAAGAAGAAGAAGAAAAGGGAGATGGTAAAGGTGCAACGAGGTAGAAAGCTGGTGGAGCCACAATATTCTATTATGGCTGGTTATCTAGATTACGGCATTCTTTGGTTGGTGCAAGGAGAAGGTGATGAAGAAGGTGGAGAATGAAAAGGAGGCAATTCACTCTATACTCTATAGAACTGGACGATTCACCGTGAAATATATATATATATAGCCATACCACTGATACCAGTGCTATTTCTTTTTTAGTCTCATCATGATTACACCAACGAGTGAAAGAGTGATATTGCACTATTGGTAGTGAAACACAGTCGGACAGTTGAGGATATTGAGGGATGAAGGGGGGGGGGGGGGAGTGGCAAGTAGGAAATATATCTTTGTAGAGAGAGGGGGATAGACATGGACAGATAGATACACATTTATATATTCACGTATGTGCGTGTATACACGTGTATATATTAATGTGTATATAAATAAAAGAAACAAAGACTCACATCCATCAAGATTCATCGAGAGTGTTTTATCAAACTCATGAGCATATATGTAAAGTCATTAGCACTGAATATATTCATATTAAAATTGTTGGAGTAAATAAACCGTGAGAAAGTGAATATTAAATTTTAAATTGAAAAAAAAATAATAATAATAATAATAAAATAAAATAAATAAGAAACGAATTTTTTTTTATTTCTTTTTTGTTTTTTTTTAATATAAATATATATTGTATTTATTTATTTATTCAATTATTATTATAATTTTTAAAAATTTTTTTCTCTATATTTGAATGATAGTGGTACATGTACTTCATCGTTTATCCTCAATTATGGTAGTCTTGATTAATAAATTATGAATGCATTTGGGCATGGTAATATAACACAGACCCGGAAGTAATGTAATACACTACATATATTTATATTGCATATATATATGTATACATATAGAATATTTATATATATATGTAGCAATGATGATGATGATGATGATGATGATGATGATGATGATGGTGTTGGATATATAAAGTTGAACAAGGTCGTATTTCTCCCTCTTTAAACGGCGTTTGGGTAGAATCGCAAGAGAAAAATGAACATGGTCGAGGTGTAACATCGAGTGTGCCGCTTGTTTCGTCGATTGCACTCGACGTGGTCGTGGTGAGCAACACACACATCAAATCAAACGGTTAATGTTGCACTGAAGCACGCATATACCATCAGTAAAAGAGGATAAAGAAAAAAAAAAAAAAAAAAAACAACAACAAAAAATGAATATATAAGATGAAGAGAGAGAGAGAACGAAATAACAAGTGAATATAACCCTGGGGGGTTTTTAACTCGTGCTCACTTGGTCTCGTGTTGTCTCTCTCATTCGCTCTTGTGATGACGCGCGTCGGAAATCATGAGGTAAAGGACTTGCTATATATAATAATACTTTATGAGAGAGGACGATTCGCGATACTCGTGAGGAATGAGATGAGAGAAGATGAGTGAAAGAGGCAAATGCGTGTACGCGCCGTTGGATAACGGTCGTCGTTGTCGGGATGAGAATCGTCAAGAGAGAAAGAGAGGACAAATAATGAAGAAGATAAAATGAGACGGATAAAGAGAAAAATAATATGAAAAAAAAAAAAAAAAAAAAAAAAGAAGTGGGAGAAGTAAAAGAAGAATAAGAATAAGAAGAAGAAGAAGGAAAAAAGTAAAAGAGGGGGAGGTTGAAAACACCCTTGGAACGTGAATGCGTCGCTCATTATGGGATAATGGGTTATTTCGATCCTCCTCGAATTACCCACTCGACAATGAGGGATTCGATTCGAAAAAGCCTCTCGCGTTTGCCCCAGGGGTTCCGTCTTTCTCTTATACTTTCTCTTGTTTCTTTTACGAAAAACAGAAAGATATATATATATTATTTATATGTAAGATGAAATGACGTGGGGGTGAAGAGTTTGGTATATATGTAAGTGAGCAAAGGAGTGTTTGAGTGCACAAGTTAAAGTACAAAAAAAAAAAAATAATAATAATAAAAATAAAAAAAAATATAAAACAAGTTCAGTATACCTCAAAAAATATATACGAAAAAGACAAATGAGAACGTGCACCATCTCATTCTACCTACGTTTTTCTTCATATCACATACATACATATATATATATATATATATTTTTTTTAATTTTTTTATTCTCTTCATATTTTAGTTATCTTCATCTTGCTGACTGCAAAACCAAAAATAAAAAAGAAAATAAATAAAATAAACCTTATTCTCTCCTTACGTTATATCAAGTATATTTTATGTATATATTTATATATATATATATATATTCTACAAGGTGTTCGGTGTGGTTTCCCCGACTCATCATCCTCGTGTGCAATCTTCTCCCATGAGATATATATATACAAGTACGCGGACTCTTGAATATTTACGCACTTTTCTTTTTCTCATTCTTTCACTTCATTTCGCTACAATTTTTATATATATATATATATATATATATATATTCTCTTTTGTGAATTGTGCAACAAAGAAATGAGTGGCATACGAGTGTGTAAAAGTCTTCCGGGTATGATGGCGCGGAAATTTTCTATTGTTGATGAGTTGAAAAATGCCTATATATATATATTTTTTCTTCTGGTTATGTGCTATATAGAAATATTAGTAATACATATATATAATTATATAATGTATATGATGGAATTATATAAAAATATGAGAAAAATAAAAAATAAAAAATTAGAGATATAAATAAGTCACCTATAAATTTTACCGGTTGTGTATCTAATATATATATATATATACGTAAACAGACACAAGATGTCAGTGAAGAAATAAAAAAAATTAAAAAGAAAGAAGTAAAGGACGAAAATAAAAAAAAAAAAATAAAAAACATGAATATATACATCTTTATGGTGCGTAATTACCGGTTGAAATGCTTTTTACATGGGCTACCGATTGTTCGTCTCATGGGACGAATACAAGAGTTAGGGAGGGAGGGGAGGATGAGATTGGGGGGATATATATATATATATATAAGAGAAAGAGTGAGATGAATAGAGTAAGAAAGACAGTGAGGGAGGTAAATAAAATAGAAAGAGAAACCGGCCAAGTGTTGTTTCGACTGCGTAATATTCTCTTTCTTCCTCATGTTTTCTTTCTCGAGATATCTCTCTCTCTCTCTCTCTCTTTCTGGCTATCTGTCGTTTAATAGTAAGGGGATCTTTATTTTAAATTTTCATATATCTCACATGGATCTTTACGGTTGGTCGCAATCAAAACGCATGCTGGGCTATATCCTGGCAAACTGGCTGACCTGACGGGGCGAAAATAGGGGGGAACACGATATAGAGAACAAGAGTGGTAAACTAAAAGTGTATATTTATGTGTGGGTTACATTGGCGTATCGTCATTTTTTTTTTTTTTTCCTTCAGTAGATGAAACTGATTTGATACATATTATGGGTTGTTGTCGCGTATATACGCAATACACGATCCTGAGTCTCTCACACTCACAAGGGGCTTATCTCACCCCTTCAGTGTTTCGTGCTATTGCGACATTAAGCGGGGGCACGATCTCGTGTAGTTGGGTTACACGAAATTATGGGTGGTAACGTGAGTATACATAGATATACACATGCATATTTGTGTTTAGTATATTTATATATTAAAAATAAAACAAAAAATAAAATGAAAATGAAGGGAAAAAAAAAAAAAAAAAAAAAAAAACACAATTCCCGTGAGTTTTTACATCAGTCTAGACCGTCTTACTCCTGACACAGGGTCCCGGGCACACTGATTGCTTTTTTCCTCTCTCCCAGAATATTAATCATTCGATATTTTATCTTTTTTTTTTTTTTTTTTTTAATTTTATTTCACGGTAATTATAGTTTTATTATTTATATTGTATATTAAAAATTTTTTTTTATTTTGTTTATTACAGTGTCCAGTGTGAATTCATCTGCTTTTTAAATTTTTCTCAAGACATTTTCAATGTTTCATATATAAGTTATATATATATAGAAAACATGTGGAATGCGAGTAAAGATGTAAAGGGCGCGAGAGAGTGCACGTGCGTGCATAGTGGGCGTGTAATACCCGTTACGTCCACCGCTTCCGGCTGTATTCTTGCACATATGTAAGTACACATATACACATTAATATATATATATATATATGTATGAAAGTTTATTTATTTATTTATTATTATCATTATTTATATATACTTTATAGACGTTGAAGAGAAGTTGAATTGTGATGGAGAAGTAAATTATTTTGCCATCGTATGAACACACATTTCTATATTTATATTTATATACATGCGCGTGTGTGTGTGTGTGTTGTGTATTTGTTGTGTATATACCAAGGCCAACCAATGGGAAATTTATAGACCATGACTTTTAAACTCCTTGAAATCATTTCAAGGTATATATAATGGTGAAATTTTTATACATAAAAATGTATGTACGCGGGCACATATGTTAGTTGAGAAGTTGACTGTTTCTTTATATATATATATATATATTTTTTCTTTTATATATATATATATATTGGCATATAAACATATTCTTTATTCTTTTCGTATATTTTTTTTGTTTTTGTCTCTCTACCGTATCCGTGAGGAAGAATGCAAAATAACAAACGATTTACCTTCGTCCGATGGGAACAAAACATACACGTCGTATGTCTCGCATTCGGCTCAACTATCGTTTTCTCTTTTCTCTTTCTCCCTGTTAATTTTTTTTTTCCCCTCTTCTACCCTTCGTAACATATTATTTATTTATTTATTTATTTTTTGTTTTTTTTTTTTCCTGTTTTTTATTTCAGTCTTTTTAATTGTCATTTGGTTTTGTCTGTTTTCTTCAATTTCAAATTGTATTTTCTCTGTTTAAACTGAGAGGTATGGACATCACGAAATCCAGTTGCGGTGAACTCAGGGTGATTTACATGAATCGAGAAACGAACGTTGAATATATAACTTCGATTCCTACCACGTACATCGAATGTAAGATAGAAAGAACAGAGAATAAAAAGAAAAATAATAATAAGAAACAAACAAGCAGAGGACAGACAGACAGACAGACAGACAGACTGGTTGAATAAATAAATATATATACATGTATAGGAAAGACACTGTATTTTAAAGAGAAACATATCAAAGACTTGAATCATGTTGGAATAAATAGCAAATATTGGGTGTGCCTTGTGGACGTACGCGTCATGGTCAGTCAGTCGAACAAGAATTTTATCCGACGGGTCTCTTGTGTCTCGTTTGTGTGTGAGTCTCGACTAGAAAAATTTGAACGACAAATAAATACTGAGCCAAAAAAAAACATATATATATATATATACATATATATAATGATAATAATAACAAATTAAATAAAAAATAGTAAAGTAACTTGGTTGGTTTTCGTATTGACAATTGTGTGAGTTGGCAGTAGAGATGATGTGGGTTATAATCCCACTGTTGACCAACTGTGTACCGGTATTATTGGGTGGTACGACGATAGAATTTGTGTAGTAGGTGTATATAATAGAATATAAAGAGCTACTACCTGTGAGCATGAGAGCCCTGCTATTGCTCGCATCGAAGTCACTGCGACGTCGACGACGACGACGACTACTAATACTAATACTAATACTTATACTACTACTACTACTACGACAATGACGACACAACGACGATAAGGCCACTGTACAACTATCTATATTCTCTTTTTCTCCTGAGATATACACTCTTCACTTCTATGTACAATCATGGCTATACAACTTTATTGCGTCTTGCGCGTACCTAACCACTAAGCGGGGTCGAGCTATAAATTCCTCGGCGCTTCGATACCCGCGAATAATTTTACAGTCTCACAAATAACTTATATAGATATATCGTGTACGTGTAGTAGAAAATCGAGAGAAATAGTAGAAAAAAATAAAAAATAAAAAATAAAATAAAACACGAGGTATATAACAATTCTCTTATCCCTTTTTTTGTATGAGTTTGAGTTTATGTTTGTCGTTGTGTGTGTGTGTGTGTGTATGTTTCACTTGAATAAATGTAACTTACATGGAATTCGTTGTGTTCCAATACATGTTGCTGGTTTTCGCGCCGTTGCTCACAGTCGATAGTAAAATCGTTTGTAGGCACACGAGGAAAACCAGAGTGATGAAGGGCGGGGAAACCATCGTAATAATAACGATGTTTTTTTTTTTTTTTTGGCACAAAAATTTACTTGTGCTTTTTTATTATGTTTTTTTTTTTTTTTTTTTTTTTTTTAATATATTTATTATATATTAATTAATGCACGCGTCCCTTAGCGCGCCGGTGCCACCGTCCACCACCATCCACCTTCCACCAAAACCAAATTGCCACATCCATACAACACTTTTAAACTTTTATTAATTTTTTTTATTCACTTCTTATTATTAATTATTGACTTTTTTTTGTTTTCTCCTATTTTTCTCTCTTCCTTCCTTTTTTTTTTTTTTTTTTTGTTATGGTATTTTACACTTGTAAAAAAAACAAAAAACAAAAAAAAAAAGTATAAAATATTCACAATTTTTATCTTTCACTATTTTTCACGAGCGATAATTAGACCAAAAAAAAAAAAAAGAAAAAAAAATAATAAATAAATAAATAAATTTAATTGACCATTTGAATTATTTTTTATTATAATCCGTAATTGATATTGATGTTGGATAATTATTAAATTTATATAATTGATATAATTATTTATGATTTTTCTTTTTTTTTTTTTTGTATAAAATAATAATCACTTGTAATCCCCGTTGTGTTGATCATTGGTGTATTTTTATATTATAAATCCAATCAATATAAGACGTCACATTATTATCACTGTATAAATAAGCGACGCAGGATGTGGTACTTTGCATTTCCGTATAAATATCAAGATAAACGATCAGAGTAAAGAAATAAATTAGGGTATTGCAATATACACTGAGGGATGGATAGATGAATATAGTGAAAACAAAAAGAAAAGAAAGAAATAATAAGAGAATAATAGTGAAAAAAATAGATGAAAAAGGTGTGAATGAGAATTTTATAAATCCGTGAGAAACAATCACACACACACACACACGATTATCCAAAAGATCAGTTGGCACGATTTTAGCACTCTCTATTATTCCTTTTTTTTTTTTCTTTTTTTCTTCTCCTTTATTATTATCATTAAACCATTTTTAATTTTTTAAATATTATTATTTTCATTATTTGATTCGTTTCAATTGGACACCGGCCATTCACACACGGCCCGAAGTTATCAAAACCCTTACACTTTTTTTTTTTCTTTTTTTTTTTTCTCCTTCTAGTACCTCGACTTCCGTTCACACGCGCGTTTTCTAGCACCTTAGCATTAAAGCACCCACTTGCAATCGATCAAGATCTAATGTAAGCAGCACAAACACCTTTTTACTAAACACAAAGTACACAAAGTACACAAAGTACACATAAGACACACAATTACACACACACAAAACACGGACGCACGTTAATACGTTCGATTTAATCTTTATTTATTCCCTATTATCTTATTCCAATCAATTCAACTATTCATTTATATTCAATAAAACGAAAGAAACAAATAAAAATAAAAAAAAAAAAACGAGTGTAATAAATTAATCACAATCACAAAACAATAGTTGATTTATAAATAACAAGTTTCATTGAAATTTATTGTTGTACTTGTGGAATTTTTATATATCATTTTATTACGTTGGTCATATTATAATAATGAAAAGCCAACTTGTGACGCGAATTATATTAACGACAAATAATATCACTTTCTCCGTGTGGAGTCGCGGACGCGTCTGCTAGCGAGTACGTGAAGTCGACGAGCGACTCGGTCTCTCGACTCAGCCGTACCAGTCGATGCCACACGAATTCATACGGAGTCAACCGAGGATATTGAACAAGAAAAGAGGGGATACTCTCAGTTGGCCGTTCGCATTTACCCCACCGTCTACACCCCACCCTTTCACCCTCGCACCTTCTCTCGTGATCCCCTTCCTCACAGTTACTTCACTCCCCACTAACTGTGTATGCCTTTATATACGCGATCATCCTCTTCTCTATTCCGTCGCATCGTCGACTCGCCACTATTACAACTTTTGCACACACCAGTCAATCAAACTTTGTGTTGCTTAGCCGATCGTATGGTGCGACGATGAATTTTAAAACTCCCACGAGAGAGAAAGAGTTTTTAATTCTCATGGTATAATTATCTTTATATATAAATATATATAAATATTTTTCATGATAATTTCTAAATATTAAAAATGTCGATAATATTAGAAATTTTAGTTAAAGTGAATTAAATATATTTTTTTTTTCTTTTAAATATATAATTAATGATTTTCGGATGTATACACACACACACACTTGAGTAATAATTGAGTTAAAGTTATGTGAATCGAGGAAAATTATTTGTGACATTTTTCATGATATTTGCATTTTTTATTAGATACACAACGCACTTTTGAAGATTATTATTCAATTCTATTTATTTATCTATTATTTATATTATTCCAAGTTGTTTATCTGAGTTTATATATTTGTCACAGTATAACATGGCCACTTATTAAACTTTTCCGTTTGCTCACATACACGCACAGATACATGCGTATATTCAATTACACACAGAGTGAAAGAAATGAAGAAACAAAAAAAAAAAAAAAAAAGAGAAAAGGGAAAAATAGAAAGACGAAGATGAAAAGCATAGCACACGCGGGTGTAGTTAACGATGACATCGTCAGAGGCGGGATTGGGTGCGTTTGTTGATTCTCGTTGAGAGCAGCTCACGCTTTGAATCATTGTAGAGTCGGGATTCAAGTCACTAATTTGGTTACTCTCTTTTTCACTTTGCACTGCGTGCTTTCAGTCGTATGCGCACGCTTTATATTATATATATAAACACACGAGGGTTCCACTGACTTATGATATGACTGTAATATTTTCCATTTGCTTGCCACTTTTAGTGTGTCTCTAATGAAAAAGATAAATAAAAATAGTAAATGTATATTATAGAAAATAAAAATAATAATAATAATAACAATAAGATAAAAACAAGAAAAAAAATCAAAAGTAAAAAATAAGAAATTTTGATATATGTGTATAATAAAATAGTGTTCTCACACGTGGCGCCCTCATTGAACAATCTCGAGTAATTTTGTATTTGTATATATGTATATAAACGTGTGTAAAATGAAAGAGACGTGAGAAGAAGACAAGGAAATAATAATAAAAAGAAGAAGAAGAAGAAGAAGAAGATAAAGGAAAAAATAAAAATAAAAACTGAGAAAAGGAAGGGGAATGGCTTTGCTGTCTTGGTCTTTTGACTCTTGCGAAGAGAACCGGTATCTACCCACGGACAGTCATGTTGGTCATTAGTCCGCCTAACGTAACGCTTCGAGAGACCTATCGAACCCCAGTGCCGCGTGCGCGCGCGCCTTTCGCACACTTTGTATTTCCTTTTTACTTCTCTTTCACTCATTTTTCTCTTTTTACCCTTCCACTATAACCCCCTTCAATTTCACTCTTTTACTTTCTTATGTACCAACTGTTTATTACTATACATTATATGTATATTTTACAACATTATAGTATATACATTACAATACATAGCGCATCAGAAGCAAAGTGGGTGAAAATATAATAGAGTCCTGACCCTTTTTCTGATAGCACACACATACACATATTTTTTTTTGTTATTATTGTGAGAGGACATGAACAAAAATAAATGTGTCGGTGTATGGATGAGTGTGACGCATCATAAAATAAACAGAAAAAAAAAATGGAAAAAGAAGAAGAAGAATAAGATAAATGAAAAAGAATGAAATTAAAAATGTTAAGGGGGAAAAAGGAAAGAAAAAAAAAAAATGAAAATTAAATCGCCGCAGGGAAGGCCGGGTAGAAGCCCCGCAAGTTCTGGATAAGGAGAAAGGGCGCGCGCATGCATATACAAACTCATACACACATACACACACGGGGTGGTGAGGGTCGGGGAAGAAAAATGAAAGGGGGGAAAAAGTGGTGGCCATCAGGATCAGCCGTCGGCCTTTAATAAAGTCGAGTCACGCTCATGGGTAAAGGCAACATCTTTAAATCTTTCTCAAACAAACTCGGCCAGGTCGGCACTCGATCGCTGACCCTCGATCCATTCGATACACATCTTTGTATACTGGAGCGCGCGCGCGCGCGTTTTTTTTTTTTTCTTATACGAAAGTATACAGGAGAGTAAAAGATAGAATGGAAAAGAGAGGTAAAAAGGTATATATGTATTGCTAAGAGTCGCACGTTTGTAATCGTGCGCGTGCTGGCAGTGCAAGAGAGTGAGAGATGATATCGCTTTGCCCGCACAATGGGAGTATTAAAACGAATGTAAGTCAGTGGGTAATCGTTGCACTCTGTATTCAGGTATATATATATATATATATATATTTATAAGTCAAAGTGATCTCTGGTGAAAAAGTATATTTATAAGTCAGTGTATATTGGCTTGTGACGAAATGAAAGTGCTCGTCAAATATTTGTCCTCGCGATTCTTCTTCCCATACGTTTTCATGGAGGTGAGAGTTTATATCCACACACCTTGAGAAAAAAAAGTGCATGAAGCGCATGGCCAAGTGTATACGTCGACCTCGAATCCTAAGTACATAAAAGTCGAGTGACAAAAGAAGACTCGCGCGCTTCACCTTCCACTCAATGAGTCTTTTGATGCATTCGAAACTCTCCTAGCCCATTTATACACATTTCATTTCTCTTTATTTTTCTTTTCTTTACTCAAAAATTTTTCTTCTTTCGTTTTTTTCTTTTTTTTTTTCTTTTTTTTTCTTTTTCTTGGTCTCCCCACAACGTTTGTAGGTATGGGTCGGTGTAGATAAATGTGTGTTATTGGGCACGCAAACGAAACATAAAATGGGTAGAGGGGCAGGTGCACGACTGTACAATTCTTTTGGTTAGTTTAGGTGAAAGATGACAGACCTTATATGTACATTACACTCAATGCATTTGTTTGGGATCCAAGTCGGTTTACTCATTCATCCGACAAGATGATGATGATGATGATGATGATTCACCCCTAATACCTATATAACCCTCAAACAAAATTCTACAGGCTGCTTTACTTCTTTGTTCATATACCCGAGTCGAAATTTAGCGTGTCTATAGCATATCCATAGCATATCCAGGTTCTCTTTTACGTGTCGATAGAATGCCCAGGTTCTCTTTAGCGTGTCACTAAGATATCCAGGTTCTCTTTAGCGCACCAATAGCACATCAAATGCTTAACTTTCAATTTTACTTTGAAATACCGTTTCAATAGTTCATCAAAATTATCAATATTTTGAAAACACCATGGGGTTTCATCGAGTCATCAAGGTTTTCAAACTTTTAAAATATTTATACTTAAATATCATAACGAAAATAACATTTTTTTTAAAAAAAAAATGAAAATTATTTATTTATTAAATAAAAATCCATATCAATTTTATAAAGTTTTTACGAAATATTTATACTATAATGTACACACATGTACTATTATTTAAGAATTTATTGAAACGCAAAAATAAATCTTTTAAAATTCAAAAATATATTTATTCCAATTCTTTACTATTTACAGGACAACTGATATAATTTTGCTTATTTACATTCATGTAAATACATACATCTAAAAGTTTTTCGATAGAAACAATTATATTATACTGCACATACTACACCGTCGTACCATCAGCGAATTTCCCATGCATCTCCTATCAACAATCATCAACCGTATCCTCAACAAAACTTTCAAACTCCTGTGTACAATTCAAATAACACAAATAATCCATTTTATTATCCTTTTTAAAATTCCTTCTGAAAATCAAACAATGAATCTCAATCCGGTTCCTAATTCATCGCCTTCAACAAATAAAAATTATAACGATGTAGTTAATGAATCACCAAATGTATTACAATCGTTATAGATATTAATGCATGATATTTTATTGTTTTTCTTTATTACCCCTCCATCTATTGCCGTGCATCCGTTCAACTCCAGTCCCATTAATGAAATCTGGCATAATTTTTGATTTTCGATGAAATGTACAATTGTTTCAAAAATATTACAGTATTAAACGAAATTAAATTTATTATATGAATAAGTAAAAAAAAAAGTTTGAATGAAGATGTGATGTGAAAAGAATTTGTTTTTTCTTTTTTTTTCTGTTCTCGTGCAATCTTGTCATTATTGAGTAATGAATCATTGGTGAAATTTAATAAATGATGAATTTAAAATATCAAAAACTGAATTATTATTATTATTACTGTTCTTGTTATAGACACATAAATAATTGGCATTTGTTCATATGGGCGTGTATGTGTTTAAGTGTGGATACGTTTGTATAATCATGTCTTTTATAATATAATATTTTCATTTTTCGTATGTTCACGAATGGCGTATTGGGTAGCGTGTCAGTCTCTTCATGTGTCTTCCAAGGATCCCTGGTTCGAGTCTCACCATCTAACATTTCTATTTTTCCAGATTTATGTTTAATTTTAAATTTTCTATTACCTTTCAGATTTCCAACATAATATATATAAGTGCACTACTACATATACAACTCGTGTATGATTGGTGCATGTGTTCTTTTTGATTTTTGTGTTTGTGGGATATTCAATAGCATTTCCAATTCATCAAAAATAGCATATCAATAGCGTTTCGAACGTCGGAAAAAGCCAGTAAGTAGACGCTCGAAACGCTACTGAAACGCTAAACACCATTGAGCCAACTATCCTTAAGGTTATCGTAGCGTATTTGAGAATGTCATAGAATATTGATGTATTTTTGATGCGCTAAATTTCGACTCGGGTATATATATATATGTATTATCTATGTTATATACAAAAACTTTTATATAGTCATAAATAAATACCACGGATATTTTCATTGGGATTTAACAGCCACATATATACACGAGTGTGTGTGTGTGTGTGTGTGTGTGTATTTGTGGGGTGATAAAGTTTTCGATACATGTTCGTAAATGTATACAAGCAATGGTTTGGCAGAGAGCATGCGACTCGGAACGTAACAATGGGACATAGCCATTCTTTCATTGTTTTTTGTGGTCTCGCTCTTTCTGTCCTGTCGCGAGAGTGCGCGCGACCTCGTGGACAATTACCCACGTATTCATTGGCGCCACAGATAGCCACATGCAAAGCGAGAAAAAAATGTATAATAGAGGTAGAATGAGTGAGTGAATGAGTGTATGAGAGAGAAAGAATAATAGTGGGAACATACTGTTTCAATATTTTATTTATTTCATTCAATTTACTCTTTTCATTGTTTTATATTATTTCCCTCTCCCTTTATATTTATCTCTCGTTTTTTTTTTGTTTAAATAAATTTGTTAGATTTTATTGTTTTATTTTGTTATTATTTATTTATTTATTTATTGATTTATTTTTCTTTTTTTTGTCCTTTCTTGTATATTTATTTGTATTTTTGTATACTCATCGTATGCATTAGTGTGCGCGTTCTTTGACAATGAAGAATGAAACGACAGAACGTGAATAAAATTTTTCGTGTAATAGGCGGAGCACAGAGAGAAATTATATATATATATATGTATACAGATAGCCATAGCTATTATAAATAGAGAGAGTGTGAGAGAGTAAGTGAGTGATAAAAAGAAAAAAAAAAAGAAAAAAAATTGTCGAAAATTAGGTTGATACTCCTTTGCCATTTTTCCATTGCATCTATTTTTCTCACTCTATTTTTGTTTTTTTTGTTTTTTCCTTTCTTTTCTTCTTTCATTTTACTATATTTCAAACGTTCTATTACACTATGGAATTTTCATGGTTCTCGAATCCCACGCCAACAGCGTCCATGACGTAATTCAAAGAACAAAGGCGTATACGCGACCAGATATATATATACATATATATATATATATATATATATAGGAAGAGAAAGTGTATATATATGTAGATTCAATAATTTTTTTTTTTATTCTCTCCTTTGTCTCTCCTTATATTTTTAATTCAACGTTGTGTCTCTGTCAAATATAAAGAGACGGGGGTTGCAAGGTAAATGCACGATTTTTCGCCCTCGGCGACAATAATATTTATACACACTGTTAAATAAATGGGATGAAGGGGTGAAAATAAGGGGAGGTGAACTGGGATCGTGACAGTAACAATATGTAAAAACGCGGAAAGGACCGGATTCCCATTTTAAATTCGAACAGTGTCCAGTGTTTTTTTTTTTTGTTTTTTTCGTTGTTTCGTTCGTTGTGCCGCAAAAAAAGTGAACGATGAAGAAGAAAAAATAAAAAAAGATAAAGAAAAAGACAGTAGTGAGATATAGAGATGAAATTGGGGAAAAAAAAAGGCTGAGAAACTGAAATATACAGAATGAAAGAAAAAAAAAGTCAAAGTCAAAGTCAAAGAGAGTTTGAAAGAAGATTCGAGTACCGGTTTACACGCCAATACGTCACGCTACAGAGTTTGACCCTATGGAACAAACAAAAGTCTCGCTCAAAGAATGCGTGCTCTCTGGTTAACTACCATAATATCCATATATAATATATATATATATATTACTTCTCTCTCTCTTTCTTATTATTATTATTATTATTATTATTTTCTTTATACATTATTGTGAATTTTTCATTGAGGAAGAGCATCACAGGCTGTATAATATGCGCCTACGTATTCCAAGGCCACACGTGATTTTTCAAGAAATGTCACTGCACAACAACTACGCGCGTATTTTTATTTTTTTCTTCTATTTTTAAACATATATATATATATATGTGTGTGTATTAAATACACGCATTTATACACATACCAATGTGGAAAATATTTCCCCGCAGTTCCGTTTGTATGTGGTATTTATTCACGTGTTTAATGCGCTACTATATTTATCTATATATATAAATGGATACTATATCTATTGGGTATATATTCAATATAATACTGTGTGGTATTGAAAGTAAGTGCGCAAATGGGCGCGTGCGATATATAGAGAGAGGTGCGAGTATAATGTTTATAGAGATAAAGAGAAGAAATAAGTGAATGTGAGGGTGGACGATCAGTAAAGTAGTTTTGTGATGTAGAGGGGGTTGGTAAAGGCAAAGTTGAGAGTTAGACAGTGAATACACAATGGCAAATGGTATTCTATTATTCCAGATGTGCTTACATCGTTCGTGGGTAACTCGGGAATGTTACAGTCATGAAATAATTCTTACGATATCTCATCGTTGCCATTGGCCATTATACAATGTATATGTTGATGTATACCAATAGTTGTATTAAATATTTATTTATATGAAAATTTATATTAATATTATGTTTATAGTGTGTGTGTGTGTGTGCTGTAAATATATTCAATTTTATTTCATGAGTCTCTTCTGCATACATCGAATGCTCGTCCATCATGTTACTCTAAATAGTAATGATAATAATCCAATTTTTTTTCTTTTTTTTTTTTTTTTTTTCGTGTATATATATGTGATTATATTATTATATTAATATATGATATAGGGTGTGCGTCCGTAATATCGTGTTTCCTTGATAAAATTTTTCTCACAATATTTAACCGTACACGCGCGCGCTTATATCAACACAACTTCAATATTTCTTTTTTTCTTTTTTGTCTATATGTACATACATATATATATATGTGTGTGTGTGTGTATATAGATATCCTTGTTTATACAAAAAATATATATACATATAAATATTGTAGAGTCACCCAAAAATAAATCGAAAGGTTACTTTCACTTTCAACGCGACGCGCGCGATATAGAATCGATAATACCAAGATTTATCGAGTTTGGCATAAAGTTGTTGGCCCAGATTCCTTCGTATTAATTCAATCTCAGCTTGATACATATATACATATACATGTATATAATATAACACATCTATCTATGCTTGAGTTAATAGAAATAAGTAGGTGTGCAATCGAGTGCGTTGAAAAACACGACGTTTTAACATTGTATAATCTAGAAAGTTACAATATATTTTTGTTACACTTTTTTATTTATTTATTTTATTTTATTTTTTATTTTTATTCTTTAAATTAAACTCATTCAAGTGCATGTATTTGTATGTATGTAAATATTTTTTTTTTTTTTTACATTATTTATTGCCATACGATATTAATTTAAATATAAATTTCATGATTAGATTTTTTTTATGAACAAATTGTCGCTGCTGTTACTTCCAAATTATATATATATATGTATATATTTTTATATATACAAACAAATAAAAAACTTTACGCAATAGGGTTAAACAATGTCTAGTTAAGCCACACTCAAAGTGTTTGAAATATAAGTCATTATATACATCGCGATATCGCATCAGTGACATTAATTTTTTTCAATGGCCAATGACTCACACAATCATACATATAAATATATGTATGTGGATTGACGGGTTCGGTAGTTGTAATTTTATTTCTCGTCACTTCCCAAGTCATTAATCCACCCCACTATAATTTTCTCTATATAATAAATAGTCAAAAAGAAAAAAAGAATGAAGAAAGAAACAAAAATAAAATAAAATAAAAATTATAAAATGAGTCACTGCATAAAATGAAAATAAATAATAAATATAATATAAATCACTCATGTATAAATGACTCGATGTAAAAATATTATATAAGAAGTTAAAAACAGAAAAAAATATATATATATATATATATAAGTATATAAGTATATAATACAATGGCAGAAGAAGATATATATGTATATATGAGAATATGTAAGAGGTAAAGTTGTTGCAAGAGATCATGATTCAAGAGATGGCGGTGTCGGTGGCAGCGGGGGTGGTGGTGTTGGTGGTGGTGGTAAAAGAGGAATGGTCGCATTTTACTTCTATACAGAGGAGAAAGTTACGTTTTGGAATATAGGTTGAATTCTATATGTATATATGTATATATAACCAATTGGTAAGTAGTGTGGCGTGGCCTCTTTTATATTACACCCAACTTGAGCATATACATATATATTGTTTTGTCTTGGATTATAGTCACGACGTACAGTTTTACCGTAACGAGATGTGTACGTATATGTATATGTCTTTGTATTATATATGAAAATACAAATATAAGGAGTGTGTTTTATTTTTTTTCTCTATTTTTTTAGATGTCATTTTGTTTTTTTTGTTTTTTTCTCTTTCATTCATTTTATTTCGCAAATTGACTCGTGTACTATAGAATGGTCGGTTGGATATTGCAACTTTAGTCAATCGCAATAGATTTGTAGGACGACCGTTAGTAACAGTAATTAGTCTTCTCGATGAATTTTCTATGAGGTAAAAGGATGTGTGTATATATATATATATATATATATATATATATATATATAGATAAAGAAGAAGATGATGAAGAGGAGGTAGAAATAAATGAGGCTTCGATGAGAGACACAACGGCTTATAACAAACTTGCGCAACTTTGCCCAACTCATAAACTTGTATAATCGTCGTAGTACGAATGAATTAAATTGAAATGTAGAGGGAGAAAATTATGAGTAATATTATACGTGAATATATATTAGCGATTGATGTTAAAATTTTGCGGTCTCGACGTGGGTGTAATGAGAAAAAGGGAGAGTCAAGGAATTATATTTCACTATTCATTATAAATTTGCTATGTATATATGGATATATTATCCAAATACATATGTGCTATTCTTACTTATATATTTTATAATATCATGATGATTTTAATTGTCTTGCAAGTTCTTGATTACTTCGTGGAATATTAATGTGTGCCCGTAAATTTTTATTGTTATTCACCGAATTAAAACAGCATCTACTGATATTACACAACATTTTTCTCCTTAATCGTATAACCAGTTGCTAATACATAAGCATAATTTTTTTATTATTATTAAATGAAAAATGATAAGAGATGAATATATATATATATATATATTATATATATATAACGGGTAGGTAAAAATATTCTACCGAATGATCGTGTTTCATTTCGGGCATATTAATATATTTATATACCGGTGAATATATATGTGGGTTCATATAAATCAACGGAAATTCATTCCTTGAATATCAGAGAAATCATATAATTATAAGGTTGAGAATTCTATTCGTGTATAAATATTGTATATATATATAAATGTGTGTGTGTGTGTGTATGTGTTAAAGTTGGTTTTTGCTTGGCCTGGAGAGTGCGCGCGCACGCGTGAGTTAGTTGGGATTTTGGTTGGCTTTACCAAACTCAAAATGACATCAATCATTGACGATAATTACAGTCTGTGAGATGCTTTCGGGAACTCTCCACAATCCACTAACTCTCCCTCCCACAAATAAATATAGATATATGTATACATATATTTTATATAATACATTCAGCTTGGAAAAAACAAAAAAAAAATATATTAGTGTATATGTGTAATGGTAGAATTAAAAAAATCTAATATGATAAATCTAAAATGAATTGGGTTTGTCCTTAATTTTGTGTAGTTATAAATACATTGTGATTGAGATATATATAAATGTATTTAATTTAATAATTGTGAAATGGTGAAATATTGAGTGAGAGATAATTTTTTTGTTTGAAATTTTAAAAAATTCCTGGTGTCAAAAAAATCAAGAGTAATTTAATATTTTATTTTATTAAAATTTAATATATATATGAATATTTTTTTTTTTGTCGTTTCCTAGACAAAAAAAGAGTTTTTGAATATATGGGTAGAAATTTTTGGTAGCTACTGCATAGTTATATACGCTATAATTACCGAGTTCTCGCAGATCTATCAGTCATAATATCCGTCGCTGCGTGGTCGGGTTAAGATCTGTATTGCCTACGGCCACACACTGCAAAGTATGGCAAGTTGAAATAGTCTCGAAAAGGAGGAGTAGCACGAGAATGAAAGTCGAATGTTTCTCACGCGCGGCGGGGTCCACTTTCGCATACACACAACAATAAAAATATATATCTATGAGAGAGAAAGAAAGAAAGAAAGAAAGAAAGAAATGGTATATATAATGTATATGTTTGTGAATGTGTCTGTATAAATGTGCGCGGGTTTCTCTCGTTCGCCACTGCACCACTAATTTTTGTCCGATAATAAAAATTCGTATTTTAAGAGGCAGCTATATAGCGCAGACAGTCCTATATATTTGGCAAGGAATTGGAATGGAAAGAAAACGAAAGCGAAATGGCACAGGGCACGTTGTGTTTGCGCGCGCATACACAACTCTAATCGCAGTTAATGGATAATCGTCATATAGGGGCGCCTGTTTTGCTGCGGCCCAGCGGCTAAAATACGTTACAGACGTATATTTTGACGACTGAAAATGGCAGGCTATTGTACACAACGACCCAGTATTTTCGTAACAATTCCGCAATTCAAACGTTCGTATATACTTCGTATAGTTTCGTCGTTTAAATATTGCCCATCCCTCCCACCCCTTTTTTCCCCATTTCGCGAGTTCTGTCTCTATTATTTTGCCTTTTGGCTCGGCGTATCCCGTTTACGTTTTTATTTTTATTTCATTTATTTATTTATTTTTTTGGTTTTTTTTTTTTTTTTTTTCTGTTTTGTTAACCATTTCCATATACATTCCTCTCTATTTTTTATTTTTTATTTTTTTCATTTGTATCCCCAAAATTTTTTTGACTCGAACGCTTGATTTTGTGGTATTTTACTTTCGCTTTCAACCTCTTTCTCTCTGTTATATCTCATTCTATATACATATAACTTTGTTTTCGTCTGCGCAAGGCACCTGCACGACATAAAAAAAAAAAAAAAAAAAAAAACTTAAATGTAAAAAAATTGAAAAAAAAAAAAGTTACACCACCAGTCGTTACACTATTCTCATGAAATCGCGCGTGATTCAACAGAAATATATACGTGACATTGGGCCGATTCAAATTATCGTGAATGTGAATTTTTTTTCACAATCTCAACAAACATCCAAAAAGCTAAATTGCATTTTATTTATTTTCTTTTTTTTTTTTTTTTTTTTTTTTTTTGACAAATGCATTTCAGTACCGTTTTTTCCATGATAATATGTAATGCATGAATATAAACGTATTTTATATACATTGAAAATATTTTTATATAATTTTGTGAATTATTAATTTTTAATGAATAAAAAATATTATTATAATACATAATCAAATAAAGCGTAAATATTTATGAATTAATAAATAATAAAAGTAACAAAGAAAAAATAGATAAAATAAATAATATATATATATATAAAACAGTATAGAGACGGAGGTGATTGTGATGCTGCAACTGTTATTATCGTTGACCAACTGAATGTAAACTACTCATAAGATGGATTTTTACAATTTATTTCACATTGAGTTAGCTAAATTTGATTGAAATACATCGGGTCATTTGTAATAATCGTAACTTGGACGTTGCAAGTGGAATGTCCAATATTCACTCGTTGTATTGTGAAAATACACGATGAAAAAAAAATGGCATATATATATTCACACGTATGTGTATTGGGTTGTATTCAGGAGTGTTCAGAGAACGTGAGAGTGACTATACCTGCCAAATGAACGAGAGACACGACATGCGAAAACGACACGCGAAAAAAGTAGGAGACGCGCTAAAGAATCAGAGAAAGAGAATAAGTAAACGAAGTGATAGTTGGCGACGAAAAAAGGTGCACCCCTATACCTTTTTACCTATACATAAATACATTTATATATATATATGTGTGTGTGTATTGGGTCGCCAACGCGCCGCCGACGCGACGAGACGTGTAGACTGCTGCCGTGCGCTGCGCACCTCTCTCATTCGTACAACACGTGTTTGCGTGAATCCGTCTGAGATGTCCACCTTTCCATTGGCATTGCCGAGTGGCAGAAGATGCCCAGCCAAGAGAAGGCGACGATGTATTACTGGCTGTGACAGTCCGTCTTGTGTTGCCGCATCGCCGATCGCTTCCCTTTATTTTACTCTCTTGCGCGTTCTTCTTTCTTTTCTCCTCTACACACACACACACACACACACGTGTGTATATATATTTTATTGGCAATGGAATAAATGCAAGAAAATAAAATAAAAATAAAATAAAAATAAAATATATGCCGTCGGGTGTTGGACTTATTCGCAATTTTGGAATGCTGCAGATCCAAAAGTGAGTGTAGAAAATGCTGGAGGTGCGCGGGCGATTGGACATGGCGCAAATCGTTATTTGTATCATTGGTCGATTCACATTCGTCTTGATTTTTCTTTTTGTCTTTTTTATTATTTTTTTTTTTTAATCCTGATTCTATTTTTTTTTTTTAAATTTTATTTATACACGAGAATTTCTTGTTTTTCTCACATGAAATCACTCACACCGCCTGCAATTTACCTAATTCCAATCGACGCACAAGACAATATATTATGAATACCACAAAGCAACATCCTCCAACTCATACACACACACACACACACGTACAAATACAAGTGTAAATACATAGATATATACTTATAATCCCTGATGATTCGTCGTATCTTACACGATACTCATCATTAGGTTATATTATACATATATAGTGTTATGTATAATGTTGAGGGTGCATGTGCATATATACACTCACAATGAGAGCATCAACGAGACGACATCATACAAGTTATACACATATATATATATATATATATATATGCATGCATATATGCATAGTTGCATACATCATCAACAGTGGGGTGAAAAAGTACAGGAGGAGTTCAAAGGGGACACACTGCTCAGCCAATGAGGAATCTCCGATATGGCGGCCATTTTAATGATCGGACCAAGGTAAACAATGGCAAAGAGGAACAGAATGACTTCCACCCCTCCGGGTGTAGCACTGCCGAGGCACACACGCGTGTGCCTTTATTTTCTATCATTTTTTTTCATCTTCTTTCTCTTTTCTTGCACACACACAATCTTCTCTCACACATGCACACACGTACACACTTATATTACACACACTCCATCTCTATTTCTCCTTCTCTCCCGCCCTTCGTCATCTTTATTATATATATATATATATATATATATATTTTTTTTCATTATTTATTATTATTATTATTATTATTATTATTTTCTTTTTTCAACTTGATCGTTCTCACTTCCTCCCATCGTCTAACTCTTCTCGTGTGACATCCCTGACGCGTGTGCATATACACGTATGCACGCCCACGTGTTCGTTGTAAGAGGGTGCATTCGACCAATCATTGGACAGCATCTCTCGTTTCGCCCTTTCCCTCATCGTTGTGTCAAGCCTCTCTTATATATATATATATATATATACCTTGGGTTTTTATCCTGTGAGTCTCGCCCAACCACCCCTCGTCACTACCGCCTTGTCATTTTTACATGAGGCTCGGCCTTCTGTTCTATATATGTGCATATAGATGAATACATACATAAACACTCTCGTTTCCGTGTACACATATATATATATATATATAAGTGGAACACATACATATAGAAGTGTAGATATGTGTATGTGTTTATGAGGGAAGAGAATAATTTTTTTTTTTTCTTATTCTTCTCCTTTTTATTATACGTTGTCGTCGTGGTTTTTTTTTTGTTTCGTCATTGAGATTTATTCTCTTATGCACTTTGGACTTTATACGTGTGTATGTATTTATGATTGTTGTCAGATAAATGTAAGTATTATACGAGTGTGTTATAAACATATCATTTATGATCATATAGAAATAATATAATCGTCGTTATTCTCCATATTGTGTACAACGGTGTTATCATTTGTCGCAATTGCTCACAATCACTAACGTTAAATTATTCATGTATATATAACATAAAATATTTCAATATTCACACCACAGTGTAAATATAACGATAAGTTTTTCTTTTTTTTTTTTTTTTTTTTTCGTATTAGTATTCATTTTATATAGTATGTGTACAATTGATTTGAATACAAGGGCGATTTGAGTAAAGTGTGATGTTGTATACGATGAAGCCAGTGAGGTCTGCAAAGCGGAAGTGCGCCAATACGAACTCATTTATATTACCAATACTTATAGATCCCACGAAGAAATTCATGTTTGTCGTGAGAATGAGAGCATATAAGACCACACCTTTTTTTTTTCATTCTCCACTTGTATGAGGTTTTTTTTTCTTTTTTTTTTCACATTACATTTTATCTTTATGTTTTATACACTGTAAATACTTGGGTATTATTATTATTATTTTTTTTTTTTCATTGTACTTTGCGTATATTCAAATTTTCTGACAGTGATGTAATGAATATAAGGGAAACACTTGCTTGATGCATATCATGATAATATCACGTGAAATGTTTATATATATGTGTGTGTGTGTTTGTGGGTCTCTTGTGTTTTTTCTTCAGTGTTTCATTCTTTTGCGTGTGTTGGTTGAATCTCTGGGGGTCCCAAGACGTCGGTGGCTTCGTAGGTAGCAAGACTCGGCTCCGGTTACCATCGACAGTAGAACCTCAATACATATACATATGTAGCACATTTATATATATATATAAAGACTTATATTCTACCATCGTGTCTTTATGCCAAACAACTTCTTTTCTTCACCATCAATTTATCCTTTTGTATATTTGCAAATATATCTATGTGTCTCCTCGTTATATATATATATTTTATATATATATATAAAAAAAAAAAAAAAAAAACTTATCGCTATGTATATTTTCTATCTTCACCTTTTATTGTTTCCTTCATCAGCCGTCCAATCTTTTTCGACTTTTAAGACATTGTTGGACGTACTCTCGTCGATTCTCTCTATTTCTCTTCCTTTCACTCTTATACCACTCTCTCTCTTTTTTTGGATCAATACGTGGAATGCTCTCGAAGCCAAGCGACGTGTCTTTTCTCATTGGTTTCTTGGCGTTCTTTTCTCTTTCTCCCTGGCGCATTTCTTACCAATTTTTTTTTTCTTCCCTCCTTTCTTTCATATATTTTCTTTTTTTTCTATACATTTTATTTGATTTTTTTCTCTCTTCCGTTCCTATCCATTTTTTTTTTTTCAATATTTTTTTTTTATTTTCTTCTTTATTTCTCTCTCTCTCTCTCTCTATCACCGTGTGCCAATGTATTTTCAGTGATACTCAGTGAACACAGTCAGGCAAGTTTGTGTGCTATGCTTTTTATGGAATAGAGTAGGACCCTCCCCCCCCCCTCCCTCAGTTTTTTCCATTTTTTTTTATTTCCTCGTTTTCTCAGTGTCACTGGTGGATCACAATTTTTTTTTTTTTTTTTTTTTTTCTTTTACTCTTTCTCTGTAATACTGGCCGCTATTCGAATATTCTTGCAATGATCCACGATATTTTATACATCACATACATATCCATAGAAATGCGGAAACCATTACGACTATTGGATCGCATTCTATATATTTCATGTTACGATTATTGTTAACTGTCCTATTTGTACAATGAAAATGTGTATATAAGTCACGAAAGATTGAAATTTAACATGCAAACATTCAGTTCAAATGATTTCTCAGTTAACTATTGAAGATGGAAGGGAGATCCATCGTGATATTATTATTATATATGTGTGGAATAAGGTCGAATGAAATTGTGTCTCTTACAGTTGAGAGGATAGCGATAGCTGGCCACAACTCAGCGGGATGTTATTGAAGAAAGGGGAATATTATACGTTAAGGAATACACTGAGAAAAAGGAAGAGAAGGAAGAAAAAAAAAATATATATATATATATAGAAATGAAATGATAAAGAGAAGGAGAAGGAGAGAGACAGTTGCATAAGATCCAATCGGATTTTTCGCGGCATCAGTATACACATCGGATTATTTTTCTTTTCTTCTTCTCTTCATATTTTTTTTTTTTTTAAATTTTACTTATGGACTAGAACGACCCATGGGTTCTGACCTACGACGTTACAACCGATACATCATCAACAAATTGATATTTCTCATGGGCACATACGTATGTCTATATGTATATATGTGTGTATATATGAGTGTACAACTGTAACTGTGTGTCTTCTTCTCAATTTCATATCTATGGCACACAGATAAACTTTTCCCTTTTATTTTTTTATTTTTATCCTCTCATTTAGTTTTTTTTTTTGGTATTTTTTTTTTTTTCTTTCTCATTCCCTCCCTTGACTTCTTTTAATGTCTTTGGAACGATGCCTGGACAGCGATTCAAAAATAGATAGTCTCCCATTCTTTCTTTCTCTCTCTTATTCCCTTGATACTCGAAAAAAAAAGAGGGGGGGGGGGGAGGGGAAAGAAGCAAGAATAAAAGATGAGAGGATGCGCTACGTGAAATAGACGTGGGGGCTATGTAAGTGGACAAGTGACACTATAAAGATGAAGAATGTGGAGGGAAAAAAAAAATATATATGATAATAATAATAAGGAAAAAAAAAAATATGTGATGTGGTTGTTATGAAGTCTTATATACCTCCCCACCATTTTTTTTCTCCTCCTCTTTCTCTCTTGTCTTTTTTTTATTTTATAATTTTTCTTTTCTCTCCTTTACTTTCTTTTATTCTCCTTTTTTTTTTTTTTTTTCCTCACTTGTGCTACAGTCATGCGTGTATCGTCTTTATTTTACGCCCAACGAAAAAGCCGTATGAAGTAAGCGCAAACGAAGGAAGTCACCCAAAGATGGCTGATGGGGGGGCTTGTAACTAACACCATATACCGGCAGCCATTTGTGGAATACGAGCAATACGATACATATATCGCGCGGGGGTTTTTCATCTTCAATATATATATATATTATATATAAACCCACCCTCGATCGTGTTACACCTTTCGTTCTCTCAAAGATGGCCGTGGCTTATATATTTCATCATCGCCATAATTGCGGTGAAAACAAATGTCCACTCATCTCTTTATTTTATACAATAAATTTATATATGTATATATGTATTGATATTTAGAATTTTAATTATTTTTCATTATTTTATTTTTATATTGACAGTATGTGAGATCATTTACGAGTTTTTCTCACGATCATTAATACTATTAATTTATTATTTTTTATTATTTATTTAAATTTACATTAACTCGTTTTGATAGATAAAATATCTTTATCATTAATAAGTCCCACGATTATAACACTATTTTCTGCATATATATGTATACATATATTTCTATTTTTATATAATATATAATTTATAGTATATAGATAGGTGTGTATTTGTATACGTTTGTAAAATAATTTAATTCAATAATGTATGTATTGACAATATCGTTAATCAATTTCGACCTTGCCGATAGTAATAAATATATCGATGGATACATACATATATATATAAATATGTATATGTATGATCGCGTGCAAATACTCATTGACGATATCAAGGTCTTGCATGTCGCACGATCACCGCCTCTTGATTAGCATATGCAGCAATGAATTTAACTAATTTCAACTATCACATCAATTTTAACATAAACTTATTATTGAACTTGATCCAATTGAATAAATAAATAAATAAATAAATAAATAAATGAAATATAATAAATATTAATAATATTATCTATTCGTAATATTTACAATTTTATTCCATTAATTTTTTTGTTTTTGTTTTTGTTTTTTTTTTTATTATTATTTTTTTCTTTTCATTATTTTATTTATCTATTATTATTATTATTATATATATTTTTTGTTTTTCTCATGTTTTATTTTCATTTCAATTTCACTATCGTGATTACATCTTCCATTTCACGCTTGAACTTCAGTCCATTTACTTGATGATGACTCCAGCGGATTTTACGCAGGTGTATACATTTCAATAGAATTAAATGTACAAACACGCGCATACACACACACACACACACACACACGTATATTCATGCACAAAGTTGAAACACGGTAGCGTGGCAAAAGAGTGTGTATATATAATATATATAAGAAATGGCAGGGTGCATGAAGAAAGATGGACACGCGGATGGACAGCTTGACGAGAAAGGGATGGACTCGTGTAGAGAAAAGAAAGGCAGAATTCCCTTTCTCACACATATAAATATATATAAACGTATACAAGTGTACAGGAGTGAGTATCTCTCAACGAAGAGATACAAATGGAATGCAGCAATGAATATATATATATATATATAGCTCGTGTGCACGGCGCGGTACATTATTAGTTATTACATTACGCACAACTAGGTATAGAGGTAGTTAATTTAGCAGTGGCATGTGGCCGCGCACGGCCCGAGCGATTGCTTCTTGTATTGCCCGACGCGACGCCCCGGTCATATGCATAATGTAATTGACTTCATCCCCCCGGATACCTCTCACACAGTTATCTCACTCTTTCTATTTCTCATTCTCTTTATTCTTTATTTATCATTTTTCATTTGTCTTTCTCACTCCTCACCTACGTTTCTTGCCACCGCGGCTTCACTCCACGATATAAACCAAAGATGTTATGTGTTTATATATATATATATATTTGTGTGTGTGTGTGTGTGTGTGTGTGTGTGTGTGTGCACGCATCAGGTGAGTTCTATACTCTCTTTTCGTTCTCTCAATAATGCCGAGAGGTTTAAAGATACACGCGTGGGATATGAGCTTCCATTTTTCTTTATTTTCTGTTATAATATTTCTCGCGCGCCTTTTATTCTTCCTCTTTTTTTATTTTCTTCTTCTCCTCTTTATTATTATTATTATTATTATTATTATTATTTATATTCTACATTCTACCTCTTCTTCACTCATCTCCATCGTATTTTTAATTTTATATTATACTTTGAGTTTGTTTCATTGCCATGTTATAAAGTTGGTTACGATATATACGTGAATTGTTTGTGTTGTGGATTATACAGTAATATTGCAATTGTGAATATTATAAAGATATATTTATTTATTTTTTTACTTTCTTTCTTTATTCGTTTTTGTTTCAAAATAATTTATAGAAAATAATATGTATGATTATAAATGTGTGTGCGTGTGTGTATGTACATAGGTATAATATTTTATGTGTATATGATAAAATTGATGAATACAATTGTATAGATGAATTGGATAGGGGAAAAAAAAAAAAAAAAATTGATTTTCAACGAGTTAACACACACATGTGTATATCATTGACTGTTGTATACCCGTATCTCAAGTAAACTGTTGCAAATTAAGGTTGTACAAGGAGCCAGTGGTCATTTTTCAAGCTGTCCTCTCGCATAAATTATTGCAAACGAAACGCGCGCGATACGAAAGAAACGCATAAAGTGCTTCTTTTCTCCCTTTACTCTCTCCTCACTTTTTCTCTTTCTTTTCATGTCTGTCTATATACGCTTGGTCAGTGGGACCACTCTTTTTTCATTATACAATACCAATATATATATATATGTATATATGTATAACGTTGTGGTGTATTTGCAATCCGCTTGAGTGCGGCGCTGTTACTGCTGATGTGTGCCGCTGTTGGAGCTCAATCATCAACCATTTCTTACCCTCAACGTTGTATACATATATTATTTTTTGTTTGTTTGTTTGTTTTTTTCAATTTTCCATTATTCAATGTGTAAAATACGTACCTGAAACAGAAAAGAGAAATAATATTTAAAAAATTAATTTCTTGTTTCGTTTAATTTTGGGGTTTTTTTTTTTTTTTTTACGTCGTCGTCGTCGTCGTTATAATTTTTTATAAATGTAAAAACATTTCGAATTGAGATGAATGAAAAGAAAAAAAAAAAAAAAATAGAAATTATATACATATACATATATTAAAAAAGTTTATTCTTGATAGTTTTCTCAAATCAAAAACTTGACGGATTTTAGTTTTCAATAACGGACAAGTTGAAGCGTGAATAATTATAGCTCGCGAGCATATTGTCGAGTTTTTGAAGGAAAAAAAATTCACTTATATACTATATAATACTGTATATAAGAATATATATGAATAAATGGTATGAGTTTTGAGGAGTTTTTGAGAATAGAAAATTTTTATGACCCAATATAATTGTTATATACACATATATATATATTTGAAAAAGTTCAGATCAGTTTCACAACTTGTTTCGCGAACAATTGATGAAATAAATTATATTTTAAATTTATATATTTATACATGATATAAAAAAATTTCGTGTAGGAGTATTTTTTTTTTTTCTTTTTCCTTATGCATGGAATAATTTAACACAAAAAATATCATGATAAATTTGTGACAATAATAAAGAAAAAAATTATTAGATTATATATAAAATATATTTTTTGCTGAAAAATTTGAGAAATTTGAATTCTCGTATTTACACAATTTTATATCATTGCTAAACTTCTATTATAATTAATTGAACATAACCGGAAATTATCTTTTCTCGTTATTTTATTTTATTTTATTTTATTTTATTTCATCCTTTTTTTTTTTTTTGCTTTGTGTACACATACCAAATACACAAAGCAATAGAAAAGTGATTGGTTACTCTTCCACGTCTTTTGTTCGTCAAGAAGATTAGGATTTTTCGATGGCTCCAATACACAACCATCAAACGACTTTTGGAACTTATTGTATTTATCCTACACCACATATATAGATACTGAAGATTATTGTATACCTGCCGCGAATACACACACGCACGCATTTCAGAAGTCTCTTTCCATCTCGCTTATTCTCTTTCATCCTTTGCCTACCGGGAGACAATGTGATCTGACAAGACCTTTGCGCGTCTCAGCATAAATTATAATAAATAACGACGTTGTGTGAATTATTATTATGAATAACTAATCATCGTTTAAAATCTATTTTAAGCAATAATAATTATAATAATAATAATAATAATAATAAATTAAAAATAAAAATAAAAGTGGAAATAAAAAAGAAAATAGTTTCAATAAAAATTACCTCTATTATTTTGTGTGAAGTATTTTTACTCTATTTTTTGTTTTTTTTTTCTTCCTTTTTTTGTTTGTTTTTTTTTTTTTATTTTTACGAATTGACGTCGACTAAAGGGCTTATAAAATAAGAGAGTGCTCTCGATTGTTTGAGAATGCCGAGAAGAAATGATCATCATTAACAATTCTTACAATTTATTTCTTCATCACTTTTTCTTACTTTATTTTCATCATTCATTTTTCTCTCACTAAATTATTATAAATTTTCTTTTCCCTTTTTCCTTTTCCTTTTCCTTTTCCTTTTTCTTTTTATTTATTTATTTATTTATTTATTTACTTATTTTTCTGCTCTATCATCGTGAATTAACTTTATAATTTTTGTCCAACTGCTTGGCAATAAGACTACAGCAATTATTTCTTCACCCGTTTTTTTTTTTTTTTTTTTTTAAAATGTACACAAGACACGGGTGTACAAACAATAAATGAAATAAAAATCCAGGAAATTTTTCACGTCGTAAATATGATATTATTATTATTATTATTATTATTATTATTTTATTCTCCCTCGAGCACATCATTTAAATGTAGGTTTATATAATCTATATAATAAGTATACACAATATTATACTGATCACTCAGTCTCTCGTTGGTCACTACAAATGCTAAGAAAAAAAAAAACGAAAAAAAAAAAAAATAACAAGAAAAAGTAGTAGAAGAAGAAGAAGAACCAAGTACACTATTGGTTTATAGGTCATCAAACCAACAATGTCCATTATCTCGATAATGTCGACTCAACGAAATTCCACTCAATCTTAATTCCTCACCGCACTCTCATTCACCATAATATATATATATAGTAGATTCCTCTCGTCGATTCCTTTCAAGTCATAAAACGCAGCTACATTCGCATTAGTCATCGCAGTTGGTAATTGCTTTTTTTTTTTTTTTGTTTCACAACATATACACGCACACTCAAATACATATTATTATATATTTTTTTTTTCTTCATTTCTCTTTCAAACAGGAGTCGAGAAAACACGACTATAAAATGGTCCAACAGGTATATACATAACATCTATACGTACACTACACGAAAATCTTCTTATTTTGAAACACTTCAAGACTTTTACACACGTGTATATATATATGTGTGTGTGTACGTTTTGACCATATAAACGACTAAACCCACGTCATATTTGTCACGTCACTGCGAGTGATATCGCACAACTCAAAATATTACTTGGACGATAAGTAAAACCTTCTCCTCTTCACTATCATTTCGTAGCTGATACATAAAAATTTCTCGTTCAACCGCACTAAAATCATGATAAACTATGCCATTAAAAATAAAAATAACCCAACAAATTTCATTATATATTTATACAACATATTCAATGTAAATTTATTGTTTATAATATATTTTTGTTTTGTTTTGTTTCGTGTGCTCATGTTTGTTTGACATTTTATCCAGTGTATATAGTGTTTATATGTACTTATATAGTTATAATGTATATAGATATAGTCTATATATAGTTCGTAAGTAAAACGTAAATGAATTCACGTGGTATTTCCGTGAAGCAGCGGTCCGTGTATGACCTCTAGTGTCTTGTGTGGAACGTGTGATCCATGTCGGACCACGGACTTCTCGCAATTGTAGAAAGTCTTTTTATCAGATTGAAGTAGAGTAGACGCGCATCGTTCTGTTACTTGTATACACATACTTGCATCTATGCATACATACATATAAAAAAATTTAATTCTTGCGGTACATACATATATATATATATATATACGTATAAATTATATATACAAATACGATGCGTAACCAATGGAGAATAGATACAGAATTTTATGTAGCCCCAGGGAAATGGAATTTCCGTATCAAAACGTCAAAAGTGATTTTTTTTTTTTTTTCTTTTCTTTTCTTCCAGAACTCTTAACGTTACTTACTTGGCAGTTAATAGTGATGGGCACTGTCATGATGACGGTACGGGTTGATAAGGAGAGAGAAAGAAAAAAAAAAAAAAAAAAAAAAAAAAAAATATACGCAAAGTTACTTTGATATATTTCACTGTCTATAGAATTTTTTGTCACACGAGACAGAGTAAATGAAAAATAATTCATATGATGAAAAAAAAAAAGAAAAACAAAGAAAAAATTGTCTATGGAGTTGTTATCAGATTGAGTAATCCTTGTCCAGTGTATCTGTGTAGTGATGAGAGGGGTGACTGTTCGTGAAAAATAATATAAAGAATGAATATATCTATGTGTATGGGTAAGAGAGAAGGAGAGAATATATATATGTATGTGTGTGTATTGTGTGTATGTGTGGTTTCTTGAATATTTCAGGATTCGTTCATGAGAGAGTACAACGATGATGATGATGATGGCGACGAGGACGACGGTACAATGACGAATATAATCATCAAGTCTATATATGTCCGAGATCCCGTGTGCGCAATACCACCACTGCATATTTTCTATGAACAATAGAAAACGTCTGGTCGTCATTGAAGTATACCCTCTTGTGTCTTTATGGACGCCTCGAGATATTATATAACAAGCTATTGTTATAATCTCAGTCACAATTCGTATTTTATATGACAAATGGAACCAAAAAAAAAAATGATATATCAATAAATTTATGTATGAAAAATTGAAAAATTGAAAAATATTCATTGAAGAATGATGAAACAAGAAAAAATTAAAAAATATTAATAATTATTTAAAGTTATTGAAGCAGAATATAAAACAAAATATATATTAATAAATTTTTGATGATGAAATATTTTGTGCTGAGTAAAATGATAATATATTTTAAACACACACGTATCAAGTAAGTAATGTAAAATGTAATATTTTGTAAATGTATATTATTGCAGTGTCAGTTGACTTTGTATCTCATTTCTTTACCTCGGACTCGTTTGTGAATGTTGATGATTATATGAGCTACATGTAATCTGTATATACATATAATGTGTGAGAAGAAGAAGAAAAAAAAAAAAAAAAATGGAAATAAAGAGAAAAAAACATTAGAGGAACGAGATATAATAAGAGAAAAGTATAAGGTGTATCATATACATATATATATTTTTTCTGTTTTTCCTTTTATTCATGACAGTGGGCAACTTAGTGGCTCGTGCTTAGTAATGTGGCACTGGCGTTGAACTCGATGTCGTTTCTTGGTCTCCCAGACACTTTTTGCATAACTTCCCACGCCACAAGTTGCCAGCCATACCAAAGCAGCCACACGTTCTTAAATATATATATACATTTATATATTTTTTTATTTGTATATGTATATTAAAAATACAAATGCCATTATTGCAAAGACATTTTCGCGAGTATATTTGTAATTTATGTACATAACTCATTACAAGTTTGCAGTTCAAGTTTATAACGAGGATTAATTTCACGACGGGAAACGGCCAGTAGACAAATTGAAAATAAAAGGAACAAAAAAAAAAAAAAAGAAAAAAAAGATGATAAATAAATAAATAAAATGAATGGTGAAATTTAAAGAATATAAAATTGGCTGGAAGAGAAATGAACATGCACGTTATGTGTGACAGTTTATACTCTTTATTTCATTTCTCTCTACACTTCTCTTCTTATTCGTCCCACTTGTCGTATGCAACGTATCAATGTAAAATAAAAAAAAAAAATAATAATATTAATAAAAATAAATAAATGAAAAAATAAACTAATGTAAAATAAAAAGGATGAATGATAAAAAAAAAAATTTCCTCATTTGAAATGGACGTATGTATGTGACATATCACGTCACCTGTTGCCATTTGTATTTATACGATTGCCTATATCACGCGATTACTACCCATATATACAATCATCAAACAGCATGAAACACGAAAGAATTTGAGTAGAAGAAAAAAAAAAAAAGAGTGAGAGTGAGTGAGGCAAAAAGGATGAAAGAGGTAGAGATAGAGAGGGAGAGGAGAAAAAAAAAAAATGAAAAGAAATGAAAAAAAGATCTATACTGCACTTTACAAGCACGATAATAATCTTATTGCAATCAAGATTATCGATGCAACGACGACTCTAATGATCTTGCGATTTCTTTGTCGAATAATCCAATCGACAGGCTGTCGGCGTGCAATCTTTACCAACTCTTTCTGCTAATTACTGGATATAACTCGTCGTTTACATTTGCAATCAGTTGTGATGAAAGTGCGGGTGTTGTGACGATGTGTCTAATGTAAATGTGTTTACGTACACGGGCGCGCGTATCAGTGACGAGTTGTGGCATGTGAGACGAGAATAAAACGATCGTTGATTTGCAGCGGCTGTCGATTGTATCAATCGTATGATGCTGATGTTATCACATCATTGCACGATTATCGCGCCATTGAATTTCACCATACATATTCATACTGATGGTTAAAGAATGATGTATTAAAATGGGTGTGAGTGAAAGAGAAACACGGAGAAGAGTAAAAAGGTGAGGGAAATAAAAGGAATAAAATGAAATGAAATAAATGAAAATAAGAGGAAAAATAAGTTGCCAGAAGTAACAGCAGAAGCAAAAGTAGCAGCAGGTTGAGACCACAGATATCTGCGATAATTAAATCGTGGTGTTTAATGTCGAGAATGCAAGAGACTCGACGGCAGAGTGGCGGCTCTGTAGGCATATATATATATGTATTTACTTCTTTCTGTACTTGCACGGCATGAGAATGAGTTGATAGGAGGATTGGAGAAATAAAAAAATAAAAAATAAAAAAAAAACCGCGTCATTCAATTGTACTAACATTTTCAAGACACCACATACGACATGTATATAATTTTTTTTTATTTTCATTCATTTTTTTGACGATTTGTTAAGATCAGTTGTCATTATACAAATGTATGACACGAACGATGAAAGATTCGTGACAATAATCTATAAATAGATGAAAAAAAAAAAAAAAAAAAATTAATTTATATATACATACATATGTATTTGTTTATACGTGTGTGCGTGTGAGTGTGTGTATAAATATATGGATATGGTGGGGTAGATATTGTGTGGGGATTTTTGTGTGAGTGTGTTTAATGATGTAGCAAAAAATGTATATGTGATCAAACACTCTATTACGAATTAAATAAATTGTAAGTTGATGATATTAATATCAGGCGGTGGTGATTTTTATTAGCGGCAATGAAACAAAAAAAGTAATCAAAGTTGGAAAGAAATGACGTCAACATTGATTTATCATCAATTAAAAGATTATCGAGGATGAATGTAAGGGAACGAACGATATCGCCTGTGGATGGAATATTGAAGGAGTCGATTTTATGGAAGGGCTTAAATATATATGTATATACTATGTAAAAACTATATATGTGTATATATATATATATATATATATATATATATACTAGCGATGAAGAAATTCGTGGTAGGGGTTAGGTGATCTTGTTTGCTAATGGCGTACCCGTGTTCGAATGTAACTTTGCTCGTTACGTCCATACGTCTTCTGATTAAGATTAAAGAAACCGCGTATCGCTTGGCAAACTCTAATGTATGCGCATGTCCGTGTAAAAGTTACGAGGGCTTTATACTTTGCGCGCGATTTAACCCCCTATTTTTGTTTTTTTTTTTTGTTTTTTTTTTTCACCTCACCCACACTCATTTTTACTTGTTTCACTGTCTCTACTTTGTTACACCTTCAACCTCCAACTGGTGATAATGATGAAAATTTTTTATTTCACACTACACAACACACTCCAACACGACATAATAATTATACATTTATAATTATAAATATATATATTATTTATTTAATAGATATAAAATCATATTCGCGAATAAAAAAGAAAATTGGAGAATAATCAATAATCAATAATCAATAATCAATAATCAATAATAATAATAATAATAATAATAATAATAATAATAATAATAATAATAATAATAAGAAAAAAATAGAAAAAAATCATTCAAATCGATAAATGGAATATAAATAATTGTTGACGTGTCTTTATGTATATATATATATATTTTTTTTGTTTTTTTATTATTATTCTTTTTTTTTTTTTTTTTTTTTTCAATGCACTCGGTTTAAATTTCACCTCTCAATGTCTGATGTATTTTTCCCCTCTTATATATGCAGAGGGACATTAGATATAGAAATAAGGGTATATATATGTGTGTACATATATACAAATATAGTCCGTGTCGAGTGAGTATAATTGCATAGGACGAAGAGGAGAGAATTTCACGCCTCGCTAACAAAGACAAGAAAAAGAAATCCTGGCGTGCGCTTGTTATGTTCATCCGCGTGTGTGTCCATGTATGTATGTATATATACGACACAACAAGAGCGAACCCGCACAACTCTATATACGTAATGCAAGAGTACAGAGGACCAAAAAAAAAAAAAAAAAAGAGAGAATTCCCCTTCAATATAAAACACGAGTCTCACTACTTTTCTCACTCTTTCTCATACATTTAATCGTTTCCAATTGCACATATGCATGCACATAAGTGCGATATATATTTATGATGAGTGTATTATATATATATATATAGTTATGGCGAAGTATAGAGAAATTCTGGGTGTGATGAAAGAAGTACCATCGAGCATCAACATGGAACAAAGTGAGTATGAGTGAGAGTGAGTGTCGCGCGACATCAATGGACGATGCCCACGCGAGAGGAAATATCCGACTAACCGATGTTGACAAGCATTAAACCGTCGCTGTTTCACGACGTGTATGGGAGCAGGGTTACGCGGCAACTACTGCGCCAATATCATATGTATATGTATATACAAATTTTTTTTTTTATTTTTTATTTTTTATTATATACCTATTATATATGTGGGTATATGTATATAAATAAATAGATATGGTTTACATATACACAAGAGGAGGGGCCTCTATTGTGTATTTCCCACGGCACGCCCTCGTGAAAATCTTGATGTGTCCGAGTGGTGTTTTGGAAAGGTTAAAAAAAAAAAAAAAAAAACGAAAAAGAGGAAGAGCAAAATCTCGATGGCAAACTATCGTGTTACAATATTTGCTTTGCTTCAAAATATATTGTGTTTTTAAATAAATAATAAAAGCATAGAAAATAATAATAATAATAATAATAATCATAATATGAGAAAATTATTACTTTTTTTCTATTTATTTATTTCACGAATATCGAATTATTTCATATTTATAAATGAAAGTCGTTGAAAAAGAAAAAAAAAAAAGAACAATAATAGAAATTAATTAATTATTTATTTATTTTTTTTTTTTTTCAAATGTTTAATTGACATTTTTTATTTATCACAATGGAGATAATGCAGTAACAGTGTACAACTGTTAGTATAATTATATATATTGACGTCATCGAACATACGAGAACAAATCGCATTTCACATAGTAATTAATGCGGAGGCGTTTGAAGTACGCCACACCCATCGGAACTCAATCAAGCCGAGTCTAAAGGCTTTTATAGGTATTCGTGAGTGAGTATAAGTGAATGTAAGAGAGATAGTGATGATGAAGGGATGGGTGAGAATGAGAGGGATGAAGAAAAACTGAAAAAAAAAAGAAAAGAAGAAAAAAAAAATTAAAAAAAAAAAAGACCAAGTACCGCGCGCGAGCTTATCTCTTCGAAGGCTCCGAGTCATCCTAATCAATAGTGCGCTGTATGGTATATATATATATATATATATACATATATATTTGTGTGTACATATATGGTGAATAAGATGACGCTGCGTTGCCACGCCGCGTCTCTGTGTAATACCCTCTTTCTACGCGTTTTACTCTTTTCAATCTTTCTCTCATTTTTTTTTTTTTTTTTTTTTTTTTTTAATACACTGCATCCATCACACACTCTCTCTGTGTGTACCGTCATTTATCTCATCACTGTGTGTTGTACTCATTCTCTTATGTATCTCAACACACTCTGTGTAATTGTGGGATCTTGATTTTTTTTTTTTTTTTTTTAAATATTCATTTCCGTATTTTGCGTATTATTCTATATCATGAATAAACATAATAAATTATTAGTGATGAATATTACACATCACTGTCGCATTTAATTAATATAATTATTTAATGTCATATGATACCCACTTTTTATACGTTAATACGTGCATTTTCTTTAATTACAATTCATTTACGATATGGCCATTTGTACTATTCACAAAGTAGTGAAAAAAAAAAAAGGAAAAAAAATATATATAGAGAAGTGAGAGGTGAGAAATAATAAAATATAAAGTTGAATTGTAAAGTTTGAATTTTCATTATTATTTATGATGTGACGAGTTTGAATTGTTGATAGTATTGAATCATCGTTTGATCATTATGTGGCTTGCAGATGCGTCTTCAAATACGTATTCAGACTAAATGAGGGAAAAAAAAAAAAAAAAATATATATGAAAAGAGAAATCATTAATCATTTCATATTTTATCGATGATTCATAAGAGAGAAAAAAAAAAATGAACTAAAATGCATTAAAGTTATTTATGTCTATAATTTTGATGAGTATGCGGTATTTATTTATTTATTTTTTTTTTCCTTCATTATTTTTATTTATTCATTATTATTATCTCTCTCTGTTTTTTTTTTTTTTTTTTTCATTTTTCGGGGGAAATTATATATATATACATAGATATATAGATATATAAGTAAACGTTGCTACTTTTTCCCATCAAAAAAGATAATTGACACATCGATATTGGCCTCGGGTTCTGTATACTCCGCTCACGGCAATACCAATATATAATTGTACGAAATTATTTCGGATATTTTTGATTGTGTATATGTATATTATAAATATAAATGTTATATAGTTATAAGTGAATGTGTGTGTGTGTGTGTGTGTATGTGTGTGAGATTGTGTATGGCAGAATATTCTTCGAAGAATATACAGGCGGAATTTCATTGTTCCCTGAAATCGTTTGGCGCCGCGCTCGACGCGCACGACGCCCAACTTTTCTGGCTACAGTATATTTGAAATAAGAGAGAATGAGACAGCTATATAGCGAAGAAGATCCGGTGAAATATCCCTTATTCCATCCACTCACGAACTCTTTCCGTATTCTTTGCACAAACAAGTCGGCCGCGATTATCCGTGAGAGTACGGCAGTAAAAATGAGAAGGAGATCGCCATCTTACCTTTTTTTTTCTTTCTTCTATTTCATATATATATATATATTTCTTTTCCCTTATTTTATTTTTCATTTATTTCTTTATTTTTTTTTATTTGTCACAATCTCTACGGGAGTATCGGGTCAAAGTGGCTTTGGTCGCTCGATTCATGGTGAACTCCTGGTAGATGATAAAGTTGTACACCAATACGGGAGGAGAAATGAAAGAAACGATCAGACGCGCAGAGAGGATATCACGCGTTGCAGGAAGAGAAAAAAAGGCGCGCGAGAAAAAGAATAAGAAAAAAAAAAAAAAAAAACAAGCAGAGAGATGATCTGTTTATTTTATATATATACAAGAGTAAGAGTAAGAGAGAAAGCAATTGTAGATGGGCTTGGGATTGGCAAATACAGTGAAGAGAATGAGAAAAACAAGAGAAAAAAAATTGAGATAAAGTGAAACAGTGGAATGCGAGACAGAGAGTTAACGGACAAGAATGCTCAACTCATAAGAGCATTATCGGCTTACGGGGGCGAAAAAACAGGTAAAAAGAGGAGCCAAAGTCGACAGAAAAGTTGGTAAGTCGTTGGCATGAGTTCCTCAACGAGTGGCTACAGAATTATTTTTGAACACATCTACAATTTTCGTTTCTTCTTACACAATGATAAGTCCCATTGCACCCGAATTATACACAACATTATCAAAAATGAAAAATAAAAAAAATACTTGATAATAAAACAAAAGTGTTGAATAGGAAAAAAAAAAATAATAATAATAATAATAATAAATATAAATAAATATTTAAATATGAAAAAAAAAATTATTTTATTTATTTGTTCTTATTTATTTATTATTTTTTTTTTTCAATTAAATTTGAATGATTGAAATGAATAAAAAAATATATTTCGGCTACCAAAATTAAATACTATTATTTTATTATTATTATTGAAAAATGAAAAAAAAAAAAAATTTTTTTTTTTTTTTTCTCCATTAAAACTACACGCGTATCTTCATAATAGCAAGTCAAGACGTGCCAATACAAGTCCTTGCACGCACAATATCCTACATATATATATATATATATATACATGCGCGAATATGCGTACACATATGCGTGTGCGTGCGTGTGTGTGTATATGTGTTTGTATGTGTACAGGTATAAACCGCTCCAAGGATCGTTAAGTGAGACGGTTTACATTGAAAGATGGCCGATGGAAATTGCGATGACGCATATGTATATGTCGTGCGCCCATGTAACGATATATCAACGTCAGTAAATTGTGATAAATAAAGTGCAATTGAAGAGACAGAGCAAGAGAGAAAGAGTGAGGATAGTGTGATAGAGAGGACGATACATATAGAAAAAAAATAATGTCAAAATAATAATAATAAATATAAAGTAATGAAAACGAGTGTGGACGTTTGCAAACGGTAGTTTTGATAGATAGCATTCGAAATATCATTGTACAAATATAAAGTGTCGATGGAAAAATATAGAAAAAAAAATTTTATATATATAGATTGTGTAGATTATCAAATAATAAATTTTTAATTTGATTATTGTAGTGCAATGTGTAGTTGTATGAATAATAATAAATAATGTATTATCATTTATTATTATAAATAGTTTTATTTAAATTTATAAAAATGAAAAAAAAAAAAAAAAAAAAAAAAAAAACGAGGAAATAATAAGAAAATAGAGAAATATAAAATATAATGTGTGAACAGTGAAAAGGAATAATTATACGAACGTTATTCATCAAGGTTTTATCTACATTATGTATTGTAATATCTTGAGGTAATTAATCGTTTGATGAAACAGTAGTTAGCAAGAATGATTGTGATATTTGATATTTATATATTACATATATTCCTCAATGAGATTACAATGAAACAAATAGTAATAAAAAATAAAAAAATATAAATGGAGAAAAAAAAAAAAAAAAAAAAAGAAATAAGATAAAAAAAAGTAGAAAAGGAATAACATACATTTTCAAATGATGATATGTGGAATGAGGATATTTAATACGCAACATCATGCAAGGTCAGTCGTTACGGTATATGAATAAATAATAAAAATAAAAAAAGAAAAACAACGAAAGAATTTGATATAGTAAATTGTCATTGACGCGACATGAAGAATGCCTGAAATTTGCCGAGTTGGCCATGAAAGACAATGCTGAGTTTAGTTGCGGAAGGATACACAGATCAGTATTAAATCCAAAGGAAGAATGAAAGAAATATATATATAATAGTGTGTTCAGTGGTGCGTTTAATAACAATGAATCTTATATCTGCACATGTATTATATATAAAATACAGAGACACGCTTGACTCATTTCGAGATATTTGTTTCTCTGATTTTCTTGTATACATATAATATATATGTATCTTAATATTATTATACATATACATATCGATTTTCATTTCTTATATTTGTTGTGGTGTGTCTCGACAATGTCCTATGATTTTATTTTATCGTCGTAATTCACTTGTATAAAAAAATAAACAAAAAAATATTTGTAAATTTTCATACGAATCAAGAGCACATCATGCATCAATGAATTTCTCTTAATTTATTCTCACGTGTGATCCACCTTGTATATATATCATTGGCAATAAAGAAAAAAAAAATAATAATAAATAAATAAATAAATAAATAAATAAAATTAAAATCAAGAAAAATAAGAGAGAACGAGTGAAAGAAAAAGAGAGAGAGTGATTGATTGGATGAAAAAAACTAAACTCAAAACTTGGTCCAAAAGTATTTTGCCCTTTCGTTCTCCCTGCGTGATATTTCGCTTATCGTCTTGCACATCATTGTTTATTTTCTCTTTTTATCTCACTCACTTTTTTTTTTCAGTTCTTCTCGGTAGTCATTCTTGAATGATACTTATTTCATTATGCCATTTTTAATCAAGTCGACGAGGAGCGAATGAAGAATCGTAAAAGAAGAAGGAAAAGACACCACGAGAGAATGAAAGAGTGAAGAGGGATGGAAATAGGAGGAGGAGGAGGAGGAGAAGGAAGAGGAAGAGGAGAGTAAAAGGTAAAAAGAGAAAAATAAAAAGAGCAGAAGAGCAGAAGAGCAGAAGAGAGAGAGAGAGAGAGAGAGAGAGAGAGAGAGAGAAAGAGAATCAGTGGCATCGCGCTCGGCAAATGTACGAGGCGAACGACCCGATTGAAATCGTCCCGCAATAGCTGGACCTCCAGTCATCGTATATATGTACATATTATGCTGGAGCCAATCATACCGAGATAAATCAATCGATATTGATCCACCCGCGTCACGGTTCTGTATTATATATCCTACGATGAATTCCAATTGGCCGTCATCGCTCTTTAAAATCATTCAAAGACTTTATCATTATAATGTTTTCTTTTCTTTTCTTTTTTTTTTTTTATTCATTATATTGCTTCGTAATATTATCTACATTTATAACACATGTAAATGAAGGATATTATCGAGGTTGAAAATAAAAAATGATGTAATATATATATACATATATGTATATGTATCGTATGTAATTAGAGAAAAGGTAAATCAAAGTCATTTGTGTACCATTATATATATATATATATATCCATATATAAATTTTTTTTTATTCTCAAAAGGTGAAGATAAAAAAAATTGAATAATAAATAAATAATAAATATGTATCATTTATCTCATTTTATTTGACACTGTAAATATTGTAGGGATACAAGAGTGTGAATGCATACAAGTAAATGTTTCGTGACAATTGAGAGATAGAGTTATATATATAAATATATTTTTACACGAATATATGTATATGTATATATTTATTATACATTTTGCCATATGCAAAAGTCATTTTGGCATTTGTTAATATCCTCATATATATTTAGTTGTATGTGAACCGCGAGACTCAGATCAGCTAAATGTTAATTTTGTTGGTTAATTAGAAGCGATTTCGGTCTGGCCACTTGCCGAGTCGTATATGGCTCTATTTCACATGTCGTTGCCGATTCGTTCCAGGGTAGATGATGAATCGAGATCGTTCGTTATCTCACTCCTGGGGATTTCTTTCGCGCTTTGCATATTGTAAGTTCTTCTGCATCTCAATGTCGTGTGGTGCACATTCTCCATTACACACTCACTCACACACACACACGCACGCACATGCATATATATATATATATATTCGTGTATATGTATATTATAAATTGTGCATGTATATACATATATATATTTATTCTGACTAATGTGAAATAGGTCGATAAAAATAATACGATGAAAGAATAAAAAATAACAAATGATGAATAAATAAATTAACAAGACATTGGAATAATAATCATGTGTGCATGGAGAGAAGACAGAGATTTACGTCAAATAAACCAGAGAAATCTTTCGATATATATACATGAGTATTGTCTTGTCGGCAATGAAAGCCGTTAAAATTCTCTACTTTCTTGTACTACTACTCACTATACGGATTTTTTTCATCTCCCCATTCGTACTCTCATTCGCATTATATTCCACATTTTGTGTTCAATTTATTTCAAATTTCAACTGTACAAAACAAAAAAAGGAAAAATGATAATATATTTATCCTTGTTCATTCATTCATTTATTCATATATTTACGTATTTTTTCACCTTTGTTATTTATTATTATTATTTTTTTTGCTTTGCCGTGTGAGTGAAAGAGGAAATGAAAAAGTCCAGTACCATCGAGGTATATACAACGTTTGAGTGCACGTGATATCATGTAAAAGTTGGACAAAATAAATATGTAGTAGTGGGTGGGGTTCAATTTCTTCAATACGTCCTACATCTTTTGTATTGAATGAGAGTAAAATGAGAGGAAGAGAATGAAGTAAATACCGCGACGATTTACCAACTTCACTTTTGGCAATACTCAAACGATTTATATTCGTTCTCATATCTATATATGTACATATATATATGTGTCTTCTTCAAGGCTTCGGGGTTTGATTGACTCTCTGCAAGTATCAGAATTTCATTTCCCGTGATCCACTACGTATGTGCGTATATCTATATAACATATAAATATATAATATACATGTATGTATGTGTATATGTAAGTATGTATGTATGTATTTATATAATATACAGTGTACCTCTTAATGATCCCACGGCAGAGACCGGTTTCACGGTACGATGCGAGTTTGCGATTTCTCATTGTCCTTACAACGAATACGATTCGTCTTCCGGCACAACCCGAGACCTTTTATCTCTTTTATTTTTTTTTCTATTTCACATTTCTCTCGCTCTCCACCTTTTTACTTTACCAATGTATATATTTGCACATTTAATCGACGATACAGTATTGATTATCTGCCATCAATTGCGGTAGAGTTTAACGTTGATCTGTGTAGTGTCTCGAAAATCAATGAAATTGAAAACACATATACAGTAAATGTATATATTACTCGCCATCTACTATCCCAATATATTTATGATTGCACATTATTTTATTTCTCTTCCATTAATTATTAAAGAAAAAGGAAAAAATTCAAAAAAAAAAAAAAAAAACTCATAATATAATTTTTGAAAATTTTACAAATAATTTTCCAAATTTAATCATAATCTTTTTTTGTTTTTCTTTAATTTTTCGTTGATTTATCATTATTATAATGTAATATTATATAATTATTGTAAAGTTTATAATAATTTTTGTTTATATATATACAGTGAATGTAAACAGAGAAAAAAAAAGAAAAAAAAAAGAAAACTGAAGAATATAAACATACGTTTGGAGATAGAGAACAGTAGCTCGAGCAATCAAGCTGGACATTGGACAGTGACTGATGCTGTGAGTATTATCCACTGTATCATTAACTAAGACAATAAATAAATACACACACACACACACACACATATATATATATAATCAACTCTCTTATCTTTCTCATTTTTCATTCTCTTTATATTCTCTCTAGTATTCGCATTATTAAGTCATTCAACTATTTTTATTAGACAGCGTGGCATTAACATCGCTCTATTAATTAAAGATTAATAAATGAATTTCAAATGGAATTTAAAAAAAAACCCATCACATTCTTTTCACATTTAAAATTATAATCATGTCAATGATAATAATAGTAAGATTATTAATAATAATAATAGCTTGTCTTATATGGTATTATGGATAGTTTTAGTGCTATTCGAGTGTGCTCATGTGTAATATGGTAGATATGACCAGTGGAATTCAATGACAAACGGGATAGGAGTTGCAGTAAATGTTGATATATAGAACGGAAACAAGTGAGAAAAGGGAGTAATTGATGTCAGTGGTGAATATGAGATAGTTAGAGTAGTAGATGACAAGAAGAAAATTGTAGAGAGAAATAAATGTCATGAGAAGAACGATAATATTCGTGATATTTGATATATATATATATATATATATATATATATATATATATATATATATATAGACGTGAATTTTCAACTGATGTTGAGAGAATTCGGTTCATTGAGCTCACGGTGTCAACCACCCAAGGAGCTTCGCTTTCGAGCCGTTTGTTAATTGCAATCGATAAGGATTGCCTCCTTCATTCCACTCTTATCATTTCGATAACCATAAAAAAAAATATCGTCTGTCAACTGTGGAATTTATTAGTGTATGAGAAAGAGAAAGAGAGAGAGAGAGAGAGAAACAAAAATAAGCATTCACATATTCATATATATTCGTGTGTATCTTGCTATTTATTTAATTCAATGGGGAAACAAAAATTCCATTATTCAACATTTGAAAGTCCAAATTATAAAATTAACATATATAATAATAATAATAATGATAAATATTATTATGTGTAGAGTTTTAAACAAATGAAAAACAAAGAATGAATGATGATTATATGGAAAAAAAATAATAAAATATTTAATTGTTATCCATTCAGGGATTGTTTTTGTTTTTGTTTTTGTTTTTGTTTTTCTTTTGGAAGTGAGGGGGGGGGGGGAGGGAGGCGATTTATTTGAAACAAGAAAATTGTTGTAAATAATAAGCGTACTGAATTAAAAATTCATCCGTATAATTGTAGTAATTTTGTTTTATTTCATTAATAATTTTCATTTTACATTATGTGTAAAGTATAATCATAAATGTCATTTCATTTATTGTCATTTTATTTGGTTTATACACGTATACACATGTGTATATAGTGATAAATATCATTTATATATGTATTGTACATGGCGTGAGAACGCAAAAGGTTGCGGCCTTGTTATTATGAATACGAGGTAAAACGCGAGTGCACGTATATACATAACACACACACACACACATACACATACACACATGTCCGGAATTCTCTTCGCTGTTCCATCAGACTCGTGACGCGCGTCCTGACACTTTCTCACAAAGTTTAATGTGACTTTTTAAGGTCGTGCTCACCATTATCTACAAAATAATTTCTCCATGCCAAATAATTCAAACACCATCTCCACTACAAATTCTATGTCTAACTGATTATGTATATAGACATGACTATACATTGGCAATATTTTTTTTGTTTTTTTTTTTTGTTTCATTTTTAAAAGACACTGTATTATAAATATAAATATATTACGAGTATATGGTGTGGACCAGTTATTTCCCCTGATGCAAAAGTCACTTTTGCCACTGATACTGCTCCCATTATATACCATATGCATTGCTGTTTTTATATACCGTATATAACACATACATATGTAATAATATGCCCGTTAAAAATACTGGTTTTATCCCATAAGAAAACATTTAATGGTCATTTAGTATTGTAGACACTAGAAAATACATAATAGTCAACGAAACAAAAAAAAAACATTTGTTTGCATTTTTTATTTTTATTTTTTTTCCTCCCATCTCATTCAATTATACGACGATGAATTTATATGATATAAAATAAAAATAAAAATTGTAACTACACACGCACACATACAAACAAGTGTATATATATATATATATTTATATTTTATTAGATGAATAAACTTCACAGCATTTGAGTAAGTCCAACACGAAAATCAACATCTCCATGATCGTAAATCTGTTTGGTTGGTACTGCGCAGATGGTGTTGGATAAGATACTCGTCGTGCATTAAAGGAATATAGTTCCCTGTTTTGTATTATATACATATATCTACAATATCTACCAGTTTTGTCTGTATAAAATAATATATAATACTTCGTGTTATTCGTGTTGTATATAAAAGTGGGGATAAAAGTGTAAGTCACTCGCGAGAAGTCGTGTGCATCTCGCCCCACTATATTGCTGTTGTAAAGCGCGTTCATTGATCATTTCGATCACTTATGCTAATATGGCCGCGCGCGGCAAAACTGGTTTCACTCTACCCAACATTCGCAGTAATTATTTAACACTTGCAAAGTGCTCGTCGAGGCTAAATTAGTGTAGGGGGATACAAACTAACGGCACGTTATATATATATATATTTATATACATACATTTATACATACATACATTCATATATTGATATATATATATATATATATATATATGTAGGTATATAAATATTGAGGTTGAAAATGAGAGTGGGGTAGAGAGAGATGTGAAAAACATTAACGACATATTCGCGCCACCGCGCGTGAAAAGCTTTGCATTCCAATTTGGCTTTTGTTATATCACTTAGTTTTTTTTTTTTTTTTTAATTTATTTATTTTATTATATATGTATATATATGTATATGTATGTATATACATCCAATTAATGAAATATCGTGGTATTTTTACATATTCACTATTGATTTATAAATGGATTTATTTAATTTTGTATTCAGTAGCTTTTAATACACTTGTATAAGAACGTATACAATGTTAATACGATGAGAAAATAAATAAGACGAAGAAGAGAGAGAAAGAGAGAGAGACAGAGAGAGAGAGAGACAAGAAAGGAGTGTGTGGTGTGAGTGAATAAGTAAGGGAAGAGACGATAAAAAAAAAAAAAAAAATAAAAATAAAAAGAAAAAAAAACATGAAAAAATTATGAAAAATAATGAGACATCGATTTCTTCGCTGCAGCGACGAATGATTTAATGACTCTTTGCTAAATTTCGAAGAACCGGATTGAGTATATATAAGTGCCGCGACATTGCCGTGAAGTGAAGAGAAAAAAAAAAAAAAAATAACAATAATAATAAATAAATAAATAAATAAATAAATAAATAAATAAAATAAGGATAATACTAATAGAATGAAATAAAATTCGTGTGTATGTGTGTATACATTGATATAAGAAAGAATTTCTCGCGCGTTATATGATTTACGGCGAGACCCATTGGTTGCGAATGAATTTCGTGTATGGTGGGAGGATAGAATATGAAAAATAAAATAATAATAATAATAATAATAATAAATAAAGGGGAGGTATATATAAATGGAGTCGTCGATGATACGTAGCGACAGAGCAGTGGAGAACATGCGGGAATAAGTCAGAGAGAAAAAAATACATATGTATATATTCATTTCTCTGAATTTTTTTTTTTTTGCTATGTATGTGTTGTGAATCCATGTGCACATTCATACACAATCATCGAATGATATATCTTTAGATTTGGTAGGCCCAGGACGAGTTGCCAGGAGAAAAGAAGGCCAAAGAGGATAAATAAAAAATAAAAAAATAAGAGAAAAAGATTTAAAAAAAAAAAAAACTGATGATGATGATGATGATGATGATGATGAGAAAGATCGTGTTGGTGATTATCAATAATAATAAATATACTAAACAACTTTAATTACAATTAAATTCATTTATATTCTATGGATAAATAAATATATAAATAAATAAATAAATAATAATTATAATAATTATAATTATTTTATATTCTCAATAGAATAATATTATTCATGATTGAGGATAGCGATTAATTAACAATAAAACTGTTGTCAGCCATTGCCACTGTAATATTACATCGGTATGCGCTACGGTAAGTAGTTGTATTTGTATACAATGGGGCTATGATAATACATAATCTCCTTCAGAGGTATTCGCGGTGGTTGAGATAAATATATGAATATATACAATACCTTGCGGCGTATGTCTCCCACACGTTATATTGCCGTGTACACGCGAACGCGAGCGGTCTTTTATATACTCGCACTTGTTCACGCGCTTCTCTACACACAATAACAAAAGAGAGGCGTGCATGAGTCACGGTGTATCACCTCACGGCCTTGGGACACACCTACCACGTGCTAAATTAACTTCTATAATATTCCAATAATACATATATATATATACACACTGATTCTCATGCTTATATATCCAATGGGGTGTTTATATATATATTTTTTTTTATATATAAAAATTTTATCATTATTTATTTTTTATATTTCAATTTTATTGGTCCCTACTGTCACAATTTAACGATAAATTATTTTCAAATAATCTATCAATTAATTGAATAATATTATTAAAAAAAAAAAAAAAAATACAATAAATAAATAATTAAGTTGTAATATAATAATAATAATAATGAAAAAGTATTTCAAGTGTTAGGGTAGAAAAAGCTACTAAAGTCAGCGTAATATTCCACCTATATATATATATATATACATATATACATGGATATATGTGAAACATAGATCATACTCGGTTATTATATGAAAAAAAAGAAATAAGAATATTCTAGTAGTGAGATTTTGTCGCTTGCAAGCACACACATACACACACATATATATATATATATATGTACTTGCGTACACACATGAACGATGATGTACTTCACGCTATATGTTTATAAGTATGTACATAAGCAATAGGTGTTTGTGGATATAAAGGCTATTTTTTTGTTTAGAAGAAAACAAAAAAAAAGGAAAAAAGGCTCACGATATTACTCACGATCTGCTGTGGCACAAAATGCACTGGCATTGTTTCGAGAGAAATGATTCTGGTGATAGCAACAAAAGAGAGAAACAAAATGATTATACATATAACAGTCACTATATATTTGAAGAAAATAAAAAATAATAATAATAATGATAAAATAAAATGATAATAATATGAGCGAAATAAGACAAAAAAAAAAACAAAAAAAAAATGGTGATAACTGCGACTGCATATAACGGATATTTATGTTATAACTTCTTATATATTTTTATATATATATATATATATATTAGTGTAACATATACTAACATTATATGCACGTATATAAACGTGTATCGGAAGAAATACCTATATAATTCATATAAAAGATATGAATTTATATATACATATATATATGTACACGTACAGTCGACAATGATAGATATGTTGCGAGTTTAAACTGTCTATATATATATATTATGTATTATTGTATATACATATATATTATATACAGAGTGGGTGCATAACGTTATAATTCATTAGCAATTCGATTCATTGGTGAACAATTGATGTTCATTAGCGAGGGTTTCATCGCTTCAGTCAGTGTGATGTCTGACACGGGCGCGCCAATCAATGTCTGTACCTTTTGTATGAACCACATTTATTATATATATATATATACATAAATGTATGTATGTATGTATATATGCATTGCGTTATAGTATCGACGGAAAGGAATCCGTACATCTGATAGATGGAAGACTGTGGTAGAGTAAAAATGGTTAAGAAATAAGGGGCCTCTCAGTGCATCAGGTGCTTTACACGAGGCCCTCGTGTATATATCGATAAATGTATCTCTCGCAAAGAGGGTGAAAATATATATATATATTCATTATTTGTTTTTTTTTTATTCTGTATTCGACGAGTATTAATGCCCACCCGAGTGGTTTTACCTGAAGAGGGTGAGACGGAGAAATGTGTAAGACACCATCGACTGCAGATCGATTGACTTTGAAGTGTTAGAGTATACCGCTTTATATAAGAATATATATATATATATATATATATATATATATATACAGGCAGACATTTTAAATTGATGTTAGGTTGGGAGATTTATCGTTATCACTTTTGTAGAGGAATAAAAATTGCAATTGTATGATTTTTGTATGTACGTGTGTATATATACAAATACAAATATTAATATATTAAAGAATTTTATATGTACAGGGTTATATAAATTTATAAGTAAATATATATATTTATATATATATATATATATATATATATATATATATATATATATATATGTGTATGTGTGTGTGTGTGTGAGGATCGTATTAAAGTTTTACACGAAAACATTTGGTCGATTAGGGTGTGTGTAAAAAAGTTAAAACCCACCGCGAACGGGAGCAAATACTTGAGGCGACTGTTTTATACACGCATTTATTGCAGCGTGCCATCAACATTTTATATACATACTTAATTCACATATGTGAATGTGTGCATGTGTGTTTTAGTATATTGGTATATTTATCCATCCTTTAATTCGTTTAACTCTTTCTCATTCTTATTTCTTGAGTGTTGCATCGAACCCGTTCGCACTCTCGCCCAACCAATTTTTATTCACATTTATCACCCCAAACTCCTCTCTCATCCCTCTTCTGTTTTCTTAATTCCTTTCTTTTTCCATCTTGTATACGTATATATATATATGCCTTTTATATACACTTCAATCACATTCTTTCGTTTCTCAGATATTTCAACATTATGTTATTGCTTTTTTTTTGTTTATTGTATTTTGTTTTTTCTTATCTTCCGTTTCACTTAAATGAGAGTTTATTTAATATATATATATATATACATCGTCATCTACCAATCAAGATGATTAAGAAAAATCGCCAGAGTGTATATAAGAATAAAAAGGAATGATTACTTTTATGTTTATTTTTGCTTTTACGTTGAAACAACTGAAGTGATTTGTCACATTTCTTCAACATTTATCTACAAATATATAAATAAATAAGTAAGTAATAAGTAAAAGAATTGTACGAGTATAGGGGAACGTCGCGGTGGTTGACGAGCGGCGTGACTTGACTATAATTGGAGGATGAACTTTTCCTGGAGGGATAATTAGACGTTGCCGAGACCCACAAAGTAACGTCATCGCCTCTGACTCACTGTTGTGCGCACAATCTTGAGCGAGTTACGCGCGCAATTCTTGAACATTACTGTCTACTTTTTCATCTCTTGTTTCTCCACTTTACCGCAAAATACGTATATATAATACTTACACACTGTATTCACTCATCAGTAAACGACCCACAGGAAAATTTACTTATATGTATGTGCATTGTATATCCACCAACTTCTCTAACATACTAATATGACATATAGTACTTTTTCCGCCCACCAACAAGTAATTACACCAACCACGCCCTCATTTATTTTTCTAACGTATTAATTAATTCCAATTTTATATTATCCTCATGCCGTATACACATAAATTATAACATTGTCATTTTTAAACTGATGAATTTAAAGAAAAAAAATTATACACAGGTATCAACATCATTCATATCATCATCATCATCATCATCATCATCATCATCAGATAATGTAAATAAAAAAATACAGACTGAAATTACAGGCAAAGTGGTTAAGGATACAATTATTTAATAGTTTCATCATAAGTATGCAATGTAAAAGAATAATAATATTATTTTATGTGGTTAAACTGAAATAAAAATAATTGTTTGATAAATGTTAGAGATTTTCTGTGAGAAATTATTATAACTGATGAATATATCTCATTGGTTTCATTGACAATAACCATCGATTCTATCGATGGTAAAGAATTATTTGCATTGATATATTCACAATAGATATATATATATATATATATATATGTACACGATTTTTATGAATAAAGTAGTAGTGTTAGTATTTCTCTGTTCATATGCAGACAATTGTGAGCACTCACCAATGAATATATCCAACTTAACTTTGAGTTATATCGAAGAATAAACCGACATTTCTACGATATATCTCGTACAACTTTTGTCCACACACATATATATATATATATATATTTGTATGTTTTGTATATGTATGTATATGTATAATATCACGTTTAGCACTGCGATGTGGCGGCTTTGGTTTACGATCGACTGTGTCCTCACTCGTAACAATCACAAAATGTCCTCAAGCTCTTAAATCTCATATTTTTTCATTCTACCAATGGTATTTGCATCATATCATACAAATACACATACACATATATTTTTTTTGTTTTTCAATCGTATAAATATACCTTATGAAACTTTGTCCTCCTATATATATATATATATGTATACATTTATTTATTTATTTATTTATTTATTTATTTTTCTTAACGTCTTTGCTATCCTTTCTCGCATATCTAAATTTTTTTTTATTCATGTATATATATTTATAGTATTTTTCTTATATTTTATGCGTATACTAGCCATATCTTTTTCTTTTTTTTCCTCTTTCTTGATATAATTTCACACTTACTCACTGTGCAAAGTGAGAAAAGTAAACTAAGCAAAAAAAAAAAAATATATATATATACAGTTTATGCAATAATAAAACTCGTTGAAAGTAGAGATTGTTTTTTTTTTTTTTTTTTTTTCTTCTTTCTGTGATATGTACATTGCTCTCAACTTACACTCCTTTCTCGTTTGACTACATTTTGCGCTTGACTTTGAACGTTAAACCAATCGACAGTCATACACATACATCTATACATAAATAGTACGTGAATGTGACGTTGTAGCAATGAGAAATCAAAGCTCGTGCATGTAGACTTTCTCTCTTTTTCATCACAATGATTTATTACCAATACATATAAATATTTTTATATATGCGCAATAGTATCCACCCTCAAAGTACACCCTGTTTATCGTGCGCAAAATTCCAATATAATATTTGCCTTGGTATTTGTGATCCTTATAAACCGCTTGTCGCGCCATTTGTATACATATTATATATATACTGTGTTGCTCGATGCTCTCTCTACGCAAATTCAGTTACATGACAAATGTTTTCCAGACACTAAATGTCACTAGTTTAGGTATACAATGATTCATGACACGAAACACGAATGTAGAAGGAAGAGAAGGAGATGCTTATGATGCGTGAGTTTTGTATACGTGTATGTATATGATTTTATTTGTTATTTATTTTTTTAAAATTTTTCCTACGCTTCAAATGTACATACATATAAACATACACATACACACATACCAACGTATACACGTGTATGTATACTAGGGTATAGGTCGTTTTACGCGTCTGTGTTACTTTGTGTACCGGTATATAATTGCCTCGACGTTTCAAAACGAGACTTATACTGAGAGAAAGAATCAAAGAACGCTGTGAGATGAGGAAGAAGAAGAAGAAGAAGAAATGAAAGATGATGATGATGATGATGATGATGATGATGAGGAGTAAGGTGAGGGAATGGAGAGAAAGCGTGTCATCTGCAATACAAGTTGATCATTGACATTTGTTCTGGGGTTAAAGGACAAATCGACCGTTGTATATATATAAATATAAATTTATATATTTATTATTATTATTATTATTATTTTTTTTTTTTTTTTTATTTTTCTGATGGTATATTATACCTATTTGTACCGATGGAATATCATACATATTACAAGTATAGCTATGTCATGGATGCTCTATGAGAAACGATCATGCCAATGCATTACCGCTCGTTATGATCGTCTAAATTTGACGTAGAAATATTGAGAAATCAGTATAGTTAAATGTATATATCTGTGTGTGTGTGTGTGTGTGTGTGTGTGTGTGTGTGTGTGTGTCACACATATGTACATCGTTGGTATTGTAAATATCTATAGACGTATTATATATACATAGTATTCTAGGTATATATATATGAATTGTACATGTCATTGGATGTCAGACCCCCTAATGTGCGTCGCGTATACACGTATATACCTATCGTTTGTGATTCTGTGACATACGTCAGAAGTTTGTGTCGTTTATATTGTGAGATATGTTCTCTCTTACTCATATATATCATCAAATTAACGTCAATCACAATATAAAAATTAATACAATAATAATATTAGTTTTATATATGAACTATTTGATATTTTCGATATTTAATGTCATATAAAATAATTTATGAACTCTTATATATTTATTTTTTATCAAATATTGACACTGATATTCTCCTGTTATTACTTTTTTTACTTTCAATATATTTTTGCAATATGGCAATTTATATATCATATCAATCTTTATCCATTTAGTCAGACATTTTTTTTTAAATATTCCAACCTCACGTATCAACATTTATGATGGGACAAACTTTTGAGACGTATTAAATGCATTTGTAACTGCAGACAACCCTTGAGATGAAAGCTTCGGTACACACACACACACACACACACATATATATATATATATATATATATGCAGTGTGTGTGTCTGTCTACTGTTATCACTGTCTACTATAAAATATATATATACACACTGAGTTGAGTTATTGGCAAACTTGGAGTGAAACATTTTGCTCTTCACATCAGAGAGTAACTACTACAGACCCACCACGATTTTCAATCATCCAACCACTGATATATCTATATATATACTATAGTCTGTTTAACTGTTTGTGGGTCGAGACACGACGAAGCTTGGAAAAAGGATATGGCTCTAAAGCGACACGAGGACCATTACTTTTCTCACTGAAGAATGCCGCGAGAATTTCAACGCGAACCCGTGCGACGAGACACCGATAACACGCTATTTTATTTATTTATTTATTATTTTTATTATTTATTTATTTATTTATTTTTTTTTTTTTTTTCATTTTTCACCAATATCCATCTCTCTTATTTACTCACACATTTACTTAATCCACCGTGTACTCTGTCTATCACATTTTAAAACGATACATGGATGGTTTTCTCTTGGGCTTTTAAGCGGCATCGGATACTGAAGACGAGGGGAAACTTCTCGTGCAGAGCGCAAGAGATCCGCCTCTTATCGAAAGGGTTATCGTATGGGTTTATATATATATATTCTGTTTTCTCGTAATAGAGTCCCACCGGTGGTTAATGTCCCAAGAGTCGTCGACAAATCTGATCACATCGCAATATTGGTGCTATAGTTGTACTTTTTACTTTTTTTATTTCCCAGAATGAAAAGAGATAATGATAAAATATATAGTAAACATAATAATAATAATAATAATAATAATAATAGTTGATATATTGTTTAAAATTGGTAATAAAATGTCGTGATGAATGATATTATATGATGATAAAAATCAGGTGGGAGAAAACAGGGATGAAGGAATAGAATTTTATGTAGATATGGGGAAAAAAAAAAAGAAGAAAAATTTATGTATAAATGTGTGTGTGTGTGTGTGTGTGTGTGTGTGTGTGTGTGTATAAAGAAAGATGCGCGCAAAGAGAGCACTTGGTTTATATACATAATAGTTTGAGAAACGAAGCGAAACGTTTTTTTTTTTTTTTTTTTCTTTTTTTCTCTACCGTCTAGAAGGCCAAGACGTTGAGAGTGTACATTTGTTATCTGATCTGAACTTAAGACTACCTTGAATGAGATGAATGCCTCGACGTGTCTCTTGCACTTGCACACCGTTTACTTGTATATCCAACTCGCCCTTTCGTTTTCAAGTTATTTTATATATATGTATAGTCCAAGTGCGCGAGTTCATATTTGCAACGCTGCCCTTTTGTGGGTGACTGGCCTTTCTCCATTTCTCTCTTTCTCATATATATATTTTTTTTCTTCTTTTTTTTTTGTCTTTACTCATCGTCATTCTCTCTGTTTTCTTTACTGCCTTCTACTCGCACTTCTATATGCTCAGCCACATAACCAACACACAGTGTCCATATCGCTCTTTGTCCTGTTTATTATTATTTTATTTTTTATTTTTTACCGCATTTACTCACTCACTTTTACGCGCGTGAACAAGAACGTGAGCACACACACACACACACACATATATACGCACACAACTCGTAGGAACATATATATTTTCAAACCGCCACTGTGATAATTTATTGCATTTGCGAAAATTCGTGTGCGCCATCTATTAACCGGCCATCTCGGCACTTATCTCGCGTACGAGAGATAAGGTACCAGTGTGAATATATATATATATATATACTTGCAAAAAGCACATGGTCAGAGCGAAGAAAGGGGCCTTCGACCCGCGCAACCTTGAATTCCTTTAGTAAAAAGATCCACAGACAGGGACAATCACTGAAGAAAAAAAAAATAATAATAAATAAATAAATAATAATAATAATAAATTAAATAAATAAATGAATAAAAATATATTTATTACATATTTATATTGAATGAATAAGGGGAAAAATACGAAAAAAAGGAAAAAAAAAATAAATAAATAAATCAACATGTAATATAAAACACATTCTATCAAGTTCTTTCATCTTGTTATTTGGAGTCAACAAGCGATCAAATATATATGTGTATATAATAATATAACGAAGATGGGTAGGTTAGGTGTATGTATATATATATATATTGTTGGACCTTTTTACTCGACTCATGATTCGTGGAAATACACATAAGCGTCAAGCTTTATGGCAGATCGATGAGTGGTGCTAATTTAACGAGATATAAATAAAGATTCTGGCAGTGTCGGGGTAGGTTTATGCGTCAGTGTGTGACCGCGTTGGCATCCAAAGACGAAAAGGATGACGGTGACGACTACCAACGACAAAACGCGATTCTCCGCATGTATATAAAATTGTTGTGTGTGTGTGTGTGTGTGCGCTTTGAACGAGTCATGCGGGCTGCTCTTACCAGGCACATTTCATTTCATCTAAGGAATATCTATACAGCGAGGAGTAATGCGTGAGCGAGTGAGTGAGGTGTGACATAAAGCGAAACCGTGAAATAAGAAAAGGAAGAGTAAAAAGGAAGTGAAAGAGAGTCATCAGAGAGGGTGAAGACGCTTGGTCGTTTCGAAATGACAAGTTCATTTTATTAAGACGCCTTTAGTCGTATTATAGTCCACGCGTGTGTTAATCGTACACCAGAGTTCCCTTCGGACTTGGTCTCTATTCACACACACACACACACACACACACACACACATCCATTATGGGGTAAACGTGAAACGTCCGTTCTCGTCGCAACTCTACGTCTCCGTAAGATCCCACTGATCCGCTTGCCACAGTCAGTCGAATATAAACGTTGATGCACACACAAATATATATCTCCATGTATTACATATATACATACACAAACGAAGGAAAAAAAAAATTTAAAAAAAAAAACGAACGAGAGAGGGAGAGAGAGAGAAAGCGTACACACCGAGTGTGAACGGATATGTCGCCTTCTTTGATGTCTCCGTCTCTCTATATCACCTCTTTCTACATACTATATGTATACCTTATCCCGTGGTCGACCCCTTTTTCTTTTTTATTATTTATTATTATTATTATTATTATTATTCATTTTTTTTTTTTTTTTCGTCCGTTCTCTATCCGCACAACACCGCATGTGTGCGCCTGAGGTTCTCTTTTATATATCACGTATACATATTCTGTGTGTGTGTATGTGTGTGTGTGTGTGTGTGTTGGATCTACAACGTATGGATATTCCTCGGTTCTCTTTCTTTTACAACGTCTTGTTTCACGTGCTGTCCCTCACACTGTCTCTCGTGTCGCGTCGTCGTAACAGACACGATGACGTTTATTCATCAGCATTTACTGTATATTTGCGCGCGTGCGTAGACATTTAGAATAATCACAGTTGAAAATATACCAACGTCATGATAATTTTTAACAATCCACCGATGAAAGGCGTTGACTAAAAGATTTTAGTTAAATCCAGTAAATTAGTTATATATCACACACACATATATATATATATATTCATATATTGTAAACATAAAACTATTTTTGTTCAACTATTTTATGCGTTCATATTTTACTTTTTTATTTATTTATTTTTTATTTTACTTAATTTATATCTAGTCACATGGCGCGATGGTTTGACTCAACTGTTTTTTTTTTTTTTAATTTTTATTTAAAAATTTTTATTTTTTGGTTTGTTTTCTATCTACACACATACACACACATACAGACACACACGATAATATATATGAAATACACAGGTTGTATTATACGACGCGCCAGTGGACACTTTTTATACATATACCCATTCGCCATTATCGTCGCGCACTCGCGGGTAACCAGAAAGATTTAGTGGATATTTGTTCTCGACCCATACGACCTACATTCTATATAAGTGTCAGCGGGCAATCTTCGGTATTTACGAGTCTCTACTGCTTGGTTAAATCCCCGCGGGCTTCACTTCACGCTATATAACGATATATAGTTGAGAGAATGAGCGAAAAAGTAGTTACATGCCATGTAGAAACTCGTTGACTCCCCAATATCTAAACAGTTCGTTGACCTCTCATCTCTCTCTCTCTCTTTACCTTTTTTATCCCCTTTCTTTTTTTTTTTTTCCCCCCTTGATCGTGTTCCTCTCCCTTGTCCTCTCCATTGTCCACTATCTTTTTATTATTATATTTATACGTAATAATATCAACATTTATGATAGTTAATTAATAATTATTAAATAATCAATTTATCATGATGCAATGAGCCATTTGTAATGTAACTGCCGCCTCCTCCTAAATAACATTCGATTACAATGGAGATTTTAATTCACTTGTATGTATATATATATGCATAGTATAAAGGGGAAAATTACATTGAGTTAATATAATGTTTTTTCGCTCATTCTCCTCTTTCACCTTCAGGTCTATACTCCCCTCACACACGCTGTTGTTTGACCCATATGGGTGTATATCGACTGTGTGAAGAGAGGCAACGTTGTATTTTAAAGGACGGGGGTAAGTGAAGAGCAAAGGGGAGAACACGAATGAATAATAATCGAGGTAGGGAGATCGAATCCGCACACGCGTGGTATGGCTTCATTAGTGACGGAGAATGCGAACGAGAACTCACTTGTGTGATCTTTCGGGCCAATCGATGGGTCATATATATAGAAAGAGAAAGAAAGGGATTGATTAATTTAAATATAAAATACGGTGTTTTATTTGAACAATACTAATTTTATATTTTTTATTTTAATTTATATGAAAATAAATAAACAGGTAAAATTTGAAAAAAAAAAAAAATCATTTTTTTTTTTTAAATATTCAGTTATTAAATATAATAAAATTTTAATTACTCATTTTTATATATTCATACAGAGAGAAGTGGAAGATGATAGTGAATTTTATGAAGAAGAGAAAATAAAATAAGTGCAAAAATGTGTAAAATATTGAGAATATTAAGCAAGGAAGGGGAGGCGGGGGGGAATAGGGAAAGAAAGAAACAAGAACGAATGAATATACTGTAAACTTGAATGTAAAATAATAATAATAATAATAATAATAATAATAATAATAATAAATATATTATAAATATAGAATGGAATGTATACGATGCAAAATATTGCGGAAAAGAGTCATGAAAATGTTTCACAGTCGACACCTACTTTCCAGACACACTCGATCGAGACATAATTTTTATACATAACACCGCAGTTGCCTAACGCAAACCATATTCGCATTTTCAAGTGTTTCACGGTCGTAAGTCGCGCCAACTAAAGCTAGTACATATATATATATATATATATATAATATAATATATACACTATGAAAGAAGTTCCTTTACGACTTTACAACGGGGGCCCCACTCACGAGCGATCCAATGTTTTTATTCTTTTGCGCGGCAGTTTTCCAAGACGAGCGTGAAATCTCTGTACGTATTGCGCTCTAAACCGGTTTTTCACATAGTGGTGTATATATACTATCATGTTCATATACATATATATGTATATATCAACACGAAGTGGATGAGAGAGTCTACCGACATTTTCTCAGATGCTTTCATCGAGCATGGCAAAGCGCGTAAATAGCGTCGTCGCATTTGGTGCGTCTCTCATAGGCATACGATGCGTATATATATCTCAACTCTTCTTCACTATCGTATTTTATTTTTCTCCAACTCTTCGGCTTCATTTTATTATTATATATATTGTGAATCTTTGCAAGAGTTGAGATACGATTTTCTCCGTGTGCACGAAGCTCACGTGTGCGTGACACTTTACCTCTGCGGGCGTACACAGTATGCAGGTGTGGGCGTGATCACCTGCTTCGAGGACGACTGAAAACATGCACGCTTCTCCTCGACCCCATCTATATACATCCACATACACATTTATATATATATATATATATATATATATATATACGTATGTACATTTATTTTTTGCTTGAGTTCTCTCAACTTGCGTCGCGCATTCCGTTGCTATTTCACATTTCACCCGCAACTTTATACATTTACATACACATAAACATTATAACCATATGTACTTATATATATATATACTCTTATATATTTTGTTAGTTTTTATTACTTTAACGTCTTCGTTCACATGGTATAGTGCACGATGAAAGCATCCGGTAAATGTAAAGTGCGTAGACACACTCTCTTAAACAGAAAAAGCATTACCGATCGTCTAATTAACAGACAGGTAATGGTAGTAGTGGTGAATGATAATGGTGGTGGTGGTGGTGATGATGATGATGATGATGATGATGATGGTGGTAGTGGTATAATAATCAACGGCATCTTTGTCATGTTGTACGTGTATGCAGAGAAACAACTCGTATATATACAAAACAGGACAACAACAACAACGAGATTCTCTTCTTCTCTTTAAGGAGAAGTTTTTCTTCGTTCTTCTACATTATACTGTATATAATTGCCTCAAAGTGCCCACAATGTCTCTGTGTGATGTGTATAATAGCTATATAACGATTGGCATTTGAAATGTTACATCACACAGTGAATTATTCCGGATTCAAGTTGAAAGACGCGCGCGATCTTCGTGTCAATTCTTTCTGTCTTCAATATATCACTATTTACTCGAAAGAGTTTCAATGTCTACATGCCCCATCGCCCGCACTCTGTTGTCTATCGTGGATGTGTTTATACATAGGGAAAAAAAAAATCAATAATAATAAATAAATAAATAAATAAATAAATAAATAAATAAAAACGATGAGGGTATTGGTGACCGTGACTCCTGCCAGCAAAGATCTCGCATCGATGGATCAATGACCTCACCCGATGGGATTACTATATGTACTTACGGATTATCCCGTACATTGCCGATTCTATGATTCATGCGCACGGTTGGGGTCGCGAAAAAATATACAAAGGTCCCCATAACCAATACATACAACATATATATATATATATATATATATAATAAATACATAGAATTTACATTGAACTCAAACATATTTATATATAAGTAAAATAAACATATAATTCATAGTATAGTTATTGTGTCATATTTGATAGGTTATATATATTTATATTTAAATACATATCTGATATTTAATGTATTTTTTTTTTTTTTTTTCTGTATCTATAACGTTTTATTAATGTGTATCCAAGTTATATATAATTTAATACATGTTTGTGTTGTATTGACGAGATGATGAGAATAGAATTGGCAGAGCTGGTGGAACAATGTTAGAATACTGTTCCCGAATTATCAGTATACCACGCGTGGATATGGATACGTGGATAGTTCAAAGGGTATTCACAGTGACGCGATTGCTCTTGGCAGCAATAATAGCACATGAGAGATGCATATATGACGTCTATATATGTCATATTAGATCGGCTTAGTAGTTTGGGATAGAGAAGTGTCCAACTACTGGGCAAACTGGACTTTGATGTACTGTCAGAGGAGACAGTAATCGTAAACGCATTAGTTCATCAGGGCAATATATTGCCGTATCTGCGGTCAACACTATTATATACATAATATATATATATATATGTATGTGAAATATATTTCTGTACATCATTGTCGCACACACACACAGTCATCATCACCTCCATTTCTCTATTTGCTTAAATACAATACGACATTATATGGCAGTATATCAATGTCACATGTGCAATGTTAATATCCTTGTAAATATATATCCACGTTAATAAAATATTTATATTATTACATAATTACACTCATATCATACTATATCGTGTTCATATTCATATAATGAGAGAAAAAAAAAAAAAAAAATGAGGGAAATTCAGATAAAATTATCACGTTTTTTTGTTTTGTTTTTTTTTTTTGTTTTTGTCGTTATGAATTGTCACTTGGGAACAATAAATAATGCATAACCAGAAAAAAAAAAAGAAATGAGAGAGAGAGAGAGAGAAAGAGAGAGGTAGGGGTAGAATAAAAATAAAAAAATAGATAACTAAAAATACACAGATATATAGAGTAGGAGGAGTATTCAGGGAATTCCCTTCCTTCCTCTCTATTTTCCTCTCTGTCTTTCCATGTTCCACAGGTGGTCCCGTTTCGCCAACGATCCTCCAAGCGTTATATATACGTGTCTATATTCTTTTTATCCTGTTGGATATTATCCTCTAGAAAATACTTGGGATCGATTCAAACGTATACATACATACAATGGCGTTGGAAGTATGAGGTGTATAAAATTTTACTTCATTCTTCAAAGTAAATGGGTATATAGTATATAGCTATTTAAATGTTCATCATGGAGTAGCATCAACAGTAGTAATAGTAGTAGTAATAGTAGTAATAGTAGTAATAGTAGTAGTAGTAGTAGTAGTAGTAGTAGTAGTAGTACCATCTAATATGGTAGTATAAACCAGAAGACACTGACGGATCATTGCAATTAATAAAACGTTTTCCTGCTTATTGTCGTGGGCTACTTGGTTATGCTACCCTTTTCACAGTGAACGCACACACTCATGAGTATTTATTTGTATTTGTGAGTGGTATTGCGGTAAGAATATAGTTATAGACACGTGTATGGTAGGATTCCACCGCAACTATATACACAAACATACACGCATATACACGGATATGCCCGCCCGCGTTTTCAATGGACGCGTATTAATTGAACTGGCCTCGAGCGTTGGCACTAGTGGATGTCCTCGTGTCGAGTTTCCACCACGGTGATTGTTCCTGGGCCCAACCGATACACACACATATACACACACACACACATATTCTGTGTATTCGGGTTTTTTTCTCTCTCTCTCTCTCTTTTTCAACTGGTAGACACAGACGCAACTGATAACGAACCGTATATCTAGCAATGTATATAGAGATATATTCATATATTTTTATACAAATGTATGTGAATGCCACGTCGCTCTTGGGGAGCAGACCTCCAGGTAGTTCACAAAGGTTTAACCTAACAGACACACACACACACACATATATATATATATATATATATATATATATATTTATGTATTTGTGTATGTGTATATCTCTCGGTTGCTGGGTGTTTATGTGTGTATTTATGTGTTATCATTAGGATAGATCTCGTTGACTTCTTCTTAGTCATTTTCTATATAAGCGCGAGGAAATATATATATATATATTGTCCTACATGTTGCGCAGTACTATAGATCACTTGAAAATATTTATAGAGGTCAGAATGATCCACTTGGATCTCACTCATTTCCAGGTTAAAATAACAATAGCAACAATAGTGAAGCCAACATACTCTTGAATAGCCAACGGCAAAAGTTTCGTATTATTCTTTCATCACATTTCTTTCTTTTCTCATTTTCCCTTTTTTATTTTCAGTTTTTCATTCGCTATTTTTTTTTTTTTCTTCCTTCCTTTTTTCCCTCTTTATATTTTTCCATTATTATTATTATTATTATTATTATTATTATTATTATTATTATTATTAGTTTTTTATTATCTATATTTTTTTATTTTCATCATATACCCCCAGTTGAATTTTTATCTGCGACCAGTTGGATTTCTTATATACTAATGGACAAGCCACTCGACTGGCCTAAAAGCCCGGATATACATTGTGTATACAATGGTAAAGTACATGACAACGTGGGTCGACAGTGTCTTGTCGTTGTCATCGTATGTATATATGGTGTATATATATATATATACATACTTTGGGATATATTCATTGGGTGGGTGAAAGTTAGATGGGACATGAGAGGGAGGTGGGACGCACCTCAGAACTGATGAAATCGAGATTTGTATATACAAGTATTATAAACATAACATAGAGAAGGCGGTATTGACATGAAATATTTTTCTCTTCACTTAAATACATACACACATACATGATAAAAATTTAAAAATATGTATATGTATATAGAGAATTAATACAATAAATTAATTTATCTTTATTTCAATATTTTTATATATTTACGTGTGTATTTAAATGATACATTGTAAATACGTACAAACACTTTATACAAATGGAAATAAGGATGAAGAAGAAATTGAGGCGTGAGTAATATTAAACGACAACATTTTAACAACATTGATACCATATACGCAATATAAACACTTGTAATGTGTATATATTAACAGAGAATGATTCGTCATTGTATAATTTATAGAATAAATTTATTGTATATTTATATATATATATATGTATGTATGTAAGACTATGTAAACATATATTGCTATATATATATATTGTATATATTGAACAAACAGATGTTTCATATTAAGATCATTGCACTGTGGCAAAGACAAATTTCCGGTTGAGTGTCTCAATGCTTTTCCAAATACCATTTCAGTCCAGTTTAACTGTACAACACACGTATTTTACAAATGTAAATATTCAGTTTCACGTGTTGCGCAAACTGAATTGAGTACGAATAAAAAAAAAAAAGAAGATGAAAAAAAAATAAAATAAAATAAAAATACATAAAGGACTTGGAAGTATAGAAAAGCCGAGAATAAAAGTAAAAGTGAGAGGAGAAATGGGTTTTTGCATAGTGTACAGTTTAACGGTAGAACGGAGAGTTTTGCGACGCACGAGTCTGAATATAGATCAAAGATGTGATTTATTTTATGATCCTTGTGTGTATGTTGTTTTAATTTTTTTATAGATGTAAAGGGTGTCAAGAGAGAGAGAGAGGTAGTGAAAGAGAAATTTTAATTGCTTTACTTGGTTTCATCTACATTATACTCTTGCTGTCAACTCGAAATTTTTTGTTTTTCTTCTATTTCACAAACTCAAGATACGAATTTAACCGTCACTCACTGTTTTTCCTAATGTCAAAATTCTTTATGAAAAATTCTATTCAAATATATAGACAATATTGCAGTTACTGTTGTATTTTGACGTATTGTTGATATTTTACACACTCTAGTCATGTCATCATGATGCATACACGTGTTAGTAGAATTTTACTTTTTTATTTATTTATTTATTATCATTTTTTTTTTCCTCCTCATTCTTTGGTGACTGCGATATGTTATGAATAATAACATGACTAAACTTATTCACAATACTGCCACACTCTATATCGTGTATGTATATAGTGATCGCAAAGAATATACGCGAAACAGGATAGAATGAAAACGAGAGACGAAAAAAAAAAAAAAAACAAACAAAAAAGAAAAAAAAGAAAAAAAAGAATTATGAGAGAGGGACAAGTGCAGAGGGAAAAGGGAACAAAATAGAGGGGAGTATTGGTCGGTGACGACGGTCGAGCGGTTCGTTTTCGAGTTTGGGATTTGGGAATTGGTTATGAATAATGCAAATTTTATTTTCTCTCTTTATCTATCTCCTTCTATCTTTCTCGTTCTGCTTGCCTCATTCTTGTTGAGTGTTTACCAGGCAGGATCTAAAGTCGAAGGCTGTTATATACCGTTGGACCGTGTGCGAGGACACTGCAAAAGGTTCCGGGTATATACCAAGGTATATATTTTCTTATGGGTGCTATATGCGATTTGTTTCGATAGTGATTTTCCACGACACGATATTGTCATTTTCCCAACACGGAAAATACATGAAACATAATAATAATAATAAATATATAAATAATACTAAAAGGAAAACATATAAGATGAATAATAATAATAATAATATAGTGAATAAAAAAAAAATATATAAAAATATTAATAGCATCATGTAATATGATTTAGTGACAACGTCATTTTATAACTGAGTGAATATTTATTTAATTTTTTTTTTTTTTCTTATTTATTATAGTTTGCAACAACGATATACTACCACTAAATAAACTATGACTTGTTACATCGATGCTTTATTTTCTCACAAGTCTTATGAACGTTGTTCCACTAGTGTGCACATGAGTCGACGCTAGTCAGAGACGCGCATTTGCGCGGATATTTTCGTTGCCCACGCGAGCCGATTCTCAAGTAAAACGCGATTTGTTCCATGTATATACATCAGTGGAATCGCTGTAGCACCCGAACAATTTATGTTTGTATATGTATGTATCGCTCGTAGTGACAGAGATCACAATTTCTCGAGTACACACACTTATACACACACACACACGTGCATATAAACATATGAGTATATTTTTTCATGTGTGTACACATGAGACTTGGAAGAATTCATGACATTACATTGGATGATTAGGATGAAGGATGATGCGCTTTCTTGGATAACATATGAGACGAAATGAGTCGATGAGGTAGAAATGGAAGAGAGAGAGAGAGGGTGGGACAAGTCTGGATAGTGACTCCTTATCGGATGTATATAGCAACCATAGAAAGGCCAGTTTGCTTTTTGCTAACCGACAGGAAAAAAAAAAAAAATAAAGTCACATCCGTGTGCTCTCATCTCTCTGTATGCCCTTCAAAAGTGTCGGTACCCTCCCACCTGACACTCCTATATAGTATAGTGAGAAAAAGCAATAGATATAGAGAGAATAAGACGGAAAGAGAGAGATATATATAGGGAGGGATGGAGAGGAGAGAGTGGAAAGGAGATGAGTGAGAATGGACGATTGGGCGGTGCTGATGCGCCAAGGCGAGAGACATCGATCAAAATGTTCGCTAATTTTGAATAGAAGCTCATTTAGTTTGCGAGGTCATTTGAAATGACGATGAAAGAGATGGGCGACGCCTCAGGCATTGCTCACACGATATTATGTATTTGTTGGCGCGCACTTCAAACCACTATCTTCAATACATGTGTTACTTGTTTTTTTTTTTTTTTGTTTTTTGTTTCTTTTGCTATTTGGTATTTTAATTTGGATTTTATCATTTATTCGACGTGAGTGTGATGAATGTTGATGGATTTAAAGTTGAAACTTGTGTCGAGTCCGGTGTTAATTCGCATTTTTTTTTTCTTTTTTTTTTTTTTATAGCGGAAGAGAAAGGAAAAGAAGAAAAGAAAAAAATTAATAATAATAAAATAAACAAATTGGTACACTCGTATATTTGAATATTTTTAAAAATACTCAAAGAAATATATTTCACTGTTATTTCTCTCCCCTACATCTTGAACCCTTCGCACATTGGTATTTTTTCATTAGTACAAGGCTTTTTCGGACGTTGTCAAGGGTCAAATCGATTTCGCCTGAAATTGAAGATAAAGTTTATGGGTTTGTAGGCAACCCGAGGTCGCGCCACGCACTTTCAAATTGTACATATATACCATATATACATATATGAACCAAAAGCCCTCAATGTGTTAGCGTGCGCGCGTAACGTTTCACCTTGACGGGATTTTAGATGGGAGCAAAGAGAAAGAGTAAGCGAACACAGACCAAAGAAAAGACGCGAAGCAAGAACAAAACCAAATGCCCTCTCGTCCGTGCTCTTGGGAGAGTAGCTAGCTGGCGCATTTCACACGTGTCAATCGGACAAAGATTTACCGTCGTTCGTTCGTTCGTTCGTTCGTTCGTTTGGTGTTTGCGCGCACACGCCCGTATATATAACATATATATATATATATATATATATATATATACATACACGTGTACGTACATCTCGTCTTTCTCTCATTCCCTTCTCCCTTCGTAAATCAATCGAGGGGACCACGCGGCAACGCATACAGTTGACTATATATCGTACCACTACATGCATAAATACATAAACATATTCATATATATGTATAAACACATTCATCCAATAGTATGTGAGAGTCGCACAATCGGTAGAACAATCGAATGATCGAGGTATATTCATCTATACTCAATATATATATATATATATACACGTGTAAATGTAACACAGGAATTTTCGTGTAGCTAACACAAGTTATATATATATATGTATTCAAAATTACATTAAGGTGAAATATTCATCACAGAATGACATTGAGAATAGAGCAAAGTGTGTGATGTGTATGCGCAAGAGTTGAGGGTAAAATATGCATGTGATCGTTGATTATTATTATTATCATTATTATTATTATTATTATTATTTTTTTTTTTTTTACAATATCCGTCGACGAATGCCCGTGACACGGTGAATCATCGATTTCTCTCCCACATACCGGACAATCAAGAATCGCTTGGCTTTTGTGGATGAATAAACGTTTCTCTCACTTATCTTTCTCTCTTTTTCTCATCTAGCGGATATCCGAGTCATTCAATTTTTTTTGTTTCGTTCTTTTTTTTTTTTCTCTTCACCGTTTTTTTTTTTTTTTTTTTTTTTCTTTCTTTCCATTTCTGTGCGGCTCGTTAACCGATTCGACGCCCCGCGTTGTCGACACTCGTCGACGAAGACGCGCGCACAGATTCCGTTAGGAATTTCCTTTGCGTTCCCACAATACAACTGAGAATTCAACGACTTGACTGTATATATATATATATATGTTTTGTATCTTATATCTATACCTATAGAGTGAAGAAGAGAGATGAACTTGGGGGTTTGGTGGCGAACACTTTTACATCGATGTCTCAGTCTATGGTGCGCTATCGCAAAAGGCGGAAGTCTCTTGAATGTGTTTAGTCTTGTCGTTTTGACGACGTAAAACCACGGAAGAGGCGGAGTTGTGTTGAAGAAGAAGAAGAAAAAAAAAACATATGGCCCCGCTTGATGATTCTTCTTCTTTCTTTTATATAATCCCACATCAAGACGGACACACACTCGACGCAGTTAAAAATTTACACACTCCTATTTTAAATATATATATTCAATATAAAATACAATCTAATATTCATCCACATCGTAAAAATTAATATTAAAATTTAAAAAAAGAAAAAAAAAAAAAAAATTAAATAAATAGTTTTATCTTAAATTTTATTAATTACAAATTTAATATAATAACGAGATGAAAAAAAATAAAAATAAAAATAAAATTATAATAAAAACTTAATTATTATTAATAAAAATTAATATAAAATATAAAGTACGATCGAAATGTTGATGATGGTAAACGAAATAAAAATAAAAATAATAATAATAAATAAAATAAAAATCCCATGATGTACCGAACAAATTTTATTCACCTGTGAGAGAAATATGCGTCTATATGAAACAAGTATATACATATACATATTCATATACATATATATATATATTTTTTTATCTCGTGAGCCAACTTGTGATAGAGCATTTTTCTCTCTCCTTTTTCATCTTTCATTTTTTCTTCTCTCTTCTACGATTTTTTTTTTCTTTTTTTTTTTCTATTTTTTTAATGGAACGTTGGCTTCATCGTTGCCGTTATCTCAGCAAAATAACGGCGAGGCGTTTTAACTATGCCTGGGCCGCGCGAGCCAACCGTCGCCGCTGGTGGGACATATACATATACATATCATACAATACATACATATATATATATACATTGCAACTCTTTTCCACTCTCGGCTTTTACCTATTCATGCCAGGGCTTTACAGCGTGTTAATGAAAAATACGAACGTGGCCAGGTGGTTCTTGCACTCGCTTATACCGGGTAGTTCCTACACTGGAGATACTCGTTGTTAAATAAAAGTAAAAAATAAAATAAAAAAATAATAAAAGTAAAGATGTAAAAAGGCAATTGAATATAACGTTTATACACAAATATAAATATATTTTCACTCATACATTGGCACTTTTGTGTTTATATTCTTCTTTTTTTTTTTCTTTTGTTTTATTTTTTAAATTATTCATTCGATCTTTTTTTTTTTTTTTTTTTTTTTCCCCCTCTTTTATAACAGTTGGATAACAACTCGAGTAAATGATCCGACTGCAGTTAGTTGAATATAATTCTTGATACCGGTATACGTGTATGTGTATGTGTTTGTGTAATGAATGAATGAATTAAGTTATAAATACACGAAAACTATTTTGTATGTAAAGACATATGATGAAGGTGGCATGTCACACCCGTTATATATATATTTTTATTTGTGTCTAGTGCACATATAGTTATGTACACTGAGACCTTTAACAGCGTATGCTAAAGGTGTATGTTAAATGTCCACATAGATAGCCAAAACACACAGTCCATAGTTCGCGTGTATGGTGAGCGTATAAAAGTGCATAAAAGATAGTCATCCTAGTTGCAGGGTAACCAAGCAAACGTGTATATAGGTATTGCTACTGTATACGCGGTATTATACTCCATCCAAGTCTCTCCATCTTTTCTAGCGACGTCCATTTATTGCCCAGGCCTTTCAATCTTCTTATGTTCAACTTATACATTGTAAGTACGAAGGGGATACCGCGCTCGCACTAGCTCACCACCATCATGAGCTTATTTGCGATGGATTTTCGACGAGTAAAGAAACATCAGAGATGTATACGTGAAGTAAAAAAAAAAAAGAAAAATAAATAAAAAAATGAAATACCTCGTGATGAGTAGAAAAGAGTCTCGAGAGCTTTCAAGAAATAAAACAAAAAAAAAAAATAAATAAAACAAAAAAATAATAATAAAATGAAAAATGAATTGTATAGAAATAATGAAATTATTATATTTAAATTTGAAATATGAGGGGTTGATGTTTTTTTTGTTTGTTTGTTTGTTTGTTTTTGTTATTATTATATTTTTATTTGTTTTTAAACCACAACGCGGATAAACATCCGCTGGGAGATGTGTCGTGATGAGTAAGATGAGAGGTGTGAGAGGGGTTAGTACAATATACACATGCACATATATAGTATATATACAAATATATACGAGTACATTTACGCTATCAATGAATCTGCGAGTCGCATCCCCATGAGCATTTAAAACATACGCGCGTGTCTGAGGTTAGCGCATAACCAATGCATTATATTCAATGGCACGTTAATAACTCGCGTGTTATTCCACCTCAACTATGCCACGTTGATTTGCTTATGTATATATATATATATATATATATGAATGCTTATGCAAGATATTTACTTGAATGTTTGTGCGAGTACGCTCGTGTCTATTATATACTCACGCACTCACGATAAAGATACGTATAGATTAAATAAAAAAAAAAACAAAAAAAAAATTATTAAATCGTTGGAATTACACACCATTCGTTTTCTACCAGTTTGTCAATTGCTTTTACATACACTTCAGCTTACCAATGCAAATATTTGTATATATTTATATATGAGATTGTTGTGTGTGTTTGTGTGTAGGAAAAAAAAGGGGGGGGGGGATGGATGCAGATGTAGAGATAATGGGTAATTAACTATAAATTAAAATCATAATTTTTTATACAAAAAAAAATAATAAATAAATAAATAAATTAATTGATTAATGAAGAAACAAAATTTATACTTATAAGAGTGTTAATAATATAAATTTTACACGAATGAGGATAAAATTGATACAAAGTTATACAAAGATGGAATAGTTTGCTCATTGGACTATGGTGTTTTCTGTAAAATTTTTGTTGAGATTTTCGTATCGTTATCTGGAATAATTGGAAATGAGCGAAAATTCCCGATAACCATTTTTTTCTTGTTTTGTTTTGTTTTGTTTTTTTTTTTTTTTCGTAATGAAATTGCGCTTGGATTAAAAAAAAAATTTTTGAAAAAATATAAATCAGTTCTCAATAACAATAGGGGTGTTTTCTCTTTCCCCTTTCCACTACATATTTCGTAAAATAAAAAAAAATAATAAAAAACAAAAAAAATTTGTAAATATCTTGAATGGTAATGAAATTATCGTGTTCATGATGCGGCTGTGTACACGGGCTATGTAAATAAGCAGCGAACTAATTAAACAAGACGAGGGAAAAAAAAAAAATAATAAAAAAAAAAATTATATATTTTATTATTTAATTTTCCATCGTATTAATACACATACACTCACCTCTTCTTCAAATATATATATATATATTTTTTTTATCTCCCATTCTTATTCTCGACAAATTTTACGTACGCATACACTCACACACATAAATATATATATTTAAAATTATATATATCCAGTACGGTTATAACGTTTGACATCATTCTTCCTTGTTGCCTCCGTCGCTTTCATTTATGAGAAGCATCAACGCGCATCAGTTGCCCGCGGTTCGTCTTCTTTCACCGGACAATAAGACGGCGGTGTCTTTGATCATCGCTTGACATTCGGCACCTTCACATGTATATTTATTTCACATATTTATTTCTATATGAGTCATGAAAATCGAATTACAACCGTTAACGAATAACAATCAACCATACACATCTATATATATTTCAAGTTATGTACAATAATAATAATAATAATAATAATAATAATAATAAATCTCAGTTTGCAGACTATTCCATTGAAATTCCCGTTCAAATTCTACTGGTTTAATTAAGAAGCGTGACGCTGTTTTGCATGTACAAATTATTCCACGGTCATTTTATGACTATATATCCCATAAACGCAAGGTTTACGCGAACTCACGCGCCCACCGCAAAAGACACCGATAATATATATATATATATGTGTGTATGTGTGTGTGTGTGTGTATAGATGAGTAGTATCAGTGGGACGATGAGGCGCCTCAGGCATAAATTATCACGTGCTTCGATTCAATATCAAGAGTTTTCCCCGTTGGCCAACTCTCATTACCCCAGTCTTCTCCTCGTTGTCACGTGTGTACGTGTACAGAATTTACAATATTATATACATATATTATACTATATTATACAATATTATATATATTGTATATACTTTGCATAAAAAATGAATCGAGCAACGGTTATCATCTGGCGATTTTACCAACTGCATTCACATGCATCATCTCAAATACACATGTGTATACGTGTGAGTGTACATATTTTAATGTTAATTTACAAAGACAATGTGATATATACAAGCGACATAAGGAAAAAAAAAAAAAAAAAATTTATCTTTGTTTTTTTATTTTTTTATTTCTTTTATATTTTTATTTAGTTTATATGTAAAATGTAATACGTCGTTTATATTATTACACACGAGAATAATTAATTGGGTGACATGTGTTGCGGCGTTCCAACCCTACACAAACGTGTGTGTATTTTATTTGTGTGTATTTGTGTGTTGGTATAGGTTGTGAATATATGGTATATTATATACACCAGCGCGATATATAAATAACGCATCTTTCCACGTATTTGCATATTAATTTCATGTAATGAAGGTGATTAGGCTAATGGCCGTTCAATGTGGTCTTCTGTGGGCGATTAATTTATTACCATTATATATATATATATATATCCCACTGTGTTGCGCGATATTTTTTTTTGATCCTGAATTGCCATTATTATTCATTGAGTATTTATATAATCGAAATGAACATAAAGCATTTTTCTCATTGGACACACTTGTTAAAAAAGAATTCGAGAGAATATGATAAATATACATAGAATAATAAAAAAAAATAAAAAAATAATATAATAAAAAAAAAAATGAAAAAGAAAAAAAATATGGAAAGGAAAGAAATAAAAAAAATATCAAATGAAACAACGTGTTAGTTGTTTCCTTTTTATTTTATATACATGTATATGTATCTATGTATGTATATTAGACTAATGATCAACATTGAATGGTATGTATAGTTTATACAAGCGCTGTTTATCTGAGAGAAGTGAACGACGACGACGACAACGACAACGACGACGATGATGATGACGATGACGACGATATTCTCGTCGACATTAGTAGTGTTAAATCATTGAGGCCGCCACGATTGCCTGGTACATTCGTAGGGAAATTAGACACGCGTTAACCGCCTCTGCCTTCTGTCGATTTATGTAATTATATTCATGATATCATATATATGTACTGGTATACCATATATATATATTTACATGTCTCCATATACCTACATATATATATATATATATATATATATATATATATATATATATATATATATATATATGTTGATGTGTGTATGTGTATGAATATTTTATACATGTGTGGTTTGTACTTGTAAAGATACACACAACATCACAAAATTTTCCTCTAAAAGCAAAATCATTTCGACAATATATGTATATATATATTACGAAGCCACTCGATATTTTGCGGTTCACTTGCGTTTACAAATACATATAAATGTGTGTGTGTGTGTGTATGTGTGTGTGTATACCGTTCGACAAAGATTATATATTCTTCGTGTGCCCAGACCGCTGAAATCTCGTATATCCGCGCATGACGTAATATTAGCGGTAATACGCACAAGCTTTAGCATAACCTAAAGTGTGAATGTGTATTTGTTTGTGTGTATATATACGATAAATATATATATATATATATGTATATGTATATGTATATGTATATGAGGCCCTTTTTTTTATGATTTTACATCCTCTTTGAAATGTGCTTTAGCGTGCAAGATAAATCATCATTTTATGGAAATTCTCAGAGCAAAAATATATATATATGAGTTTGTGTGTGTGTGTGTATGTGTGTATACTTTGAAGTTTCTTTTGTAAGATACACACGTGTTGAAACATTGACCGAGTTTTACAATATAATTTCATTTTGTGTCACTGTGCGCAATTATCACGTCACACGACTGAACAATGCGCGTCGTATGCACTGGCAACTCTCATTAGTGACACGCATTGACATTATAAAAATATGTGTATAGTTATATATATATATTCATATATATACTGGTTTCGTTGAGCGTGCTAATTATCAACGTAAATGTCGTTGCGTTAGCTTTGGCTTCAATGAGAAAAATTTACAATGTACATTTCTTTCTCATAATTTCAGGCTCCGTTTCTTCTTACAATATATATATATATATATACATATATTTTTTTTTCCCCTCATTTTTCTTTATATATATAATTTTTTTTTAGAGTGTGTCCTAGTGATGTACACGATATATTTACAGACGTTAACATCCGGTGTGTGTAGATATTGACGACACGCCCAATGAGTCGCATCAAACGAATGCAAAATTATATATATATATATATATATACAAATATATATTATATATATAAATTCTCTAGATTTTTACTCACAAGAATTTTTTGATAAATGAAGTCAACTATTACCGTCACTGTCATATAAGTCATTTATATGTACTGATATAAATATTTATATATTTATGTTTATTCATGTATACACATGCGTTACAAAAATAGAATATTATGTTTTGTCAGTATATTGATATATAGTGTCAACTGATGAGAAGTGGTGTCTGATGAAAAATGATGATCCAAACTTATACTACACATTGTAGAATATATAACTTTATTTATCCATGAATGAATGTAGAGAAATATATTTGTCTGATGGTATTGATAAAAATGGATTGTAAAATTTGATAGCCACCCGTCCGCTTGTTCGTCTCGTTATTTTTCTAATCATATACATATACATCTATGTAGTAATGAAAAAAAAAAAAAGAAAAAAAAAAAAGGAAAAAAGAAAAAAAAAAGTAGAAAACAAATATATCAATTTTTTCAATTAAAATTCTATACTGAACTGATTCATCAAGAATTTTGTAATCAAATTTTTTTCATCGCCCGGGCCACAGTGAGTTTTACTGTTTCGATTAATGAATTGATCGCACGACCCATTTATATATATATATATATATATTGATATATGTATGTGTATAGAGTGTGTATATATAGAGAATTCTTGGGGCGTCGACGAATCCCGAAGGGATACACACACAAGAGAGATAAAGGCCTATAGCGGGACATTAATGTGTCTACATTTGGCTTTTTTCCCATGGCAAATCTACTCTGATAATTTGTTGTTTTTTTTTTTTAATCTTTTTTTTCGTTTATTTATTTATTTGTTTCTTCTTTTTTTCTGTTTTTATGTAAGTCAGTACTCCACCACGATGTAGAGCACTGACATTGATCTGTAACACGTCAAAAAAAGTGGTTCAACGAGTACATTATATATATATACCTATAGTTCTTGACCACGCACTTTTTTTGATTTCACCTTTTATATTCCCAGTGGATAACTTGCCCCCCTTCACAAAAGAGTTATACTCTGTTCTTTTTTACCCTTTTTCATTTCATTTTCTCTTTGTTTTTTCTGTTTTTACGTTTTTATCCTCTCTCTCTCTTTCTCTCTTCTAGTTGTTACTTGTGTACTACCTGATTTTTTATTATTACTTTTTTATTGAATAATAATTTTTTTTTTTTTTTGTCGATTTTTCGATGCTCTCACCATTATCATCTCTAGGCGTGAACTAACGGGCGGAAAAGACCGTTAACTATGTTCGATAGATTTGTATGTATAAAAAAAATATATATGTATATATATATATATATATATATTTGAAAATATTCGAGGCGACGAAGGATGTTCGGCGCGAGTGCCAGTTACGTCAAATAAAATTGCGTTCGGTCCGTTACTCTGTGCAGGTGCGGGAAGAAAAAAGATAAACTAAAAGTAGAGAAGTAAAGATAGAAATAAAATGTGAGAGAAAGAGAAAGAGGAAGTGGAAATGAGAGAAGAAGTGAGAAAAAGAGTTCCATTTGCTCGAGGTAGATGTACAATGACTTGTTGGTCGACCTCCCCATCTGTTTCTCTTCCTCTCAACTTTTCCACAATGCATCAACGACACATACGTATATATATATATATTTATATGTATGTATATGTATGTATATGTGTATATGTGTGTACATAAAAAGACAAAAACCTTTCTTCATACTATTTTTATTTTCAAATCCATCAGTGGTAAGCAAAACGTAGTGGTAACGTCTGACGGACATCAGAGTGGCCATTTTCTATATAGAAAGCTCACTGTGGATAAGCGCAAACCATTTATTTTTCCCTCACCGATTCTCTACCTAAAGAATGATCGATTCACTGGGCTGACGATAGCGAAAAACATTTTGCTACGTAAAAATAACACGTTGAGTATAAGAGAAAAATAAATGAATAAAAAAATTGAATGAAAAATAAAAACAAAAATATATATAATAAAATAATAAAATAAGAAATAAAAATAATAAAATAAATAGCGTTTGAACAATAAAAATAAATAAAAATATACTGAAAGAAAATAAGAAATGAGTGTGAGAGTGAAAAAGAGGAAACAAGGTAATGGAAGAAGTTTGAGGTGAAAGAATGGAAGGTAACGTGCAAATATATATATATGTGTATATAGATTTGTCGGTGTATGTATGTGAGTATTTGAGCTAAAGTAAAATAAGAAAAAGAATGAAAACGAAGAAGGATCAGTAGAAAAAGAAGAGTTAAGAGAGTAATAGTAGGAGTGAAGCTTGGACGAGTTTGGTCCGGGTCATTCGGTTCCCGTGAGTGATCCATTGTGGCTTAGGACAATGGCTCGGTCGAGTTGCTCAATAGCCAGCCATAACTGAGGTGTTATGTTGTGCGTCGGCTGTTATTCGGTACATATCCACGCTCACTCATGCACACATACATATAAATACCTATATATATATGGAAGACAAGAGAGCATTCAGTGAACTGAGAGTTGGTGTAATTCTGCGACTAGAAGATTACGACGCTATACGAATCGAGGCTGCTGTTTTCAACCAGACTGTATATATACTGGTCGAACCGTTTCCCTTCTTCTCTTGCCATTCTCATCTTTACTTCTTCACATGACGGAAAACAAGACGTGTAAAGTTCTGATTCTCCTTCGGCGTCTTTATTTACCAGTTTCCTTCACGCTGCTTCATTCTTCTCGTTTCAGTTGGTTTTTTTGTTTTTTTTTTTCTTTCTTTTTTTCCCTTCATATTTCTTTCTTTTATTTCTCTCTTTTTTTTTTATTATTGTTATTACATTTTTTTTTGGCTTTTTTTTTTTTTTTTTTCGTCTGTTGGTATAATATTCGCATTTACCCCTATTTTGTTTCTCGCACTTTTCAACAGTGAGGGAGCTATTGCATAGTGATCGAACAGCAAAACACCAGCAGGCTTAGTCATCATTTGGGAGAACGTACAGAGTGTGTGTGTAAAGTGGAGGAGGAGGAGGAGGAGACGATCGTCTAGAAACCGTGTGATCCGGCACGCACTCACGCCGGTCAGTCGGTCGGCAAACGCGCGCGTTTAGCTCACAAACAAAACTATATTGTTGAAGAAAAACAAATATAAAATGTGGCTTTTGCCCCTCCCTGTTTTTTTATTTTATGTATTTTTGTAACTTTAAATGGCAGTCCGTGGAAAAAAAATTATTTTATGTTTTATATACATTTGTTGTTATGTGTGTATGGTGAAAGAGGGAAAAAAAATAAATATATATATATATATGAATATTATAAATATGATAATTTTATTATTTTTGTTATTGTGGATTTATTAATGTTGGTAAATTTATTATTATTTAAATTACAGTTTTTTTTTTTTTTCAATTGTTTAATTCCAATTCTTATTACGGTTACATGAATGTGTAAAATTTGCAATTGCGTTTATTCAGATTATACACATGTGAAATATATTTGTGTGTAAATTTGTTTGACTTTTAAGATTATATCTACTTACAATATATACTTTTTCCCTCGCATATTTCTCATTCCACACACTGATAAATCAATACAATTTGTTACTTTTATTTTTTATTTTTATTAATATTATTATACAAGTATGAATAAATAATTGAAAATAATATGCAGATTTATTAGATTTTTTTTTTTTTTTTTTTTTTTTTTTTACAGTGAATAAAAAAAATACACACAAAATTGTATGGACACACGTTCAGAACAAAATTTTCATTGCAGACAACAATACAAAATATCTCACGTTAAATTTCATTTTATAATTCAATTTTTTTTTTTTTTTCCTTTTATTTAGGTTTGAACGGACAAGTTTATCATTAATTTCACAGTATAAAAACACATTCAAGTGGATTTATATATATATATATATATATATATAAATATAGGTAAAGACGTCAATACTAATATTTAACTTTTAAGCCTGAAGCCATTTCAGTCCATGTTGATCGTAAGAGAATATTACAGATTACAGTTGAAACCAAGAGAGACAAAGAGAGAATGAGAGAGGGAGAATGTTGAGAGGCGGTCGCGTGTGCCATAAATTAGTACGGCCTTCAAAAGGCCAAGACACTTATGGCAGTAGTTTTTTTTTCTCTCATATATATATATATATATATATATATTTTTTTTTTAACTCATCGACTCTCTTTCTTTCGAATGTTTCTTTATAGTTTCGTTTTAAAATATATATACTCTCTTGGAAGGAAAATGATACTTGAGTTGTACAGTTCAGCAATGCTTTTGACGTACGATAGCCACATATGCATACATATGTATATTATAGGTATATACAACATTTCACATGTTTATTTATTCAATTTTTATATTTTTCTATGTGTTTTTTTTTTTCTTCTTTTTTCTTCGTTTGTTCTTTTATACGTTTTTTATTTCTCGTTTGAATTTTCACTTTTCTCACGTTAAAATCTCAAACGACACAAATAAATTATTGTGATATATCAAATATAAAATAGGAAATAAAACAGAAAATAAACAAATCATAGAGAGAGAGAGAGAGAGAGAAAAAGAAAAGAAATTAATAAATAAATAATAAAATCGAATCACAGAAGACCGTGTGGTATTTGTATATACTTTGTCGTAATATTACTGTAATGTACATTTATATATATATATATATATTTATATATATGTATAAATAAATGTATATACTTATATGTATATAGATACGGACAAGTACAAAGTGAACGCAATGTCGTTGCGATAAATAAACGAATATTATTACTTGGACTTTTTGAATAATCGTTATCGATTAACGTCCAACCTCGAGTCGATCGAATGTGGCTTTCATATGCTCACTAAAATCGAAATAAAGACAAAATAAATAATAAATGGAAAAAAAAAAATAATAATAATAATAATAAGAAAAAACAACGAAAAATAACAGACAGACTGAGATAAAGTGAGAGAGAGAAAAACAGAGACAAGTAGAATGAGACGGGTAAAAAACAGAAAGTAGACACCGTGTGAGATGTCGTCGTCGTCGTCGACGACGACGACAACAACAACAAAAACAACAGCAACAACGCAAAGAGACAACTATTGCTCTTTGTAAATACATACACACACATATATATTTACATATATTGATATGTACGTATAGACTACACGTGGTGAGTTTGCATTCTCCCGCTGCTTGATACTACAACCCGGTAAAGACCTGGTAAAATGAATATACGTTTCATATATACACATATGTACATATATATATATACGTGATGCGATATGAGAATCGCATTATTGCGAATAAATATGGTTATAAAATTAAAGTTAAAATGGGAGATGGAAATAAGTGGGGATCATGGATTGTAAAGAGCCATCAAATATACTCCATACACACACACACATATATATATATATACATGTGTATATAGTTTTTATTTATATATCTATCTATGTACTTACGTATATTTAAGACAAAATAAAGCAAAAGATAAAGGTCCGTATGAAACGATGGTGAAATATAAACGCACTGTATATCTCCATGTATTTATATATATTCTTGACTTACCTGAAACATAGAAAAGAGAAATATGAAATAAAAAATTAGTTTATCTAAAGAAATAACATTGCAATGATAATATAGAGATGCAGACGAGCGTTTTAACGTCGCCAATGTTCTACTCATACCAAATGTCATATATATAACCATTGCACTAATACAAAATCTATGTAGAATCACGCAAATTTACATTCTTTATGTGTTTATATAGGTATATTCCAACAGTATTATATTGATATTTTCAAAATTTATCGTAATGCATACATAAATATTATACATACAAATATATATATTTATGATAAATATAATATCTATTAACAACAATAAAACAAATAAAATTTATAATATCTTATATTATTACTATTGTAATATTTTTTATTCATTTTAAATTTAACACGGTATAATAATAACTTAATAATGATACAACATGAAATATTTGACTTGGGTATTATAAGGTCGACGAAAAGTTGGGGGGACATTCAACTCAAGTGTAAATCGCCAGTGCACATTCACACACAACAAATACTCGTGTGTATATATATATGTAGTGCGGATGGTGAAGTCGAGTTGGTTGGACGACGTGTGAGGTTTTTCACGAGGTTCAAACCATACGAAGGGAAGAAGGAATCGTATGAAGGTTGGATGTGATGAGGAAAGTGGTGGGATGGTTGGTAAGGGGCGATAGAGGAGTCAGGAGGGGGTAAAAAAAAATATAATAATAAGAAAGAAAAGAAATAAGAGTGAGAGCGGAGGTTTAAGTGGGTGTCCACGAGATAAGCGGCCGACTGGCATAACGGCTCGATAAACTCGCGTGTTTATTGGATCGTCCACTTCTTTCTCTGTTCAACTTGGTGTTACTGCGTCCTTCTCGCGGTCGTCGCATCCCCCTGCCCTTTATTTCGGTTGTTAACCCCGAATTAGCAGTGGAATTTATTTTTTCCTTCCTTTTTTATTTTTATTAATTTTATTATCATTATTATTATTATTATTATTAATTTATTTATTATGATTTTTATTTTTTTTTATTTTTTCGTGTACTAAAGAGCAAAAGCAACACATTTATGATAAATTCATATATTATATGAATTTAATTTGAATTATTTATACAGTTTAATAATAAATACACTACGTTTCATGTATAATTTTTTTTCTTTTGTAGTTTTATTATTGTTATCATTTTTTTTTTTTTTTTTTTGGTTCAATGTAATATATTTTGTGTATATTTGTGATATAGGTATATATTTAAATGTGCAAATATGATGGAGGCGGACAATGGCTCAGTGTGACTTTGATTGGATTTGTTACGGTGTACCATGAGAGAGTCCGCCCACGTTTCGTTTCATGTATTACAACGAAAGTGTATACAATGGTTATACTATTACTATTGTAAATAGTAGACGACAGAACAATCCCTACTTTTTCCTTTTTCACGTTCATGATTTCACCCCCTACCGCTCTTTACCACCATTTCTTTTCTTTTGCGCTGCTTGGGCGGACATTTACGTGAAACTATTGTGTTGCAAAAATAATATGAAGAAAATAAAAAAAAAAACAGCATAATATTTAAACAAAAAAAAAAAACAAAAAACAGAAAAAAAGGTAAAAAGGTAAAAAGTGAAAGAAAAAAAAAAACAAAAAATTATTACTAGCTTTCGACATCAGTTAACAAATTTCGAAGAAAACCATCGGTTGGTTTATTCATAACTAAAATAAAAAAATTTGAAAAAAAAAAAAAAATGGCGGACAGAGAAAGAAGGTAAAAAAAATAAACGTTTTGAGTTTGACGAGGAGTGGTCGTAAATTGTTATCGTTGTTGGTTCATCGTGTGTGTGTGTGTGTGTGTGTGTATAGCGTCATTTCCACACTTATCTTTATTACTTTCTCAGGTATGTCACTCTTTGGACGACTAGAGTTATACATATATATTTATTTATTTATATATGTCTACATATACATTTATATATGTATGGCTAAAGCCTTTCAGCGAGTTCGAAATTTTTGAAACGCTATTCAAGATTGTAGAATTTTTTTTCATGTCATATTCGTCTTGCTATTTAACTTAAAAAAAAAATAAATATATATATATATATATATATAGATGTATATATATATGTATTTGTAAATTTCAAAGAGAGATGGATATACTCGATAAAAATGTAGCGATCAAGGGGAATTAAAGTGAGGTATATACAGTTTTTGGAGATGAGAAGGAATGGCGTTGAGTGTGTGGCTCCTGAGAGTAATCGATTCCACCTTGCGATCATTATATATATATAATATGAAATGAGCAAACCGGACAAGGTAGAGAAGCGCTTGACGAGCTCACGGTGTATCCTCTCTTTATACCGCGTGCGATCATGCCGCCTTCCTTTCTCCCTCTCTTTCCTTTTATACGGTCTTTCGTTGGCGGGCTTTAATTAAGAAACGATCTTCCGCGCTCGTTGCAATCTTGTCTTCGGCGAAAAAGAACTCAGTGTATGTATCGTCCGTTCGTAAATGTATATACCGTCAAGTAATATTGCCATATATAGTTATACCCAAGTATATATATATATATATATATTTATATTTGTATTTTTATTATTTTCATTTTGTTATTTAAAATGAAATTTACTCGCAAACGCGATGACTGACGATGATCGATGAGAGTCGCACGTTCCAGGTTGAACTCGACGATTTTTCGCATTGCACTTGGGTTGCAGTTGAGCTGTGGTGGCTATCAATCTCGATGGCACACGAGTGATTTTTGTTAAAATAATGCGCATGGAAACGACGAGCACATCACACAGAGTGTGCGCCGCATGCAGCAGCATTTGGACCGCGGATAACACAGAAAGAGTAAAAAGAAAAAAAATAAAAATAAAAATAATAAAATGACTATGGTGCATCAGCTGAAAAAAAAAAAAAAAAAAACAAAAAACAAAAAAATTCTCGTATTTTATATTTATTTTTTTCTTCATCTCTTTTCCATATTGTATTTCACCATTTTTTTTATATATATACGTACAATACATCGCTTTACATGTAAACTATACATACAAATATATAGCGTATGAGTTTTAAACGAGAGAATTTTGTATGGAATTTCTTTTGGATCTTTACGAACTCGTATCACTCACCAACACACACCATCACGCATACACGATTATATATGTATATGTGCAATGCTTTCCACATGCCACAATGATCTTTTGGTATATATATATATATATATGTATAGTTGACTCGGTTCAACTCGTCGAAATGGCGGCGTGCATAAAGGCAAGTCAAAGAGAACGAACATACAAATTGCGAGACGTTGTAAGTTGCGTTTTCTCGTATGTCGTCGTCGTTGTTGTTGTTGTTATTGTTGTTGTTATTGTGATTGTGAATGTGTCCCTTTCCCTCATCACTATCCGTATTCACTTGGCAATGAATTTTCGTTTCTTTCACGCGTGCATCGTTCGCACTGCACACAGTAGCGCATTAACTTGTCGACATTTTTTTCCCAACATTCGTACGACAATCGAATTGGGATTGCATTTATTGGTGTGCGCGAGCTTATTTCAATGATACAACGCGACACGCGACACACGATCATGCAAACGCGTGATTGGATAATCAAGCAATAGAATGTATTTGTATATATATTCATGGCTTGTGATTGTCATTGAAAATTTCCTCAAGAGTCAACGAATATTTTCTCAGACATGTGAATGCTGTACATAAAATGTTATATACATAAAATAAGGGTGAGATTGTTGGGTATGTAGAAAAGGGAGAGAAGAAATTTTGTACATACACAGACAGACAGACAGACAGACAGACAGTTATACATATACACACGCATATCTACCGGCAATGCCAAGTGTACAGGGAGTTGGGTGTATATATATCTATACTAAGTGAGTTATGGCTAACGGGCAGATATATCAAGTCCTTCATTTCCGCCGCAGACTCAGTGACTTTCTCGTATCCTCAGGTCCACAGTCAGTCCAAGAGGATATGTATATATGTATATATGAGAAAGGAAGAATGAGAAAGGGAGAGAGAAGTGAACGAGTAGCAAGAGAGAGTCACTCGCTTGGAAGCGACCCGAGGATGTTCGCCTCGCATGTACGCGCATCAATTTACGAGCTTCTTGGGAGTAGTACGCATATATGAGTAAGACAGAGAACGATACACAGATACTTGTTTAACAACCAGCCCAACATATATATATACATATATGATTTTTTTTTTTTTGTTTCGTTTTTTTTTTATTTCCCCATTCGCGACGTAAAATTAAACGAATTTTTATATGGGTATTTCGAGGAGATAGAAAAGTACAGTGATGTACATATACACGCACACATACATTGATATTTATATATACGTGCGAATACATGAGAGTTGTTGTTGTTGTTGTTTTTTTTTTTTTCTTTCTATCTATTCAGTTTCATGTATATATATACATTGAGATCAGGATACGCGAGATTTAACCTCATCCAAAATCCCCGTTTCTCTTACAAACGCGTCGCATATCCGCTTGACATCATCGCCATTTCGTGGAGACAAACGCATTGTATATATATACACACATATATCCGGTGATGATTCACATGGTGTACGATGGTATTATTTCATATGTTATGTATTTTATTTCTATATAAGTATATATATATATAACCATGGATTGACGATGAATTTTTCTCCATTGTCATGTACGATTTATATACTTTGATGTCATATATAAAAATAAAATGTGAAACGTGTGTTGTTACTGTAATATCTACGTAAAGCTGAAATAATAAATTTAGACACGTGTCTCGTCATCGTTGAATACTTGAACAGAAGTTTAATAGACACCCGGGATATTGGTCTTTATTATAAAAATATAAAACAGAGAAAGAAAAAAAGAAAAAAAAAAAAAGAAGAAGAAGAAAAAGGAGAAAAATGAATTTTACAAAAAAGTGCAAGAAATTTTTTAATTTTTTCTTTTTCTTTCTCTTCTTTCATATTCACGTGCCACGGGTTGTTGTGCGACCCGCAATATCCATCGTAAACGCTAATTTTATTTTCGACACTATCTGTATATATATATATATATATATAACTGGATATATGTATGTGTGAGAGTCAGTATTTATATCTGGTCCCGTCGTATTTAAAGAATTTGCATAATGGGCCCGTGACATGTTTATGTACACACGGGACGGCGCGGGTCGAACGCTGCCTACCTACGTGCACGCACGTGGATGATCGTCGTCGCACAGAGAAAGAGAAATATAACGCGATGCTGTCTCAGGCAATATATACATACATCCATTCATACACACATATATATATATATATATTTAATATGAATATGTGTTGTCATAGGGTATTTTACCGGGTGATACTCATGGACTTTCATTTTTACTCTCTCATACCTTTGAGTTTGAAGTTCCCCCAGGGGATTAAAGGTCCTCGCTATTGTGCGGGAAGATCATAAATACGCGATTTGTCGGGGACAGACCACACCGCGGAGCGATGAGAGTGTGCGCAAGGACGCGCGCGCTTGTATATAGAAACATTCACAATTCTTAATATCTTTCACTATACATATATATATATATATATATATATTCAATCTTTACATGTATATGAGTAAAGGGGACTACACTCCCCGTCTCCCTTCTCATCGTATCGTAAGCCGCGCTTAAATCGTCGTGGTATATCTTTTCCCTCTTTCTTATAAGCGCTTAATCGTACGCCAATAGGGTTTTTGACTCTTCACATACTCACTCTTTTTTTTTTTTCCTTCTTTATACATATTTCTCTTTCTCTATTTATTTATTTATTTATTTATTTATTTATTTATTTATTATTATTATTTTGTTTATTTATTTTTTTATTTTTTTTTCCACACGAAAATTCCATCGTTGATACATAGAAAAATCTCTTTCTCTTTTTCTTCTCATTTTGTTCTTACATTTTTCTTTTTCTTTTTTTTTCCTTTTCCTTTTTTTTATCAATTTATATCTATATATTCGTATTATTTATTTGAAATATAAATTTGATACTCTTGTATATTTATATTTATATAACGGTAGAATTGAAAGAAAAAAAAAAAAAAAAAAAAAAAAAAAAAAATTTATTTAATCCATGAGTATTTCATGTGTATACGTGTGCATGTGGTTTTACGTATATAATAAAAATAAACGTGGCATTGGGAATTACTGTTGATGATACGTGAGTCCAAAATGTGTGCGAAATTTCACGCATACACATGAATATAGAAGTCAAATGAAGAGAAATGGAAAAAAAAAATAATAATAATAATAATAAAAATAAATAAATAAAAGACTAAAGAATATATGTAGATGATAAGAGGGAATTTGCACGTATCTTTATCACACGCAACATCGCGTATTCTCAGATATCGCTTTTCTCAATCATACGTATAAACAAAACAACAACAACAACAACAACAATAATAACAATAACAATAATAATAATAATAATAATAAATAAAAAAATATAAATAATCCACATATATATATTTATATTTGAGATCAGCAGGTGGTAATTCGTCGATTAGGCTAATTCAATACACTCATCTGTATCTTTGTATATATATCTGTATTTTAATTTACGCGCGATACAAAAATTAAGCCTTATAAATATACATGCAGGTAGAAATTATTTAATTCCATCGTAAATTTATATTCAAATATTATACCTGCGTGACTCTTATATATATTATTTGCGAACGTGAACGCAAATATGATTCATTGCGAGAGAATCGAGTAGGAAGACAGCGGTGAAAGATATCGGGATTTGGTCAGCGTTGTGATAAACCGCCTCGGGGTTTCATCATACCACGCCCAATGCGTATAACGCGCGTCAATATAAAACCGCATATACTTATTCATATAATATGAACACGAGAATGATTGTGTGTAATTCACATATATATATATATACATATCTACATACTCATATACATATATTTATTTATTTATTTATTTATTTATTTATTTATTTATGGATATATAAATGTAACTATAGAGAGGGTGTACTCAGAAACAACCGCGTCTTTTCCGGACTTTCTCTCAATATCACGTATATTCTACTTCTATATTATTTGTACATATGTATATATTCATTCACATGTATAATTGAGAGTCCTAAATCTCGTGGAATTGTATTTCAAAAGAGGCGTTACCACATTTGAAAAGCTCTTTAATATATATATATATATATATATTTGTGAGTTGCCTTTAATTTTCCATTGCATTTCTCTCTGTGTATCACGCGACAAGTTTATATATCACAATTAAATTTCAAGTGTACGTCATTTATTTAATAAATTAATTATAGTATTAATGATAAAGTCAAATTTATCCATGTCGATATTTTTGTTTTTTATTGTTTTATTATTATTATATCTTCTTTATTATTATTTTTGATTAATATATATAGGTATATGTATTCATCGTGTTTGCCTAGAGCTACCAGATGCGTTCTCGAATTTCCCTGTTCGAAATTATGCATAGCTACCGAGACGTGGCGAGCGGGCACTAGTTAAATTTTCGACCGCCTTTATTAAACCGGTTGGCAGCTAACTAACTCGCTGGGGCACCCGACGATGGAGAGCGAAAGAAAAAAAAAAAAATAATAATAATAATAATAAAAAAAGTTAAAAGAGTGAGAAAAAAATGACGGGGCAAAGAGAGGTAAAAATAAAAATGAAATGAGAGAAAAACAAAAAAATTCGAGTTGAAAATCCAAAAATAGACGTTTGAGTTTAAAGTTTGAGAGCGAGGATGAGAGAAATGGAGTGAGTGTATGAGTGAACGAGTGGATAAGTACGTGAGTAAGAATGTGAGTAGAATAGAGAAAGAAATGGAGGTTATGGCAATTGCTACGGCTCCGGGTGCTGGCGAGCGCTATATGGCCGGCTAATTACGTGTGGCACGGGGCGTGACCCGAGACGCTAATGTCACGTGTATATATGTGCATATGTATATGTATACACATGTGCGATTTTTGTTAAAAATGGGATTTCGTTAAGAGAGATGACGATAGAATTGAAACAATTCCGTTTTATTTTTGTCTACTTCTACTTCTGTTTTTTTTTTTTTTCGTTTGGTTATCGATGACGGTAATTAAAAAAATATTTTTACATATTTTTTTTTTCTGTTTTTCTTTTTTTTTTCTTCAACAGGGTTATAAAGACTATTATTTTTAATGAATGTAACATTAAAATTCGTTGTGGTAAGATAAAGATGATGAGTGAAAAATAATAAATAATATACATTTTACTGATTGAATCTTTTGTTTTTATTTTTTCATAAATTTTTTTTATTCTCCTTAACTTTTTTTTTCTTTTCGTTTCATTCTTAAATATATCAATCCATCCTATAGATCGACGAGGGTTTTTTTTTTTTTTCGTATTTTTTTTTTCCTCCTCGTTGATCCAACTTCCGGTGGGCTTTACATGTTTACGTTGGCCTAATATTAATGACGAACACACACACGTGAAATAACATTTCAGGTGGATTATTCAAAATCATATCTATAATTATCCAAAATATAATTAATATATATAATTTTTCAAAATACACGCACACAAACTATCCATACATTTGATATAATACAAAAAAAATAATAATCAATAATAATAATAACAAAGTTAAAAATTTTCGTTTTTATTTTGAAAATATATTCGGTATATAATTGAAAATATATACAGTGACATTAACAGTTTACTTTTAGATCTATACACTAACCCATACACACAAACACACATATATACATATATATACCTTTAAGAATATATATTTTCTGAGAGGATCTAGAGGATACAGAGGATACCGCATAAGCAATGTGCGAGAGTCGAATTACACGCAGAGAGACTTTCATCGCCTTTCCGGGCACGTTTTTCGACGCATATTCCACTTGTACATACATACATACTTATATATATATATATATAGATATATTCAGTTCGATCTTATTCCAGATGTACCGCGTGCGGTAAAATCAACGAAGGAATAGCAGCAGGGGCCGCAACGGCACCGGCGTCTTTTGGCCATTAAGCTCCTCGCGATCCTCGTTATTTATTGCGGCTCGCAGAGTCGGGCATCGAATTTGATCGTAAAACTCGAGTTTCACCATTCGCGTATAGCGGACTATCTTCTTGTCTTTATTTCACCTTCATCTGTTTCCTCGTTGCCTCTTTCACTGGCTTTTTACCATTCTCTTATTCTTTCTCTCCCGCAATTCGCTCATACCCAACAGCTTTATATATATTCACACACACCCGATTTATTTACAAGTGGACACACACACACACACACACACTCGTTGATAATCGAGATGCGTCCAAGTGGACGCACTGCGTCAGTATCGAAAACTCATTTCGCTCCTGGGACTTTTCACCAATGATGTTCTTCAGCACTCGTGGAGAACACTCGCCCTGCATAACGCACAATTATCGACTTTGTTATTACAGTTCGACAGTTGATAACTTTATCGTTCATCGTTGATTACTGCCTTAATTCCCTGATGAGCAATAAAAAAACGACGCAAAACTCATACATATCCATCTACTTCATCGTACAATATTTTATCCTATATGTATATCTACTTTTTTCCGTCCCCCTTTCTCTCTCACTCTGTCTCTCATCGTGATGCACGTTCCACTCCAATATCTTATATACAAGTATACACACACACACACACACACACACACACACACACACACACACACACACACACACACATGTATATATATAAATGTAATTGTAACGAATTTTACCATATACACTATCAGCCATGCGAATTTAATAAGAGGAATAAGAAAAAAAATTATATATAAATAAATAATAGTGATTTTTATGATGATAATCTTGATTAATGGAGATGGGGTTGAGAATCACGGCATATTATATAGTCGATCGTTCCCGGTAGTGAAATGCAATCGCTCGTACACATTTTTCTATTTCTTCATCTTTACCATCATACTCTTTTTCTCGTTTCATATTTCTATCAGTGATAGACGAGGGTTAAAACGTTTATACATATACAATATACACTATCAGGGGGAGAAAAAAAAGGAATAAAATACGAATATGTAATGCAAGAGAGAGAGAGAGAGAGGGGGAGAGAGAAAAAGATGAATTTTCGTGATTGTATCTCATCACTTTTGTATAGATTTATTTATTTTATTTTATTCGTATTTTTTTGTTTTTGTTTTGTTTACTTTATTTTTTCTGATGGTACAAACCATCTACACAGATCCACTTTGCTTTATCAATCATTCTCACGAATTATCTATCTTCAGTATGTACATATTTGTGTTTATATACTTATAGGAATCATCATTGTATATATATATACATACGAATGTCGTGATCGTTACAATAGTTGGTGAAATTTTCTCTTCTTCATCGTCTCTTTACTGACTTTGAGACACGCCAAAGTCATTGAAGAGACAGAGAAAAAATACAAAAGAATAAAATATATTATATGAAAAATAAGAAACAGAGTAGGATAAGTAGAGAGTGAGAGAGAGAGAAAGAGAAAGAGAGAGAGTAAATGTGAAGTATAAACGAAAATAAATGCGAGAGACTGCGAGAAAGAGAAGTAGAGGAAGCGTCGCGCGGATTCCCCTTGCGGAATTGAGTCGAGGATATGAATAATTCATTGGTAAAGGGGTTAAGGGAGTTACAAGGAGATGAGAAGTGGGGTATGGATAAAGGGTTCTCTGTTAAATGCGATACACTGGTTAAAGCTGTGGCTGTTTACCGAATAAAAATCTCTGATTGACCAGTGGCATGACAAAGCTGCAACAGTTGACAATATGAAAATTGACTAACAATTTACAATTTACAATTTATTTGAGATAAAATAATAATAAAAAGGAAAAAACAACAACAAACAATTGATACTGATAATTTAAAAAATAAATACACAATAAAAACAAAAGAATATTAATTAATTAATTTTCTATTTTTTTTTTTTCTTTTTTTGTGCTTTTTCTTTCAATCGTTCGTTTTATAAATTATAAATGCATACGAGTACATAGATAAATACACCTATTGTGTGAAAATGTAAGAAAAATCGTAGTGAACAAAAAAAATAAATAAATAAAAAAAAAAAATCAGTAATAACGTAGTCCGTAGCAATGCATTGTAAATTCTTACAAGTATTATAAATAGTTCTCGTATATTTCATTGAGTCATTATTATTAATTCAATAACTTGACCATGCTGGTAAGTAAGTATTGGTTGAATATAATTCGATGAAATCGAATATAATGCGGGGCTTCGACCTCCAATACTACATACACAATATATATATAAATATACTTATCGAGGTCGACTTGCTTTCGCTATTACGATCACTCTAGCGAGCAATCAATTGTCGGAACGGAAGTTTGCGTGATTAATTGGGTCAGCGATGATTAATGTTACGCATTGAGTATACTCATACGTATATATATATACACATATGAAGCCTATTTATTTACATATATACATACATGATATATAAATATATTGGCTCTTGTATCAATCTCAAGTGATGGTCCGGACACAATTGTTCAATTAGTTTTTATCTACGACGCACAATCGTGAGAACCATCAACACTTTTTTTTCCATTATTACAACAATATCATGACAAATACATAATATTAATAGTGATAACATTGAAATTTTCAAAATAAATATAATATTAATAATTCGAGAGAAATAAATTGAAAAATTATTTGTCGGAGGAAAATAACTTTATTTAAAAAAATTTTTTTTTTCAAATCAATTCAATTCAATCGTGGGAAATGATGTGTCCGGGGTTGACTGAAGGTTGCGAGTTGTCAATCAATAAAAAGAATGTAAAACATTTAAAATATAGACATAGAAGTATTAATGCTTCTTAGGGTCGTGGCCGGTACATGGAACAATTAGCCAACGTGCTATTACCATATTGTGACACGTGAGTATGTATTCTGAACAGTTACCGCGTCATGTTCGAAAGGTATAACCATAATATATATATATATATATATATATATATATATGTATGTGTATATTTATATATGTGTGCACATCGATCTTTAGTATGCCATTTATGTATGCTCGAATATTATATATCTATATGTGAATATGTGCATAGGACTTCTCATCGTCGTCCTCACGCTTGGTAAGTTATAGTTGCGCTTGTGAGTAAAATAAAACTAACAGGTATAGAGAGTGAGAGTGAGAGAGAGAAATAGTGAGAAAGGGTGAGGCAGAGTGAGAAAGAGTAAGAAGAGATAAAGAGAGATATACTTCTGAGCAATGCGAGCGTGCACATGAAGAATGAATTACTGGCTGAGCTTATAACCTTACTGCATAAACGCCAACTTCTTCTTTGTCGACTACCTCATCAATTACCATATACTTTTTTTTTTTTTAATTTTAATTTTTTTTTTTTTTTTTCATCTTCTTCATTTCATTTTATTCATTGTAAAATAAAGTACTGCTAATTAGAAATTATCCACCACTATTTCTTATTATTATTATTGTTATTATTTTATTTATTTTTATTCTCTCATTTCAATTACTCTTGTGAATTATAGGTGTATTATATAAATGGTGATATTTTGCTTCAAGCTAAATTTCATTTGGCTTTCAAGATCATATATAAAATATAAAATTACATTCATATATATATATATTATTTATTTATATATATAAAATATACACATACACCATCAACCTACCATTTGTTTTGTTGCAACAGACAGTAAAAAAAAAAAAAGAAAAAAAAAAGTATTTGGACTTGGCTTACGCTAATTAAGGTCGTGCACACGCCAAACTAACAAACTCACCCCGCGATTCTTTATCGCCTATGCTAATCGATCATGAAATTCTGTTCCGAGAGATTAACCGTGTCTTAATTAGTTTCCCTTACTGGCCCTCTACTGCAACATACCACTGTTTGTACACCGCAACCAAAACATAAAGAGAAAAATAAGAGTGTATATATATGTACTTATATTCTCATCTACCTTCATCGAATTGTCTTTTCGTTTTTTTTTTTTTTTTTTTTTAATTTTATTTATTTATTTATTTTTTTTTTCGCCTTTATTTTTCCTCTTTATTTTCCTTTAAGTTTCTCCATCGCTGTCTTATTTTCATTTATTCTATTTCATCTTATTTCATTTCCTTCTTTTTATTTATTTGCACCCCTTCCGCCCCTCAGTTAATTCTGTCTTCTTTTCTCTATGTGTACGAGCGACAGAGAACCCCAAGCTCTCGACGATTTCCATCCGTAAGGACGTTCCACGATTCTCGGTAGTACGACGAAGGATTTGCATTGGAGATATACGATCATATATATATATATATATATATATATATATATACACATTCGTTGAATGTGAAGGTTGATACCTACACACACACACATATACGTGCAAAGAATTGGTATATCGCTTTCATTCGATACAAAGCGATACATCTTGGTGAATTAAACGCACGGAATTTTTTAACGCGTCTACAACAAAAATAAAATACTAATATACTAAAAAATTTACGGATTAATATAGATAATTATATAAAAAATAAAAATAAATGATATTATATGATGAAATAACAGAAGAAAATTATTTGCAAAGCAACGTGAGAGACATAGAGTGGAACCACCGACAAGTTTACCGCGACCACTCCCTTTACTTTGCGGTTATGTGCAAAGGCGCACTCAATGGAATGCGGAAACAGTATTGACATTAATTCGTGCGATACTCCTCGAGGAATCGTGGCCGATAGACCGCCCATCCGGTATACACACACACACACACACACACTTATATATATACATTTCCTTCTTTCGACCTGTTTGTCCTCTCAGTACTCAACGGAGAGTTGAGATTGAACCGTTTTAACTATAAACTCACGCTGTGTACTGTCTTTCCCTTACGGCTATAACACAACTTTAAGTAGCGTTGGCGCATGCCCATCTCACTCTCCTCTACATTACCGATCATTCGTGATCGACGTTATATAGCAATGAATATATATATATATAAATATCGTATTGAAACGTTGCCGTTCAGTCGTGCGACCAACATTTTCTATTTACCAACAATAAATGTACATATATATATACACACACATCAGTATAACACAGATTTATGCCAATAGAACTAATCTTTTCGCATATACAATATACATACATATCCATCGTCAGAGATTATATATAAACCGTTGGACGATCTTAAAGTAACGATATTTTGCATCGTACGTATATTATCAACACAATCATATATATATATATATATATGTATATGTGTGTGTGTGTATATATATGTGTGTCTATTATTCTATCGTGAGACACGACACTGTATACTATAGTATATTTTTATAGTTTATTATTATGTCGTTGGTTGAGGAAAATGATTAACAAGATGATGCGCATGGATTTATCAGTGACCAGTACACCGCAACACCGAGTCAATTATTCTCTTGTGAAAATAATACTACGTGTATACCAGTATACTAGAATACATGAGTCTCTTTTACCATTTTTATTTCATTTTATTTTATATTATATATATATATATATTTATTTGCTTCGTCATATGAGATAGAAGCGCACGCGCGTTCTCGCGGCTCCATCAAACATCTCACACTGCTATAGGCGAAGCAACGATGATGGATAACCTTTGATCAAATCATTCATACATCAAGTCTCACGTCTCTCGTATAGGCTATGAAATAAATGTGTATGTGTATATGTATATGTATATGTATATATATTCATATTGTGTGTATTTTATATAATACATGGTTGGATGTGTATGTATTTAGTTGTATTGAATGTACATAATGTGTGTATGGCGCTTGAGGAACGCCCGTTTCTCGCTTATACCGTTAATCTTTAATTACCCATTGATTTATTATTGAACAAGGTGTTACGCGTGTTTCTTATTTGTATCTTTCAACGCTTATTGGTTTTAAATATATATATATATATATTGAGTATTTGTGTTATACGATGCGTTAGAACGTAGACAATTGGATTTACGATGTGTTATAATAAAGTGACAATTATTATATACAAAAAAAAAAAAAAGAAAATAATAATTAATAAATAAAATTAATGGTACGATATCATTAATTATGTGAATATTATGTTATAGATGTAAATTTTGAATGATATTATCGTTTATTTAGTTTGAATTTTGATTTTTTTAATGGGATGAAAACAAAAAAAAAAAAACCAAAAAATGAGATAAAAAAGAGAAAATAAAAAATTACCATAGTTGAACATGTGGCTGTTTATTAAGTGAATAGTAGTAAGTTACACTTAACTTGATATCGTGAAATCAATTATGCTGTTGGGAAGGAGCGTGTAACGGGCGCGATGGGACTTGAGGGGATGCCCAAATTCACCCCTCGCTATTGTACAATGTTCATGTTCTTTGTTTCCCTGATGGACTTGTGATATTATATATATGTATACGGTTGATTGTTTGAGTTATCCAAGTGTCTGTCACTGTTTCAACGCCACATTCACCTAATGTCCGCCAAAGCTGTCACGCAGTGACAATCTCAATAATAGATTAGACGCCATGGGCTAAAGTGCATCCCACTTTTGTTCATCTCCCTCATATATTTTGTACTGATTTATTGATCGTCTATGGAGCCACGTGCGGGTATCAAGATTTCAACTGCTCTTATATTATAGTGATGTTGTATGTGATTTTATATATTTATCGTGTGTATTGATTCGTAGTAATTATTGATATCGTGCGCTTGCGAAAAAGCATTGACGTGTGTCCGCCGAATGTTAATGTCAAAATTAACGGCTAAATGTTCAATATCAATGATACAAAATGCTCTCAATAAGTTTTTTTATTTCGTTACCGTTTTATATCTTTTTATTTCGGTTATTTTGTATCCGTCACATTCTTTTATATTATAATTTAATGTAAACTTTGTATTTGGAATTTAAATTGATAATTGAATTTACGTCCCGTTGACAAATACAAAAATAAAATATACTTTTTTTGGCTTCTTCTAATTTTTTTCTACTGAATTTTCTTCTCGTTATATTTATACTTTTCCTGTTTCTCTTCTTCTTCTTCCTCTTTTTTTTTTTTTTTTTTTTTTTTTTTTTCTTAATGTATTAATTGATCTTTTGGAGGATTATACGTCTTTTATTTTGACATTTTAATACTACACAACGTGACATACCCCAAGTCAACTGGATATGATGATAAAAAACAATTGTCACAGAAACGGGAGAAAAAAAAGACGGGAAACCCTTTTTGTCATCTAATGCGTCGTTTAAATCATTTATATTTTCTACAACAAGTTATAAAGCACTCACGTGTGCTTTTTTGAAATCCAGTTGTCTACGATAAATATGAGAGTAATACAACGATGAGAAGCAACGCATTTACCACATTAGTGTTATATTGAAACGCCACTATACGTGACAAACTTGAATATCACTTTAGTATGGAAGTATTAAAAACACACGCACACACACACACACGCATATATATATATATATATAGGCGTTTTCTCCTCTATTTTATCTAGGGAAAATTCAGCTGCGTGAAAGATGAAGTCAACGAACCGAGAGACGAAATGATAACGAGTAACAAATAGGAAATGCGGAAGTGTGATATAGAATAGAAGAAGGGAAATAAGTGGAGAAGTTACCACGTGTGCGAGGGCCCACCCACCATCAAAAGTATCGTCAATTGTGGTCGATGAGGAAACACCACCATCATATCACCACTTTAGACACGTGGTATTTATGTTAGCTGAACTGTAGTAGTTTTCCCAGTTACTTGCGATGATTCAATTTAGGAAACCATCAAACACAAAGACACAGGCATGGGCGTGTTGTTGTGTGGTTTTCGACAACATCAATGGCGGGACAAAATACACGTTGAATATTATGATAATTGAAATAACATTATATTATATTTGTTTAGGATTCAATTATAAAATTTATTTTATATATTTATATGAGTATTTGTATAATTTATGTGATATGATTCATTGAATTACAACGTAATGATGAATATGAGGCGTGTGCAATTGAGAATTAACGGAAATACCAATGACTCGCGGTGAATATAAACGACAGAAGCTCATCCCACACGGTAAACACCGTTTATATATATATGTACCTTTATAAGTGAAGGTATGTACTACGTCTCGTTGTCTCTCTCTACTACACTTGGTTACAGCATCCGCCCGTCAATAACGTGGGAACACGATGCACTGAGTGAAGCCATTGAACACTATGTATATATAAATTCAATGTTTAAGAGAATTCAGTTGCACAGCGAATGAAGTGAAGAAAATGTTAGGAATTAATCATGATGGCAATTTCAAGAATGAGAAATATATATTTTTCACAGTAGAATATGATTCATATATGAAACTTGATGAATTTATTGCTATATCATGGAAAATAAATAAATGTTGTGAAATATTTTTTTGTTTACATATTTACACATGGGTGATGTCATTTTGTATGTAATTGACGATTATCTGAGGAGTTCTATGAATGATAGAGCTCAAGCGTAAGTTACATAAAGATGAAATAAATAAAAAAATAAAAAAAATAAAAATGAAAAATGAAATATAAAATAGAGAAAAGACACTGGCAAACGATAGAATATTTGAACGGAGCAATGACAATCGAGTTGGGCAAACAAGAAACGAGAGAGCGGCTTTGGTATATATACACCCCAAACAACTCTAATATTTATACAAATAAAAATGGCGCGCATACGTGCGTGTATGAATATATATTTATATATATAGTTAAATATCATATACGTGTATTTTATCTGTATGCTTAAGGATTTTCTGGCGTGTATTTTTGAAGTACCGCGGATGTGTTTTTTAATGGGCGTCATTGCGTGTCGTAGGATGAGAAAGAAAAAAAATTCAATGATAACATTTTTATTGCTCATATAATTTGGATAATGATATTGTGACGCATAGATATAACAATGATGTGAATTTATTAATAATAAAGTAATTGTAAAAATGTTGAATAAAAATATATTCATCGTGGAATAAAAAGTAGGACAAGAGTGGGAAGGAAAAAATAGAAAAAAATGAAAATATAAAAAAAAAATTGAAAGACTTTTTTACACATATATCTACAATTATTATTATTATTATTATTATTATTTTTTTTTTTCCCTTTCCAAATGTAATCACTTTAATCGGGGCAATAAAGTGTAAAAATGGAGCCATTTTGAATGGATTTCCACGAACTCTTTCTATTCTAGATTAAACTCGGTGGTATCCTGATCGAGTGGATATTCAAATTTTTTTTTCTCTCTCCTTCTCTCGGATTCTACCGTTTTATTTTTTTTTATTTAAAACAAAATTTATTTATTTTTTTTTTTTGACTCGGCCACACCGTTGTTGCCGCCGTTATGCCTCCACAATATCCCCAAGCTCAACCGAAGTTTTAGCAAGTTTTGTAGGCGGTTATTTTATTTCCATTTCACATTTGGCTGGGGCGCGACGTTGCGCGAGTTATTTTCTCACTCTCATCTCTCATTTTGTTTGTTTTTTTTTTTTTATTTCTTTTACACATATATATATACATATATCTTGTACTTTTTTTTTTATAAACGCGCGTATACCTGAACTGTGTATATCTGAAGCCAAAAAATATTTTTATTTTTTATTTTTTACACTTTATTTTTTTATATGGTTGAAAGAATTCTCTTGGGCGCCATTCTCTGCCTACCTGCGATGCGTGAGTTTCATTCTCAATATATTGCCACGTTAGGTTCAATCTAAACTCATCTATACTCTTGAATGAATTTGTGTGCGAAAAATTCGACACAATCCTAGACAGACGATTCGGCGACATCCAACACATTCACATACACATTCACACATATAAATATTTTTATATGTGCCATGTGTACGTTGAGTGTAGGAATGGGGAAGATAGGATAGAATACTAAAACGAAATAAGAGAGTGAAACACTCACGATAGCCTCATGCGTGTGTCTCTTCGCATATATACATACACATATATGTATATACGTATCCTCGATACGAAAGAGATCGAGAGATCTCTCCTCTTTCTAAGAACGGCAAACCACACAAAACGATTTGGACTCGTTCGATATTCCAACGCGTTTACGACACAACACATTCCCTTTGTTTTATTTGTCCAGTATGGTAACAAAAAAAAAAAATAAATAAATAAACAAATAAATAAAATAAATGAAAAAAGGAAAAAAAAGTGAGAAAGACAAAAGAATGACATGTATACATATACCTACTTATGTTTTTTGTCCTTAAAATTGTGTGGATATGAACTGGCTATACCACAATCTCGAGTCGGGGATCGTCACTTTGACGCGCCAAAATGAATTTTTTTTATATTTTTTGTTACTCTGTTTCGTATTCTTCTTCATTCTTCTCTATTTCTCTTATCCTCTTTTTTTATCCTCATTATTATTATTATTATTATCATTTTCGTCTATTTTTTATTGTTGAGTGTCTGTATTTTTCAACAGTCGTTAAAGGCGTTCAATGGATTCTAGATGTAACGGCAGATCCAATGGGATAAAGTGCATTAGGAAGGTGGAAGTAAAAAAAAAAGATACAGAAAAAAAAAAAAACAAAAAATAAATAAATAAATAAAAATAAAATAAAAAAACGAATTTGAGTGTCGTCGTTTGGGTAAAAAGAGAAATAAAAAAAAAATAAAAATGAAAAAAAAAAAAACCAATTGTGTATATAGGAATACGGATGGAGTGCGCGTCGTGCTTCACAAGAGAAAACATAATTCACTGATGCGCAGTGCAGTAGTAATGCTCTCTCGCTCGTGCCTAAAACCTTTATACAGCGCGACACTGTATTTTCTCACACAATAATCTAAAAAGTGAAGATGTCGCATATAGAAGTAGAAGATAGAAAAAAATAATAATAATAAATAAATGAAAATGAAAATGAAATGAATAAAAAAGAGATTTCAAATATGACGCGATAAAATAAAATTGCACGGCGTATTATATTTTTATTAATATTCAATGATTATGATGAGAATAAAATAGAATTGGAAAAATATAAAAAAAAAGAAAACAAAAACAAAAACAAAATTTATAAAGAAATACATAAACGTTTTATATACAATGTAAAGTGATAAATATGTATTATTTGATATGAATATTGAAAATTTAAATTGTATTGATACATTTAAATTTATGTTACAAATGATAAAACTGAAGAAAAAAAAAAAAAAAAAAAACGAAGAAAAATTCAATCTTTGAGGAGACAGACAATTGTTTTACTCAACAATTTGAGAAACTTTGAATATAATCGTATGTGTACAGATAGATGTAGTACAATGTATTTAAGAATTGATTGAACGAGTATCTATATACATATATATCTATATACACCCACAGTATTTCCGGGAACTTGAATCTCGTGTAGCATTGAGATGCAGAGTTCCGGATCCGACGATTAGTTTGTCAGGATAACTGAAGCGGTTGGCTTGCGTGTCGGGAAATTGCGATGCAGCTTCAAGAGAACTTTGTTTCACTTCCCTCTATCTATCTATCTGTCTATCTATCTATCTCATTCACTCCTTTCACTTCCTCTCTCTCTTTACTATTTCAATCTATTATATATCACATTCGATTTTGCACGTCCTTTCTTCCAACTGTATTTACACATTAAACAGAGCAAAGTAAAAATTGTATTGCAACAAGACGATTAAATTCTCTCTTATCTCATTCTATATATATATATATTCAACGATAGTGATGTGCAGGATGTATGAGAGAAAATAAAAATATTTAACAGACGATAACACACGATTTAATAGTCTTTGTTTGGGCGACAAAGGCCCAATAAACAAACATAATAGAGAGGAGAAAAGTGGAACAAAGTGGTTCGGCTGTAAGTAAGAAAGGATTTATGGGATGCGAATAATTCTATATATGTATATGTACATATATATATGTATGTATGCGTGTGTGCTGTTGTTGTTAGCCTCTGAGGACGACAAAATTGTATCGCGTTTTTACGATGCACAAGAGCAAAGATTTGAAACTCAGTGTTTGAGATGGGTAAATGCGACCGCTTAACACGATGGATGAAAGAAAATAATAATAAATAAATAAATAAATAAATAAATATAAATACATACATGAAGAGTGAGGAGGCTTCGTCAGAAATTAGAGGTGACGAGAGAAAAAGATTTTGCGTCAGACGTATTAACCACCACTAAATGTCGCTACGTGTGACGCTAATCCGCATCGTCATTCCCCAATTGGCGACACGAATAAAAAAAGAGAATATTTTATACTTACACGTGTATAGATGTGTCTTCTTTCATTGTGTGTACGTGTCCAAATTTGCAGTGAGAAAGAAAAGTTGATTGTGGTGTACACTTTAGAATGCTCCACCATCGTTTGCGCCCACCTTTAGGAATTGCTTTTTTTATTTATTTATTTTTTTTTTTTTTCCTTCTTTTCTTTTCGATTGTGTTATTTTTATTATTACTTTTTTCCTCTTTTTTTTTTCCTTTATTTATGGTTATTATTGTTATTTATTACTTTTATCTTTATTAAAATATAAATGAACGTTGATGTAGACAATCATTTGTATATTTAGCAAAAGTCGGATTAAAATTATTTACAATATTTGTTTGATTTTACGAATTTTTTTTTTTTTTTTTTTTTTTCCTAAAAATACAATTTTTATACCGACTGTCATTCTGATTTTTATTCTGCCCACTTATAAATGAATATAAACAAAATAAATAATAATAATTATTATGAATAGAAAATATTTTACATTACAGTATTTATACATAATCTGTATGAAAAAATAAAAATTGAATAGAATAAAATGTAAATAACATATTTGTGTCAATTGAATTTGCAATTATAATTAATTGCAGGATCAAGCTCATTCTACAGTCAATATATATATATATATATATATAATACCAAAATATTTATGTATGAATATATGTAAATTATGTGTATATATATATATATATAGTGACCAGATGACAAATCCTCTATACACATTCTTCCAACTCTTTCGTTTTCTTTTGCACTGTAATACAAAACACGACAAATATATATATAAATTTATTTATGTTTATAATTTGGACTCGTGAGTCAATTGGGAAATTGCTTAAACAGGTTCGGGAGTTTAGTTGTATTTTTTTTTAATGACACACATTTATAATCCGGCGTCGATGAAACATATTGAAATTGATTTGGAGAATATGCGCGAGACATAAGACGAAAGGTGAGAGACAAAATGAAAATAAATAAATAAATAAAAATCAAAATTAAAAATGACGAAAAAAAAAAAAATATATATATATATATATATATATATATATTAACAAGGATAACGCTGTGAATATTTTAATCTCTTGATGTTGAGTGAAATACATTGACTATCGATAACACGATAAATTTATTATTGTATTACTATATGTGTGGATTTAGCACGTAAGTGGCTATCAATGCAAATGAAATTGAAAGTGAAACGATAAAGGATATAATTTAAATCATAGACGTGTCCTTGACTCGAAACGAAAACCGGCTTAAAAAATAAACAGAAACTGAAAAACAAAAAAACAAAAAAAAAAACAAATTCCCAAAAAAATATTCACATCATGTAGTTACGGATATATAGATTAACTCAAAAATAAATTATAATAATATTAAGAATAGGAATTAAATAAAATAAAATAAAATAAAGGAGTAAATAAAATAAAATATACGTAGAGAGATGTCGTTTAAGTTAAAATGTGTGGGTGGCGATGGTCTATACCACCATTGGACCCGAAGTGTAGTTGAGATAAAACGAGACGAAAGGCCAGGGGGACAGGTGGGGAAAATAAACGAAGAAAAAAAAATTAAAAAAAAAAAAAAACAAGAAAAGAAACGAAGATTCGTTCCAGCTTTACTTCTCTCTTATCTCTCGCGAGGAGGCCGACGACTACGACGACACTTTCGAGTGCTCCAGGGGCTATAAATAATCGTAAAAGTAACGTCATCCACCTTAAACACATATAGAAAAGAATAAAAGAGAAGGAGAGAGAGAGAGAGAGAGAGAGAGTAAAAAAATGCGAGGCAATAAGACATGGCGCCGCATTCAGTGAAACTTTACCTTTAGGTTCACTAATATAATGGTAAACACACACTAATACCAACATATATGCATATACTTTCAAATTTTGTCGTGTCTTTCTCTTTCCTTATAATCATTCGACCTTCATTCTATCACACTCATTCCACATGAAGTGACACATTATGAATATATATGTATATACACACACACACACATGGATATACATATGAAATGCTAGTTCGACATTAAATAATGTTTCTCCGGAGGTGGGCCAAGCCAATCGGCTATTCGAGATCGTAAGAATGTCCTGAGGACCCTAAATGCCGCGCGGTGTTCTGCGATTGATCGTTATACGATTGCCCTTGTACTTTGTTGCAACAACCAAAGACGCTTCTTCATTATCTTCAAGTCATACATCACCGTCTTATTAATATTGTGTAACGTATATATACACATCTCTTCATCACACTTATATATATATATACATATTTATATCCTTATATATTTACGATTGACATCGATCGTGTACTTGATTCGTGTTATTTTCATTTATTTTATGTTACCGTGTAATGTCTTAGTCAATTATATATTATTTGAATAAACATCTCAATTGATTTCACATAAAAATATAATATTTAAAATTGTCTGTTAATTTTATTTTGATAGATACGTGTATGTATACATGAAGAAATAATATATATATATAAATGTATGATTTTTGTATTTTTTTTTTTTTTTTTTTATCAGACTTTTATTTATTATTTTATGTGTATGTTTACAGTGCGCACGCGTGGATATAACTCGAAGCAATTACAAATGGTTTTTATAGAGGGGAGCAAAAGTTTACGACAAAGTGAGAATCGTGAGCGGGCCATGGCTTCATGGAAAGTCTTGACGTCGATGCTTCCCTGGGGTGAGTATACACATTCACATAAATGCATGAAAGTCTCTACGATATATATATGAGTGTGTGCTTTAATGTGTGATGATATCATATATAGATACATACAGTGGCGTATGTTCTACAATATATTTGTATGGATACACTGTATATATATATATATATATATTGCGTTGGAGTTCACGCGCGACTTTTTAGAATCGTTGCTTAAATAAATTTCTTTGGTTGTTGGAGTTACAATGTGCAGACGCGCACCGACGTTGCTGATGCCGCCGTCGCCGCAAGCCTCAAAGACATACGTATATAAGTCATTTTATTTTTTACCAGGGAAGTTTAAACTTTTGGTCGATTGTATATATACAATACCGGATTTGGAGATACTACGATAGGAGGATATATATGTATGAAAGACTTTCGTGAAATATACACACTGTATGTGTGGTAGTTCAAAGTTTATTTTGTCAAGTTTTTTACTCTTTATTTTTTCTTCCTTTTTTTTTTTCTCAATTCTTTATTCCCGCTGTATTTTGCGGTTTTTCACATCATTCATGAGAATAAGAAACTCGTTAGTACGAGTTAAAAAATACATATGTGTATATATACATATATGTTTTCCAGTTATAATTTATTTATTTTTTCTCTTTGAGATAATTGCAGTATTTGAAAGGAAAAAGGAAGAGGAAAAAAAAAAACAAACAAAAAAATTGGAAAAAATAAATTATAAATGAAGCGAAGAAAAAAATAAGAGGGAAATGACTTTTTGATTACATTATTGAAAATACATTGTGGATAATGCGTTTTTTTTTACACAAGTTTAATATCGAATGCAAAAAAAAAAAAAAAAAAATAAAATACGAATAATAAATAAAAATATTAAAATTAGCTTGATACAACATTACGCGGCACGTTCAACTTCCACATGAATTTATAAAAATCCTTCGGTTTTTTATTTGTTATTTAACTCTCTTTCACTCTTATGTCCCCTCGCGTGTGATTTTATAGCTCAGCGCGCGGTCAACTTTCGCGATATTGTTGTGCCATATATATTAAATAAACTAATAAAACCAATGGCATTCACGCGCGCTTCATATTGCACAAACATATCTCGTTATACAATTCAACTATATATATATATGATACATATAAATTCATATGTATATACGTTGTATATATGTAAAAAATAATCACGTACATGCTTTGAAAATTCTTATTTTTTTTTTATTCACACGTAAAAAATGGATGGCGGTGACGGTGAGTGACGACCAAGAGAACAAAAAAAAAATTAACACATTCATAAATTATAAGTGTCAACAATATAATAAATAAAATTATATCATTATTATTAATTATAATAATTATAATAATAATAATAAATGTTCATGTATATGTGCACGTGAAAATGCATTGGCTTAAAGAGACATTTGACTTTGTAAAAGTCATTTAACATTAGATTATATTTATATATGTATATAGTTATAGGTATATATGTATATATATACATGTGAATATACCTATGTATACTTATATAGTTATGTATGCCCGAATGGTCGGATTACTTGAGACATCGTAAATTGACTTGAGTGCTTGCTGGGAATCTGCTACCGCGAGGTTTATGGAGCATGATATTACTTTTCACAAGAGAAACGAAAGGAAATGCCAATTTATATATATGATATGATATATATGAAATTTTAAATGAGAGAGAATTGGAATTATATTGGAAAATTTAATCCATATCACTTTGACAAGTTTCTTCCGGTATTAATATTAAAATACATTATTTCAATTTTTTTCGAAATACATAATATATTATTGTATGAATTTATTCAAATTACGTGTATCTATATAATGATTTTTTTTTTCATTTTCTCCTTTTTCTTCATTGAATATTTAAATTGCGTAAAGTGTAGTGTAACTTGTTGTATAATTGATTTACTTGAATAATTGAGGAAGGTAGTGGAAATTAAAGTGCAATAGTATTTTATCCATTCAAGAGATGAGAAAAAAAATAATTAGAAATTATTCAACAAATTTTCCAACGAATTCAGTGATATATACATTATTGTAATATCCACGGTATATAATAAACAATAATCATATTTTCAATTTAACTTTTATTCATTAATATTTATATATATATATTTATAATTTTTTTTTTGTTTGTTTATTTTTACAATTAATTTTTATCTTTTCTGCTTTACGTTTATTCCTCGTTGAATTAAACGCTACGTATTCACATTGCGATTATTTAATTTTTCTTTTTGTTTTTTTTTTTTACTCACGTTTTTTATTCTCAATTTTTTTGTTCTTTTATTTTATTTTTTTTTTTGTTTTATACCATTACAACTTATTGCGCAGTGAATTCCAGCATGCGTACACGCATACATTTTATCCTTGAAGCGCGCACAAGTGCTGCATTTCTGTACGTGTTCGCTGCACGATGAGCGGTATATACATACACGATATGTATAGAGGGCTAAGGGGATACTTATATAGACGACGAATACGGTATGTAAAAGGAAGAGATTGAGGAAAAGGAAGGGACTGATAGATATAGGCATAAGATGAAAGGAACGGTGAGACACAAATACAAATATATATATATATATATATATAGTTACGTTGACGACAGTACAATTAATAAAACGAAAAAAGGAATAAAGTTGAATAAAAGAATGACACACACATCCACACACAGAGTAGAAGTCGACATACAAGAGTCATTCTACGTATCAATTAGGGAGACTGCTATTAATTTCTGGTGACTAACAGTCACGTTAACAGGGAGATGCAATTTTTCTTGCAGTCATGCGTGGTGTTTCGTCAGTGTATTTCAATTTATTTATTTTCCCTCATTATTTTCTTTATTATTATTATAATTATTATTATTTTGTTTTTTTTTTTTTTGTTTTTATTTTTGTTTTTACTAATTCACCCTCTTTATCCATTACACGTTGCTTTTGAACTCTCTTTCTCCTTTCATTTATTTGCCACAACTAAATCAACTTTTCTCACTGTAATTCACCACAATCAACAAAGTCAATTTATTGTATACATATATAGAAGTAATTCACATATAAATTCACATTTTTTTTCTTGTTTAATCTTCTTCTTCATCTTCGTATTCTTTTTTTTTTTTTTTTTTTTTTTTTTTACGTAATTTTGAAAATCACTTGTTCAATTCAAACAGTCATTAATAGATACGTCAAGTGCGATTGCCAATTAAGTCGCGTGCCCGACTATCGGTTACGTCAATTAATCCTCATGTCTCTGACAATCGTAAATAATTGCATTCTATCTGTATATAAATACATTTCATACGGGGGTAAATGAATGAATAAATAAATAAATAAATAAATAAATAAATAAATAAATTATATAATTATCTTTTTTTTATTTTTACTTTTATTTCTTGTTTCTTCACTCTTTTATTTCTATCATTTTTTATTGTATTTATTATTTTTTTGTTGTATTGATTTATATTTATTCATGTAAAGAAAAAAAAAAAATTATCATAAATAAATAAAAGCCGAAAATATAAATTTATATATCTTGAGATATAATTTTTGTCTAATGAATTATTGTCATTCATTTATTTATTCATTCATCATATCTATTGAAGACACGATGAAAAAGGATAGAACAAAAATGGAAATAGACATTTTATTATTCCACCGAGACGATAACACACAAATTATTGACAAAGTATGCACCTGAGGGATGCTTTTAACGACTTCTGGGAAGATACTTTGGCGCACGGCACAGTTTAACGCTCTCTCTATCTCACTGTCTTTATATTATATACTCTACACTTATCGCTTCAGGCAATTGACCTCAGCTTATTAACCTGGTGGTATAATACATTCGTTGTGAACTAGTCGCGATATTGATCACAACTTTACTTTCACGCGTCTAACAGTAATATAGAATAATTTCATAATTGAGGATACACGACAAAGTATTTTATGGGTAAGTAGATTTGAGACAATATGAATATATTTAACGTGCACAATATAAAAAGATTTTTATTTTTTTATTTTTCCTATTCTCACGCGTTATTCAGTTTATTAAATACATGAGTGAATGAAATAATGATTATATATTTATATGTATAAATATGTAGAGATGATTTTGGCTTATAGTGGATTTGTGTTGTTAATATTTTATATAAAATCAAGAAATGATAAAAAAAAATTTTTTTTTTCTTAAATTTGTTTTTATAAAACGATATACGACTCGCGGCTTATCCACATGAATTTATTTTTCATGTTTTGCACATTTATATAAATTTTATATATACACATATACATAGATAGAAATGGTCTTGTGGTCCACCAAGGTAAACTCAACGACGACGCGAGTTTTGATAGATCCGCCCCACACCTTGAATGCCATGTAGCATTTCACGCTCGCTTGGAACCGGTAACGAACCCGATCAAAACACTAACGGATTAAAACTTATGCTACGCTGCGCGAACAAGGAATGTATCATTTTACCTTTTCTCTTTACTCTTTATTTTTTCCTCATTTCTCTCAATTTCATTTATTTATTCATTTATTTATTCATCATATATATATATATATATTTTTTTTCGTTTTCTTTTTTTAAATTTATTCTCCTTTTTTTTATTCTATAATTTTTTCGATTCTGTTTGTTCCGCAATCAAGTTCCATCTTCGCAAATAATCACTCATACCATATATATACATATCTACTTATCTATATATTTATTTTACTTATACAAATATATGTGAGAAAATAGTTGAAACCCACGAATGACTAGAATTTTTATTTTTTATTTTTATTATCCTTTCACACCAAGCACTCAAAACAGAAAATTCAATATACACACACACACATATATATATATTATACAATTAACTCTCTCTTTCTCTATGTACATATACCTATATGTACATATATGTGTATATATATATATATATATATGTGAAGCGAAAAAGAGTTGAACCAAAGCGAGAAAGGTTTATTGCCAGCTGTCTCTCGAACGACTCGATAGTAATGTCAGTTTGCCTTCTCTCTTTTTCTCATATATGAATACATACACATATACTATTTTTTATTTATTATTCATTTCACTCTATAACCCTACCACATGATTTGTGGCCGAATGCGTACAACAATCACTCTGGTGGCGTATAGTCGCGAGAAAATGCACGTCTAACGATCAACCAATGCACTCTTCACGCCCTTCAATCAGTGAGAAAGCCCCTTTTTACAATCCTTTATTAAAAGCTTGGAATTCAGTCTGGCAAATTTCACACAAGCACACACATACACACACACATACACACACACAAATTAATATATATATATATTCATGTGTAGCTATTGTCTTGGACCGTATATAGTAGTGCGTAACAAATTACAAAGTCAAGTGTAAAATTCATCGCTCAATTATTTGCGGTGTAAAAGGTCGAAAATAATTTTATCAACATAAATAATAAAAATATAAATGATAAAAATAAAATAATATGAAATACTAATATTGAAAGGTACAAATATAATATTTTTGTTTTTTATATATTTATATGTATACACATGTGTGTGTGTGTGTGTGTGTGTGTGTGTGTGTGTGTGTGTGTGTGTGTGTGTGTGTTGTAAAAATATAACTGCTCAGCTCGTATAATAAATTGCATAGTGCACATACAGTATTGCTTCAGGGGAGGGCTACAAACATCATGTTTTCCTATTACTTTTGCCGTGTCAGACTTATATACACATTTATATATACAATTACATCTGTGTGGAGTATGGCTTCTGGAGAATTGCCCGCTTTTGCGTTTATTTATTTATTATATACAGTACATGATAGTGGGTTGCCAATCTGCGTTTGAACTTTAGCTTTATCCTCAATTAATTGACACTTTATTCCATTTTTATTAATATTATTTCATATATATATCAATCTATGAATAAAACGGTAGTTGGATTAATTGATAATGATGAAGAAGTTTAAAATATCTTCTGTAAAGAAATAAAAGTGAAGAAAATTAATCGACAAATGAATTGACAGATGTGAATGTCTGTATTAGTTTGCTTTTAGCAATCGATGGGGATGAAATGAGTGCTCGTCTGGTGAATGACTCTCTATCATGCTCTTGATACACTTTTATTATACAGATAGATATACAATATATATGTAAGTGGGAAATACTAGAAATGTGGCTTGGTCAGTAGTTACGTGCTCGCAAGTCGATTAGCCATTAGTTCAAAAAGTCCTCCTTTTTTGGACAGCCACATATTGGTTCATCGAGCCGTGTAGTGAACAAGAGTTAGTGGGGAATGATAAAAATCGAGGGTGAGAATAAGTTGAGTGTGAATGAGGATAAGGTAGACGATGGGTGAAAGTACTAAAAAGTACTTGAAGTAATAGGAAATGAGTAAATGAAATGTTTTAAAGGCGACGGTTTGTAAGTGAAATGTCTCATTTGTCTTTATGTATACGTATAAATTCTACAGATATTTCAATTTATCTATGATTTACTCATAAAATACATGAATTGAGGAAATTATTTTTTTATTTTGTCAAATTATATACAGTAATAAACAGTTTGTAAGTATGAAAGTGATAAAAATAAAATGTGAAAATGTTAAAAGAGAAAGAAGAAGAAGAAGAAGAAGAAGAAAAAGACGAAGAAAAATAATATATTTGATTTCTTTTTTTATATTTATTCTTAGTTAATGGACTTATTGAATATTAAAATGGTTATATATGTGTATTCACAAGTTTTTCTCATGTGCTCGAAAATTTCTATTATTAAATTGATGTTCGGCCCACGTGTTCGTGTAAAAGACACGCGAGTATTATGATATAAAAAGTAACAAAGTTAATGGCCAATGGCTCATCGTATATATGTATATGATAGATTAAAAGAGATTTCGGGCTGGGCTTCTATATATTTATACATGTCTATAACCACTTCCTGCTGAGTGATGATGAGTGACAATTCTTGGACTCGTGCGCCTTCGCAACGGAGATGTACGTGGTTAGGAAAAAGTTATCACTCAGCACCTGACTTCCTCCTTCTGTATACTAATCATAGATTTAACAAATGCATCGGCATTTTGTGTGTAGGATTTTATTGTTGATGAAAATAATATATGTATATAGTCAATGAACCTAATAGCGAGTGGGGATAACATGATGAAATTATGGAAATGAAGAAGAAAAAAAAAATAATAAATAATAATACAGACGAACGACTAATCATATACAATAATAGATAAAGTAAAATGATTATTATAATTATTATTATTGTTTTTTAGTTTCTTGATTTTCAATTTGTCTGTTTCAATTTTATTATTATATTTTCTTTTCTTATACTTTTTACATACATATGTTAAATTTCAATCAGTCACAGTAGACCAAAGATCATCGATTTGAAACGCTTTATTTCACATTCAAATTACTTTGTCGTCGATATATAGTTTTATTTATTATATTTAACGTCGTCTTTTGCCACCATTGGAAATGGTATTTCTTGAATATTTTGTTAATTCTCTCCGTTACTCTTTTCACTATGGAATGGAAGTATAATGTATATATATATATATATTATGTATATATGTATGTATGTCTTTCAAGACCCGAAGCGAGTGTGCCGCCTCTAATCCTTGTGGTAAAGTTTCACGCGACATGAATTATGGTTGGTGGGCGCATAATTCGCTCGTTTCTCATGCTTTCACTGTAACGTCAAATGCTTGGGTAACATCGCTTACTGCGTTTCCAAGTAAAATTACCACCTTCCCAATATCTATAGAAGATATTACCTATATCTCAATATCATTTTCCTTAAAATTTAATATTAACTTTATACGTATATTTATTATCATTTTATTTATTTATTATTATTACTGATAATTTAAATATTTATTTTATACCGAGTTATTTCTTTATCATCAATTTAATTTGTGTTTTATAATTGATGAAAATAAAATATTCTATACTTTTTTTTTTTTGTCTTCTCTTCTTTTCCATCTTTTTTTTTCTGTTTAATATAAATTGAATTCAATTATTATTATTATTATTATTATTATTATAATTATTTGAATGTATTTTTTATATTTAATATTGATTTGTGTTACCATTTTGATAACATATGAAATATTTATAATGTAAATTGTCAGTTAAAATTGACGTTTTATTTTATTTTATATATTTCATTTTATACATCCTAATTTACACAAATTTTATAAAATATGAAATAAGTATTTATATATAAAATAAATGAATGAAATAATACAATGAAGAAAAAAAAAAAAAAAAAAAAAGAAGAAAAAAAAATTTAATTAATCATAATACACTAATGTGAATACATAAAAAAAAAATACTTTTATTAATAATCCATTTATATTATATATATACACACACACACACACACACACAGATTTTTTTTACTGTCAGTTATATTATTACAAGTTTTTATTCAATGTAAAATTTACGCTTAGATTATAGAGTGTATACCTACCATTTAAATATAAGAAGAGACACAGGAGAATAAAAAAATAAATAAATAATAAAAAAGTAAATAAATAAATAAATAATAAAAAGAAAACTGAAATAAAGAAGAAGTGTATGCAAATGATAAAATGTACACAAAGACAGGGAGGGAGATAGAGATAGATATATAATGAGATAGAGAGACAGAGAGAAATACAGAGAGTCAGTGAATGCGCGGCGCAATACAAATGCAAGATATTTAAGAGTTAGTGATCACCGTCGTTAAACCGTTGGCAAAGGCTCCATGTCCAATGTCGTCGCAGTATCTATAACGTTAATGCGTTACATTCCACGGCCACTCTCGCCTCAATGCCGAGTTACGGGCTGCATAAAGTACCAGACTCATCCGCGTGGATGTTTATATTATATAGATATAAAGGCAATACCAGAGCATTATCGTTTGTCGTTTATATCTTTCTCTCTTTCTATGTATGTATATATGTATGTAAGGACATTCATGTGTAATATACTTAGTGTATATATACATATAAATAATATATAAGTGTGCGTTTTGCATACTTGTATACACGCCACTTGTCCACCGCAATGTGGATATTATTCTATATATGAATGAGCTCTTTACCAATGCGTTTATGATACATTTTCTTTCTATATAATAGTAGATACACAGTTGTTGGCAATGTTATACGGTCGGATCGTTAATGAACCTCAGACACTGTTGTACAGTTTTGGTTTTGTCGTGATACAAACATCGTATGAGAATTAAACCGTTATATACTCTATATAAATCTGTATATCATCAATATATTTGTCACAGTATGAGAATATAAATTGAAGAAAAATAAATGATATTGCATTTTTGATCGAGTTTTTGTCTTTTGTTTTTTGTTCTTAAATAAATTGAGATGATGAATAAATTTAGGAAAAAAAAAAAAAGATAATAAATAAAGAATTATGGGCCTTTATGATATTTAAATATTGAGTGAATTTTGAAAAAATTAAAATTCGGTGAAAATGAATCTGTTAAACGAGTGTTGTATATCTCCTGTTTTATTTATTCTTGTTTTGTATTTTTTTTTTTATTTTTATGGCTTTACGTCAATAGTTACGATCGTACGGATATAATTACAAAGTGTTTCGTTCACGGTGGGCGTTATATATCACGTGATTAGCCACTTCTACTGTGTTTCATGTTGTCATTAAGTAGTCATTTCAACGATAAAAAGGGTAAATCAAATGAATTAAAACTCTACACCTTTAATTACATATATACGTTAATATACTTTGGCAAATTATTCATCGTGAGTGATTCTATATGGATATATAAATATCATTGATTTGTTTAAAGATTATTCGTAAAATCAAATTGAAAGATATACAAATGAATTTGTTTATTTTCATGTCAAATTGAATTGAATCATCATTTGAATTAATGTATAATAAATATATGTGATAATGCAAAGGAAGAAAAGAGAAAAAAAATATTTTTGATTGTGTGTATGTGTATATAAATATCGCACCCAAGACCAACCGCAGTGTCACATTTCCAGTTTTGAATATAACAATAAATAATCGATTATACGACGAGTGTTAAACGTTTTAATGAGGCAACGCGGTGCATTTGTTTTACGTTGTGTGGACACTTATACATTCATGAAAATGTCTTCATTGTTCAAGTGGTTTTGCACTGCGGGAATTCCTCCATTTCTTGTCTCACGAACTACCATCGAATTATATATACGCCATGATTGCTCAATTAAAATAAGATGTAAAAGTGGAAAGCAGTGACAGATAAGTATCTACAAGTATAATGTCCATGTGAAAATTAATGATGGTGTGAGTTTGATCGTCATATAAATGTGAGAATAAGTATACAGTAACTGTAGAGTCGTTGATGATCAAATAAATATGAGATATTCAAAAAATAATATTTTTGTTGACTCTCATCGTCTTTTTATTCTACCTTTTCTTCTTCTCTTTCTTCTACTTTATACAATAGTAAAAACGACTGAATATACATATTTGTTAATCCTCATAGCAATTTGTTTGCAATAGAATAGAATGGGAAAAAAAAAAGAAAAAAAAAATGACAAATAAAGAAAAATCTATCATTCTCTTACCAGCCTCCCGCATGATGGGATATTACTAGAAAATTAAAGAAAAACCCCCATGAAACGAGAGATGAGTTGGGGAATTATACAATTGGTTGTGGAATGCTGTCACGATCAAAGAATTTCATTGCTATTATTATCATCATCATCATCTGTGAGAGATTGTTACAATAGGATAGAAGAAAAAAAAAAACATACATTCAACGAAAGATGACTTGAAGAATTTTTATATGAACTTGAATTATTGATGTCTATTTAGTCAAGTCAGTGGGAAAAAAAAAAAAAAATTTTTTTTTTCTTCTCTCAATATACATTGAATATTAAAATAACAAATCAAACAATTACAATAAAAATATTAAAAATAATACCCTCAATTGTAATAATAATAATAATAATAATAAGAAGAAAAATATGAAGAAAAATACAAATTTGAAATTCAAAAAAAAAATTTAATAAACTTTTTTTTTTGAAATTTCTTTATTCTTTGTTTCTTGTGTGTATTGTTTTTGTTTTTTTTTTTTTTTTTCATTTTTTTTTTTTCATTTGGCATACTCAGTGATGAAGCTTTGGGGCCACCAAGTAGATAAGGAAAAACATGGGCATAACGTTGCACAACAAAATTGCTCAGTCGTGATATATATTTTGAGATATAAGAGGAAAATATATATATGTATAGAATATATAGACACAGGATGGGTGGTGGTACACTTGAAATATTTTATCACCAGTGGGAGCATTAAGATTCTCATCCAGACGTGTGGTTTGGTATTGGAGACAAGGCAGAAACGATGTATGGTTCTTCCGGCGTCGTTTATGCTTTCTCGCAGTGGCCACGATCGTCAAAGCCTCAAGAGCACATTTGCCCCTACCCAACCCCTTTTTCTACATCACCGTCTTACCATCTTCCACCGCTTACGCATCGTAATCGGTGTAGAACTATAAAAAGTACGTTTATATTTCCTATCGCGTTCACTTTTTCTCTGTGTTACTTTATTATTATTTTTTTTTATTCCTCCACAATCCCTTTTTACATTTTTTTTTTTTTTCTACCAATTCATCCATCTAGAATCACTCGAACAACCAACATGGGAGCAATATGCCATTTTATACTCTCAAAGTCATCGAGAAGGGTGTGATATATAAGAAAAAAGATACTTTTGTTGAAAGCAGAAAAAACGCCCTGTGTTAAAAATAATAGAGTCAAAAAAACAAAAAGACGTAAAAAGTATATATATATAATAAATAAAATTAATATAAATATGTGTACAAAGAGAAATAACATGGACACTTCATCATCTACCACACTTGACAAGGTGTCCTTGGTAGTATCGGATGTTCCCGACAGGAGTCAATGGAACGCGACACCTCTCGTGTCTTAAATTCACTTGGCAGCTACTGTACACACAAAAGTGAGAAGGGTTATATTATAAGGGGAAAAGAAATTAAAAAGAATAAAGACAAAAAAAAATAAAATAAGATTATGCAGAGTGGGAAATAGAAGGTGATGGAAGAGGAAGTAAAGCGAAAAAGGTGTTGAGGGAGTTGATGTCGATGAACGGAGCGGAATGACTGGCGAAGGGAATAAGGGGAGGGGTGAGGGGAGGAAATGCTATATACTTTATATACGTATATAGAGTATGGTAGTGTGTCTTACGTGGCAGCAGACGGTATTGAATTGACAACCATTTTCGCGGGGATCACATTGCCCTACGAGAAATGTGATATCGTGTTACCTTTCGCAAACCCTTGGATGCCAATCGCCCTTTACTTTTTTTTTTTTTTTTTTTTTTGTTCTTCACATATTTATTATATGTAGATCTATGTATATATATGATTATTATGATATGATTATGTTATTGTTGGATAAGAATTGAAGCAAATTCATACATTTATTGATGAAAAAACAAAAAAAATATCGAGTTTTATTGAATTTTCATTGATTTTATAATAAATAAAAAATTATTTATAAACGGAAATAATTCACAAGTATAATAAATTAATACACGTATTAATTAATTGAAAATTAATTGACTGAATAAATTTTATGATTTGAATAAATAATAAATCTATCGATGCAATTTTAGTAAATAAATATGAAGTAACAATGGATTGCAGTAATGAAAATCATTTTTTGTTTTTGTTTTTGAATAAATCAAATAATTTGATCAAGTGGTAAATTCGATTGATAAGTAAAATATGTGAATATGCACATACATTGAAATATTATTAATAATTTGATGTGAAATATATCATTCATATTGCAAATACTCGTAAATTAAAGCGACACATAATTATCTGCATTGCAAATAATAAATTTACAAAAACTCAAGAATTTCAATTATAATTTACGTGAACTCGTATTAAATGCACATATTTATTATCTAATAATTCATTATATCTTAATAAATCTAAATATATTAATATATTAATTTTTATTATAAATAAATAATTGTGCATAAAGATATATTGAATTTACAATCACTGCAGTCGTATATATGCAAGTTAATGCAATGCGACATTACACAGGCACGCGTTCAATATGCGCGGTTGATGGGGAGTGAAAGAGAGTGTATGGCTACAGCTACGGGGTGTGTCCATATATATACAAATCAAGCGACAGTCTACTGCGTATGGATACTTACACCAACATATATATATATATATATACATGTGAAGTCTCATTATTCCCTGGGCTAAAACTAATTACGACTCGCCACTGTATCATGCCGCTACTTGGGTGACTGGTCCTATATTCCCATTGTTTCTCATCTAATTTGAATACGCTAATGTCCCATGGTATATATTGTACACTCGTGAAATTGTTTCACATTATAATTATCATTGTGACAGTGGACACAATCATATACTCTGTGAAAGTTAAAGAAATTTATATTACTCAAATACAGCAATAAATTTTCATTGCCATATCATTTCATTTTATTTCTTATTATCATATTTTTTTGTTTGTTTGTTTTTAATTATACATATGTATATATATGTATGTATGTATTTCTTCTTCTATTATTTCAATAATAAATCAAATATTTACATGATATTCATCGTTGTAACGTACATATTATTTATGTATATGTAAATCTTATTCTCCGTGTCTGATGGTTTTTTTTTTCTCTTTTTTTTTTTTTCCTTTTTACATTTACCTATTGATATCCATGCATATACAATATACATATTTTTCTTTTTACTCTTCAATGGAACGTATTCATACACATATATACATACAGATATATATATATATATGAACTGGTCCAAAGCATTTGTAAAATGAAAAGGGGAAATCGTTGAACTCGACTCGACGCTATTGTCACTGTCGAGTCATTGTTCAATGGCGTTAGAAAATCGAAAGTTCCACCATATACATGTACACATAATACAAACACATAAAAACTTGTACACGCATATTTTGTACCTGATGGACCCCATATGTCTATAATTCTCCTACCCTTTATTATTATTATTAAACTTACTCGCAATATATATATATTTTTTCTATTTCTCAGTGAATGTGATATATATATACATTTTATATGTACCATTAAAGACATGATGACGTTGCTTGATGATAATGATGATGATGATGTCGGTGTGAATAGTGTGAATGTATAAATGATATATATAGTAAATGCAGTTTACTATTGTTTTCACAATGTCGTGGACATTTATGAAGTAGACATAGGTAAGATAAATAATTTTAAATATAATTGGTGGTACGATAACTGTAAAAGTATTTAAATATGTAGAATTCTCGAGATAATACAATATTGGATACAAATAATATGTACGTATTTATTGATTAGTGTCAAGAGTATTGGATAAGATGATGTAGACAAATAATAAATATTATTTGGTGTTATTACTGTTGATATTTGTGTATATGTGATGATAATTGGATTTTCATTTGGATGTATTTGTCAACTGAGCAAATAATCAATTGGACGATTTGGATAATTTGTTATATTAAATTATATTTGTATGTATATGGGTTTTTTCTTTTTTTTCTTTTTTTTTTTCCATTTATTGGATTAAATTGGTGTGTTGTGATATTTAGTTGAGTATTATTTGGGACAAATGTACCCGGACACATGTACAAATGATGGATTTAGTTCAAGAAACATATACGTCGAATCACATTGGGATTCTGAGGGTGTTCAATTATCCGGATAAACGTCACATACTCGTGGACTTTATCGATGGAGTATAGGCTAATTCAGAGCTTCAATTGTGCGTAACAATGTTGATCGGTCTCACGTGTATTATTTATATCGATTGGTTGTAGCAAGGCCTTTCTCGAATTACTACAGATAGAAATTTTCCATGAAATTTACGGCATATCGTGAACAATCGTTGTATTTAATTGTCTATTATTATTCTCACTGATAAGAAAATAATATGACGATTATATATATATATATATTTTTGCTTCCTTTTCAATTTATAATCATGATCGCGCACATACTCAATTTATCAAATTAATGAATAACAATTTTTTTTTTTTTTTTTTTTTTTTTTTTCATTCCTATTTCGATGTCTGAACAATAACTGTGAGTTGATAGTATTCGTGTGTGGTCCGTTGGTGTATATTATATGCGTTGACAACTCTATCATTACCTTTTTCTCGTGAATGTCACATTGTGTAAATGATCCTGGCATCTGGCCGGATTTTCTCTATTCGTTGGTTTTATCAGCACAGTACACACACTGCACTCGTCATAAACGGATCAGCAAGGGGATTGGACACCAGCATGACACTCTTCTCTCTTCACTTTTTGTATTGCAGCAAGCGATTTTCTCTCTTTTGCCTCTCTATTCGCCAGATTACGCCAATGGATATGACATTTTTTTGCGTGACTACACGGTGATATTTTTGCTTTTTTTTTTTTTTTTTTATTCTTTTATTTTCCATTCAATTTTTTTTTTGTTTTATTCTCTCTATTTTTTTGTTTATTTCATCAAACAAAGAAAAAAATAAAAGAGAATTTGATAATTGTGCTTGAAATATATTGCTGTGGGTCGTGATACAATGTAACTATATACGCAGTCATAAAATATTCATATTTATATATCTGTATTTATATATAATCATGTGGCCAGTGAAAATTGTTATGGCGCGAGTAAACCAACGCCACGAAATAATGTGGGGATCCAGTATTATATAGAGTTGGGACCTCAGCTGCATACACAACTCAGTCTAATCCAGTCATAAGTATCATTTCAATGGTCTGACAGCATTGAAAAAAAAAAAAAAAAAAAAAAAAAAAAACGAAAAAGAAAAAGAAAAAGAAAAAGAAAAAAAAATATATGTGAGAGAGACTAAAAACAAGAAAATAATAATCTATAATAAAATGATTGGAATGCTCTTTCATCAAGTAATATTAATTTTAAATGAGAATAAAAAAAATTTATTCTTTCACTAAATTATCATACAATCAATCATAAAATATAAACGATGACATCAACTGATATGATAGTGAAAGAAATGAATGTATACTTTCATTATGTATACATGGGAATGTGTATAACTTAAGGTATGTGCACGTAGTCCTTGGGTCAATTCACAAATGATCGTGCCATCGACTACACATTGGACGATTAGGGTATTCGGAGGCTTTGAGCTACAGCGTGTTAACACTCGTGTTGTCGTGTTGGCTACAGTGTTTCGCACCGCTGAGTGTTGCTGGATACAAGCGCCAGCAGTGTGCCAACGAGTCGAAGAGGTGACACGATGTAATCTGAGACAGCAAACTTCGAGTCGGGTGAATCTAGCACACACGGTCCATCGCGTTCTCGCTGTTTTCAATTTATCCTATACTTCTTTTGTTTAGTTCATCGTTTTTTTTTTTTTCTTTCCTTTTCTTCTCTTCCCCTCACTACCTCTTATTATATTTATACCTCAACACCATCTGCATATATAACCTTTCACTTTATATATTTTTTATATTCAACATTTCATTTCAACTTATTTCATCAATTCAAAATATTGATATTTCTACCACAATATTTTCACTCGTCATTATTTATTTATTTATTTATTCATTCGTTCATTCAAATATTATACATCTCATCATTAGTTTTCTTTTTCATTTTAGTAAATAATTTTGTGTAATGGGTATATGTAACCACCGAATAATATTGGTTTTTTTTTTTTTTAAATTATTGAGCACCCAACGACTTGTGGCCGCCATCACCCCAGTGACTCTCGCTTGTCACGCAACGTAATTGAATGATTATGATTGTTATTTATGTAGTAAGTGACATTACAAATGGATGCTGACGCTGCTCTGTAATATAGGGAGGGCGAAAGAGAGAAAAAAAAAAATATATATTATATACATATATACTTATTGTTCACTACTGGGGACTTTGTGACGTGCCCTGTAATTTTCCGAATGCGTACCTGATTCACTACCACACAACTGTACCAACATCACCATCAACAGTAGCAACAACATCCGGACCGTATATTAAATTGTAAGTCTACCATTTTAAATTTGACAATCACATCTGTTTCATTCACTTGTAAATATATATAAAGACTTTTCTTTCTTTTATATTTTCTCATTATATTTTATTTATCATTACACATTTTATTTTTCAGTAATTGACAATATAAATACACATATTTATAAACTATACATAGAAAATAATTTAAAATCCTCATATAAATATATATAAATATATTTTTATTATTATTACAATATAGTGAAGATGATGCGTGAGAGTTTGTATTACCTGAAGATACTTTGAGTAATAAGTAAAATTTATTTGCAGACAATTATTTAATGTCAATCTGTCTGTAAACTGGACATGACACATCCTTGCGCGTCTTCGTTGCTGGCACATATCACCACAAATGTACATGGCTCTTTTGTACATGCATAAAAAATACAGATATATAAAAATATCCAAGTGTCTGTGTACGTTTTTGTATGAACCATCATGAATATAGCTCAAACAGAGAGGCTATTGTCCGGTTATAACTGCGCCTCATTGCCTTCATCTCCTTTCTCCTCCCATAACATCATTGTGTTTAATTACGAGTGGACCTTCTGCGTCCATGTGTGTGCGTGTGTGTGTACACGTGTGTATATTTATGTATATATATCTATATGTATTGAAAGGAGTACCACGAACTAATATCGACCTGAAAACCAAGATTAAAATCAAATGAATGAAGATCAAGAGTGAAACAAAAAAAATATGTATATAATAATAATAATGAAAATAATAATAATAATAATAATAATAAATAAATAAATAAAGAAGTGAGTAACGAATAAGTGAGAGAAAGAAAAAAATATGTATAAGGTACAAGATTAAAAGTGACGCCCCAGACTTTTGTGGTCCCTATAGAATCAGTCTCGTGGAATAGAAAATTACTTACGAGTGGGCAAACTTGTATAATGCAAGATGGGTCCCACTCGATCGTTATCAAAGACACAAATTTGTGTTTATATTTAGTACATGTACCCGGTGTCACGCGTGTGTATGTGTCTGTGTGTCTATGTATATTTGTATATGTGTATATGTGTTTGACATGGAGTTGTTGGTGTTGATTAGACCTGAGGCACCGATTCACACATACACATATACACACACACATATATATATATATATATATATGTATTATATTATGTAAGTGTATATGATGACTACAGAGCGACCACACCAGTAGCGAGTGTGTAGACTGAAGATATCCACGGGGTTCCACACACGCGTTTACGTTTACCTTGTCAGAATGACGGGTTTGTACCTGAGGCGTGTTGTGGGGCTGCATATATAGACTAATGGCAAAGACAGTGTGTGGGTTAGGCGATGGTGTACATGTGGTGGTTCTATTGATGGAAATAGATCAACTCATGTAGTTGAAAGAGGCTGGGAGGGAATTGTAGAATGGGAATGAGGAAGGAGAAGGTGGTGAAGATGGAGAGAGAATATACAATGAATATATATGTCATGCATATGATATATTTGCGTGTGTTTGTGTTGGTTTTTTGTGTATGTGTGTACGTGTGTGTGGGTGAGAGAGTTTGTATTATAATGTGTGGTTAAGTTTGTTAGCGAATAATGTTTAGCTGTCAATTCAACACATTGGCATTGTGTTGTGTCAAATTATATTAAGGTAACAATGATCAATTGATTGTTAATGATAATTTTTCAAATAGAATTGAGTGAGTGATATTGTGGATTATTAATGGTAAATTGTTCACATTCATTGACACTCAGTGTGTGTGTATGTGTGTGTGTGAATAGATGAATTTTGAGTTTATGTCATGTGATTATTATACAGATAAAAAATAATAAGAAGACAAAGGAGAAAAAAATATGATGTAATAATTATTGATAAGAAATAAATGTCAAGATGGATATTATTATTTGAAGGTTATTAAATGACCTTCAAGGGGTGAGTTTAAGTTTAAATCCATGTTGATGGTTTGGTGGATGATACGACCGACAGAATTCTTGCATCGTCGTGTAATAAAATTCAACGTCCAATGAGGGATTTTAAAGAGAAAGAAGACGGTGTATGAATATATGTGCGTGTGTGAGGAAGTAAAAAAGAAAAAAAGTAGGATGGATAACAGTGATGGTATAAAAGAAGAGAGAAAAAGAGAAGAATCGATGATCCTCTGTAGATCCCTATTAGAATAAAAGTCGATAAATATGAGGATTATCAGAGGCTGGGTGATCATAAAATCCGCGATCCTCTCTCTCTCACTCTCTCACTCTCTAGTTTTCTCTCATTTTTTACAATCTTTTTTTCTCTTACTCCTCGTTCATCGTCGTTTACGTTTGGGTGAGGATCATTTGGTCGTTTTTACGACTCTGTTTTGAATGTTTTTTCTACTTTTCGTATTTTTTTTTTTTTTTTTCTTTTTTTTCTTCTTCTTCCTACTAGAATTCGATCGCGTACATGGTAGCATTCTAGGCCTAAGCTGATTATGACTTAAAACTTTCACAGTCCACCGGTTCAACACCATAAAAAAAAAAAAAAAAAAAAAATCGAAAAAAAAGGAAAATAATAAACATATGGTATTAATTTGTGAGAAAAAAAAAAGACTCACATATAAAAATATTTCATATGGTTTTGATATAAATATACTAATATACATGTGTACGATTTGACTTATACAAAATATAATATCAATGGGAATTTTAATATTGAATATATATAAATATATATACGTGTATGTATAAACAAAATAAATTTGAATGGACATTTGAATTGGCACTGTGACGAAGAACACGGATAAACTTGTTCCAATGATTTTATCCCAATGCCATTTGTGTTATGTACAGTGAATTGCGTAGAAAATGGATAGAATCACAGCTTTGAGGCACATTGTATATATATATATATATATATTTGCAACTGTATGTTAATCGAATGTATATAGATCTATATAAGGAATAAAAACGAAAGCACACGAAAGATATCATGACAAAATAAAGTATCTCCAGTTTCAATAGAATAATATACATATTCACATATACATCTATTAAAATATATATCATTATAACCATAAATATTATTTTATAACTTCATTCTTATTTAACATACTGAATTTCCTTGATTTATATCAGTTACCAATATAATTTATACATTTATTTTACGTACGTATGAGGAAATATAAATTATAATAATTATTTCAAAATTTTCACGATATTTCAAAGAAAAAAAAAATATATATATATATATTTTTTTTTTATTGTTATTTATTGAATAAATTTGTCTATACGTGTTATAATCCACTATTTGAAGTCCTTACATATAAAATGAAATATTTTTTAATTTTTTTCCTTGTTTCTTATTTTTTCGCATCAATCTGAAGTATACGTAGTTTAGAGTGCTCGTAAACTCTCATTCACTCACTCACCGTCTCTCTTTCTCTCTCTCCCTCTATCTCTACATATATATCTATTTTTTCCTTTCATTTTACTCTTATTTCACTCTTGTTGTAACTCTCTTACTACACCTCAGGTGGTCTTATAGTTGGATGGTACCACGACGGTGTCGGTTACGTCGAACGCGAAGGCTCGCAATAAATTGGAATACGTCGGTATATGTGTGTATCTCGATAACATGGCGCTTGCCAAGGCGAAAGATAGAGTGAAGGAAATGGATTATATTTATCGATACTGTATACCTATCTATATATATATATATATATACATATAGATAAATACACACAAGTGTAGGATGTATCGATGAATAAAGTGGGAGAGAAATAGAAAGACGGAATGAAAGATGAGTGTGCGCGTATAAACATTGACATGAGAAACAGGATTCCAAGAGTTGTCTCCATACTTTTAACAGTCTCATGCTCACTAAATGATGGAGCAATTCATGTATATATATATATATACCTTCATACTGATACATAAGAAAATAAAGTCATCAATTGAGTATTCAATTGAATTTTGTATTACTTTTGTATTACTTTTGTTTTTTTTTTTCGTTTTCTGTTTTTTTATAAAATATATTTCAATATACACGAGAGTCATGAATAATATCGAGAAATGTGGGAAAATTTAATTATATCAACGATCGATGTTAAAAGGTGTGAAAAAACAAAAAAGAAAAAAAAAAACAGAAAAAAAGGGTTATGGAGCCACTGGTGAAATTGTCAACTGTCACGTATTACTACCGCCTTCTATGCAGCTTATTCGCTCGTCTGACAATCTGTTGGATAGGTGCTTGAAGAAAAAAAAAAAAAAAAAAAAACTAGACCACCCAGCAACCCCTTTTTCAATTGCATCACTGCTATATGTGTGTAGAAGCACCGCGTCACCCCTTACTTTCACGATGAGCTTTCGTTCTACACGCACATATACTACTTTGTGTATGGTACTTGATAGAGCGTCGCACTGCGCTTCAACTTTATATATAGATATATGTGTATAGTATCAACCCTCGCTTTTAACATCATGAGAAAGAAGCAACGCGTATGAGGTAAAATAAAAAGAAAAAAGAAAGAATGAAAAAATGTTGGACGCACCTACGCGTTATATACAAACGATAAAGTTATGTGTGTGTCATGTATAGTGTGTATGCGGATATTTTTTTTGAAACAAAGACTTGTAGTTGTGGTTGTGGTGTAGTGCGTTGTACGAGATTGTAAGATGTCAGTGCTTAACGCCTTGAAGGTTTTCCAAATGGTTCATTGATAGTATTTTGAACTACAATCTCATATTCTCCTATATCAATTTTTAGAACTAAGAAGAAAGAAGTAAAGGATTTTTATTTTTTGGAGATAAAACAGTTGATGAGTAACATATGGAGTTATGAAAATGAATCAAATTTAACAACACATTTGATATATATTTTCAGTGGCATATATGAAATAATGAGGACACATGAGAGAGTAGGTGGATATACGATGATAGTTACTCTATGAATATATAATAAACAGAAAAACAAGAAAAAAAAGAAAAAAAAATGGAAGGAAGAGATGAAAATAGAGGAAAACCCGTTACGAAACAAAGAGGAGAGAGAGGAAAAAAACATGAAGACGAGAGTGTCGGATACGAACAGGAATGATGAGTGAGGTGAAAAAAAAGAAAAAAAAAAAAAAAAAAAAGAGGGTAAAAACGAAGAGAAAAAGAGAGAAAGTGAGAAAGAGAAGTGGAGTGTGTGAATGAAAGGGACTAGTGCATATGACGTGCATACGAAGACGATGCGTATATATATATACCAATGCCCATATGTATACACATGTGAATATATATATGTGTGTGAGTTGAGAGGTAGAGTATACTTGCCAGGGCGCTGCACTTTGCGCACATTGATCCCAACTTGGTGCGTAGCAACCCTCACTCATGTTTTTTTTTTTTTTTTTTTTTTCATTCCTCCCCTATTCAATTCTTTTTTTTTTCTGCGTTCACTTCTATTCTCCTATTCACATTTACTCCAAATTCATATACAGAACCTACACAAGTCGGAATATATAATTCTAAATATAACATTAATATTCTGAAAGTATATAATATATATGTAAAACTATTTTACATTATATATATATATACGCAATCATTTAGTATGAATGTGTGTGAGGATAAAACAGGTGTAGCGATTTCATTTGCGAGGGAGAAAAAAAAGAGGGGGGGGTCGAGAAAAGTAGGATTTCCGTCACTGTGTGACACTGTCAACCAGCACAAATATTCTATTTTGCCATCAAAGCCTTTTCCTCTCGCATGTTCTAGAAAGTTTTTTTTTTTTTCATTCAACATAAAAAAAAAAACAATAATAATAATAAATAATAATACATGGAGGGAAAAAAAAAGAAATAAACAAAAGAGAAAAAGAGTAAAATGTGGTGCACTCATATGTTAGTACGCATGCATACCTTTTTCCATCACTTCAATGCTCACGCAGGCATTTATGATTTTCAACTCACAAATATATGTGAATGACGATGACTATGATTATTATTATCATGATGATAATGGTGATGATGATGATGATGATGATGATGATGATGATGATGATGATGATGATGTGGGTATGGAGAATGACAAAAAGAAGAGAATGAGAGTAAGAGATGGATCGAGAAAAGTAGAATTTTCACTGTCGTGAAAAATATACTGATGACAATTTTCGAGTTGTCATAACGATGAAAAGAAAAAAAAAATATATACATATGTGTATAGGAAAAGAAAGAAAAAAAAAGAAAAAAAAAAAAATGAAAATAAAAAAAAATTAGAACGGCAGTAGAGACGAGTGGATGTGCGACACGCAAGTTAACACGGGGAAAGTGAAAATAAAAAGAAAAATCGTCACGAGGAAGAAAAAATAAAAGAGAGTGAAAGCGGGAGAGAACGTGAAATTATGAGGGAATCAAAGAGAAAGAGAGAGATTGGAGGGAAGAAGAAAAGAAAGAAAAAAAAAAGAGCGAACGTCGTCAACACAAATGCCCGTAGGGGAAAGTCTCATTAAAATAAATAAACGACGCAAATACATACGCACTCTCTACCCCTCTATCTTAAATCCCTTAATTTTTTTTTTTTTTTTTTTTTTCCCTATCCCTCTCTTGTACTTCTTCTATATGCGGTCCCCTTATGAATCCATGTCACCGTATATATACAGTGCAGGTAAAATGCGTATACGATTAGCAGCTATGGCTTTTTGAGTTTTTACCGCGTGAGTGATATATATTATACGAGACTTGAAACGCACACGTGTAGCCCTCGTGACAATTCACGCGACTGCCCCAGCAAATTTTCCACTATTCTAATGAATAAAAAAAAAAAAAAAAAAAAGAAAAAAAAAGGGATACACCATCAGGTTCCAGTCCCATTCCCCAAGTTACCATTAAGCATGTGCTTTTTGAATATACTCACTTATTCATATTTGCATCAAGGTAAATTTAATACGCGTCAGAAATAAATTCACCAAGTCATTTGAAAATATATGTATTTCTTTATCGTTTATTACGCTTGTGTACAGCCTCATAAGTTGAGTTGTGCGCGAACGACCGTTAAATTTCACCTCTCAATTTTTTTCTTCTCTTTCTCTCTCTCTCCTTCTCCGTCAATTTAAAATGTTTTTCATCTCTCTTTTTTTTCAACTCTCATTATTATTTCTTTTTTTTCTTATACTAAATATGCATGCGTGGATATATACACGTATGCTTTACGTTAAGATAACACGATGAAGAGTCAATAATTAAAGTGTGTGGTTGTGGACACGCCCAAACAGCCAAACTATTAGTCCCGAGATAAATAAGAAGCTCTCGTACATACAAATATATACGCGTCTTTTTATATGTTCAAATGTATATAAGTTCAGTGTATACGTATGTGTGTAAGTGTACGGTGTTGATGTGTAACTATGGTAGCCATATGTGCCTTTGATTATGGGTGGTCCATCGTATTTAGAACGACGCGAGGCGCCCACTTTTGTGACCACTCGATACGAGATACGTACATCAAGATAACGACCACTGAAAATGATCAACTGTATATATATACATTTATTTTTACTGGCAGACAAGATTCCATTTCGTTCGTCATCATCATAACATAAATAATATTTATTGTAGCATAATAAAATATATATATATATAATTTATTATTATTACTATTATATATATATATATATATGTTTTTCTTATTTTTTTATTTGTTATTATTATTATTTTTTGTTTTCGGTTGATGTGAGAGTTATAATAAATGATAATTAATTAATGTTTATCATATTATACAATTTAATTTGGATAATTTCAATTGAGATGGTCCTTGTCATCATATACATCCACATATACGTGTGCATTGAATTTTATTTTATTGATAATTCTTGCGCACGCGTCTAATTACCTTGACGGTAGCAAAACACGCAAAACAAGTCATATATGTATATAGATATATTTGTTTATAAATATGTATGTATAAATGTGTATATATAAGGGTGTGTATGTGTGTGATGTATTTTCTTTGAATTGCACGTAGTCGTGCGGCGCGTTTGTGCGTAATTACGCGCAATTTCACGCGATTGAATGTTGGAAGCACCACACCACGAGTGTGAGTGTGTATATGCAGTGAATGAAGTGAGAAAGAGAAAGAGTAATATAGTTGGTTTTATATGTGAACGCGTGAGCAAATCAAAGGTTATGTATGCCGCATTTTGTGTTTGAATATATCAGGAATTTCACTGTAGCGATGTATATAAAGGTATTTTTGTAGTTGAGAAATTTATTCATTTTATTTATTCAGTAATTTTCTTTCATTTATTTATTTATTATAATTTTTTTTTTTTTTTTTCATCTTCTGTTACTTCATTCCAATAAGATAATGAGAAAATAAAGAAAAATTATATTTTGTTTTTCCACAGTTTATTTTATAAATAATTCAATTATTACTGTAGTAATATGATTAATTTTTTTTTTCCTTTTACGTCTGATGTAATTAGTAATGTAAATGGATTTTCTATTGTCATATATATTAATATTTCACGATGAAGAAAATGATATAACAAACTATGAGAATCTAATGGATAAAAATATACGAAATGTATTAACGTTAAAAGAAGAATGAGAAATGCAAAAAAAAAAAAAAAAAAAAATTGACACGAAAAAATAAGAAAAAAGTGGAGAATAAGAAAAGAATAAAAACGAATTATCGCAAATTGGTTTAGATTTGTTCGTGTCGATACCACATTGCATTTCACGATCGCGTCTCATCTTCTCCGTGTGTCACTTCACGATGGATTCACAGTAAAATGCAAGTGCACGGCAAAGTAAGACAAAGACAGATATTCATTTCACGCGCGTCTCTCTATCCACCCACGCGCCGTCTTAATTGATCGAACGAGCGATAATGTCGCTTGGCAAGTTGCAATCTCGATCGTACCTTCGTCTCGTGAGGTGGCTCGTTGTCCTTCTCCATTAAACATCCATCCATATAAACACACACAATCTTACATATATGTATATGCTTATATACAATTGGCAGTTTCATCAGTATGAGGGAGATAGTTTCATCAGACATAACATATATACTCATTTGTGTATGTGTTGACTGGGCGTTAAATGAAAAATTTACAGTCATTAATTTTCCTAATGGACATGCGAGACGACTCTTATATCCCTCGCGTCCTCTTCCGACTGCCCTCGAGCGAGATCATTTTCTCAAGTCTACCCATGACATCCGTTCGTTGATGTTAAAAAACGTGTAAGAAAGAATATGAAAAAAAAAAAAAGAAAAAAAAAAATAGTAATAATAAATAAATAAATCATATGATAATTATAATTATAATAAACAAGTATGCGAGAAATTTTTTTACAATTCACACATGTACTTTATATATTATGTATAATGACTCGATGACTCATCACAATTCATCATTAGATAATTAATATTTTTAGTGTATGTATATTATTTTTCTTCGAATACCTAAATGGTTCGAGTTGTGAGCGAATAAAAGCTGAGAGAAAAAAAAAAAAATCATGGAGAGCAAGAACCTCGGCTATGTATAGGTATATATATGTATGTGTGTATGTATGTGTGTGTGAGTATGTCGATAGAAGGTAGAAAAGCGGAAGTATATAAGCCGTGTAGAATGCTCGTCGAGTCATCATTAACTAACCACGTGTGTCCCTAGCGTGCCGATAAGTCATTAAGGACAAGTCGCGATCTTTACACGTGTGCGTACATACGCATCACTGACACTCATCATATTATATGTACTCATGAGTATACGCGTACATATATGTATTCTATTATATATATATATATATATAAATACTGCATTCCCCACTCCTCTTTCAATACACATACACTCATGTAAGAGGAAATACATCCCCTTGGAGGGTGAACGTGTCTTGTTAGCGACACCCTCGGTGTCTGACGAGAGTCCTCTCCTTTTTACACACCCTCGCTTCGATGGCGCTCACTATTCACAAAGAAAAAGAAAAAAAAAAATATATATATATATATATATATTTATATATCTTGCTGCACGGTGAAAAATAAGAAATTTTTTTTTTTTTTTCACTTCTGTAATATTTTATACGAGCGTAAATGTAACTGTCGACTGATATGTTGGTTTTGTGAAAATTACAAGTTTTTTTTTTTTTTTTTTTTCCACTTTTTTCTTCTCTGTTTTCCTACTATTTTGCCCATGAATGTGTATAATTCGTGTAGAATTCTATATCAGTTTCATTAAAATTGATACAATTTTTTTATTCATATGTAAATGGTAGATTGCATGAAATGAATACCGTCACGTTGTGTTAATGTAAAAATTTATTTTTTACATGATAATTTGAAGATTCGAAAAAAAAAAATTTCAGTTATATCTCCATTCCTGCTATTTTACTACTACTACACCTACTATTATTATTATTTTCCCTACACACTCATACATTTCAAATTTATTATTAAATATTAAAAAAACATGAAAAAAAAAAAATAATAAAAAAATAAAAATTTAGCACACGAGATAAAAATTTCACATGATTTTTGTTAAAAAATCATCGAAATTCCTATTGATAAAATACGAATAATTTTTTTTTTCCTTTTTATTACACATACCAATACATCGATAAATATACAACAGTATAAATTCTAAAAGTTGTACTAACGAAGAAAAAAAAAAGATTTTTATTTACTGTATTATGTATTGAAGTGATGGCGCGTGATTTCTAACGTGGTCATGTCATATATATGTATATAAGAGACTCACCTCGTTAAATTGGCGCAACGGCAGCGAGACGACAAAGCTAAACAGTAGATAGATATATACATTACATTATAACCCGAGTAATGTTGTCTATACCGTAAGATTTCTAGTGCGGTAGGTTAGTCAGAGCAATCCATCGTGAGCGCCCTCTTCTCATATTATACGTCTCGGATAAATGTCGTATATGGTTAGACATAAATAATCGTTTTCAAGTCGACAAACCAGTGACTTTTACGTGATTGTCACACGTCTGATGGTACTTGTGCAATACTAAGTCTGATAAACGAAAAAAAAATGAAAAATGAAAAAAATAAAAACATAAATAATGATGAATAAATAAATAAATAAATGAAAAATCTCTATATAAATTGTTGCAATAGTAACATACACTTGAATTTATTATGCAATACTTTCACGCGACAATTTTATTCACAATACAAATATTTTTTTCCACAAATAAATACACAATATATAATCATGAGTTTCGTGATGATACTTTTCTACTTATCAAATGGCAACGTGATTTATTGACATTTACCATAACAATTTTATCACGAATATATTTACATGAATTATATATATATATATATATGTGACTATATAAATATTTTTAATATAAAGAAATAAAATAAAATAAATTCTTGAAATAGTTTTCGTTAAAATATTCATGTGTATATATACGTCGGCATCTAATTATATGTAAATAGTAAAAAGATAACGGAGGGAAAGGGAAACACAAATTTTTTTTTATTATATAGCAGAAATTATTTTTCAATAAAATCATATAATTTTCATTTATACATTCGTATAATAATATTAAAAGTCAACGTATAATGCAATGAGAAATTTGTCCATGTTTACATACACGTGTGCATATATACAAATGTCTCTCGCGTCAATGGTATGTACTTGTTTAGCCAGTTGCAATGCATTGACTAGATGATGTGCGCCCGCATATTCTTTATCATATGTTTATTCATCTCCCGCAGAGTCTGCGTGTGCCGTCGTCAACACACCACAGACTATTCATACACGCGATTCCAGTTGGGACACAAATTTACTAATTCCAGAATTTATTCTACACACAGTTTGTCCGTTTCATACTGTTTTTTTCTATCTCGTCCTTGTGTATATTTACTATTTACATGAATTGAATTTTTATTTCTACGTATATATCAACAAAATTTCACTTATGTACGTTATATCATCATTTTATGTTTATTTTTTATATTAAATATTTATCTATATTTGTCTGTATATCATGATGATACATAAAATATTTGGATATGAATTTGAAGAATGTGGTGTAATAATTGACCACATAACACTCAATTTCTTAAAATGATGATCTCTATAACTCACTTACCATAACTTGTCATGTTGAGTATAAAAAAAAATATATATATATATATATATATATATAATCAATTTACAATTATTATTTTTATTATCACTAAATATTATTTTACAGTTTATTACAAAATTTTTTATTTACATTTACTGCGGTTAATTTTATATATGTAAGGTGTCGTGTAATAAGCTGAAAATATCTCTGTAAATCATTTCAATAAATTGCGACACCTGCCTGAGTATATTACTGTACACTAGAGTCCAAACGTTCAAATAATAGTTCTCTACGTATGTATATAAATATGTTTATTGTATACATACATACATACATACATACATACATACATTTGTATGTATACATATGCATAGGGTTGAAGTACAGCATTGGTGTGTAGCTATGAGCATTTCTCAGGTCACCCTTTCGTGTTATGGAAAGTCAATAAATTTTGTCATTTAATGACGTACAGTTTATATACATACTCATACATATTGATATATTCTGTTGGGTGTACGTCAAGGTATATACGATGAGATCGTTCGTCTATAACTGCATTGAAGGGGCACCTGGGTCTGTCACTAAAGTTTATATGCTGCTGTTAAAGCTGCAAGAAATGTCTTTTGCGTCGAGATTCAAACAGCAGTTTATCTCATATTTGAATTTATATTCTCATACCTATATAATATTAACTACACTACAATCGAGTTTTCATTCTAATAATTAATACAATAATATTTTATATTATTATAATTTTTTATTCGTTTTTTGTTCTTTATATATTCAAAAGAATCACGTGTTGAATGTGAATAAATACATATTTGATATTATTCATATGATAGATATAATTTTGTATTGCAATAATATTTTTTTTATTTTTACACAATAATGAAAGTTAAAATGATAAAATGAACGTTGGTAAATTACAATTTTGCAAATATAAAAATATTATTCGCCCGCGCAATTTACAATAGTTGATTGTACTCACGTTCTCTTGGCGCACCTTTCTTTTTTCTATTCTATACCAAGTTACGATCATCAAGCAGATACGGGCTTTTGCCCTCTATGGGGCGACGCGAATATATACTGGGCGTTATACGCGATAACGGTCAAAACCCCCCGTCTTTGTGTCACGTTGATGACTCATTTAAGATAGGCAAAATCCCATTGGAATATTGCCCAAGGTAGAATATGATTCGTATCTCAAATTCATCTACACACACACACACACACACACACACTCTATGTGTATACGATCGGTTTAGAAACATATCAATTTATGTAAATTCATGAGATATTTATCATTAGTAACTTTTATTTTTTTTTAATTGATATTTTTATTGATTTCTATCTTGCCTTTTTTTTTTCCTCAACTCGTAATTGTTTTTAGATACCTCTTGAAGCCGCTTAATAATTCAAAATTTTTTTATTAGTTTTACGTATATGTATAACTTATACTCGTTCATAAATCATATAAAATAATGTGATTTCATTTTGTATAATATATTTACCTGCATGTGTGCATGTGCGCATGTGTGCGTGTGGTTATGTGGTATAGTGTAAGGTTGCGAGAGTATCTCGGGAAATACAGGAACCTTGACCCTGACCGGAAAGGGACACACTATTCGACCACCATGATTTACACTGTATATGCATTGTTGACACGTAGGGGTGTTATGTATATTAGTGTACGTATATATATATATATATATATATATGTAAGAGAGAGTATGTAAGTGGTGAATGTTTCACACCAATATATGTCCAAAATCCTTTATCACTATAGATAAATGGCCATGAGCGTTGCTCATACATCCTAAATAATATAATTCACTCAAATATATATTGAGATTAGCATAATTTAATATTCATTAAATAATATCTATAAAATATCATTCATTAACAATTATAATTATAATATCAATAAAATAAAAAATACAATAAAAAAATGAAATTTATTTTTATTGATAATATTGAAATAAATTTTTTTTTTTTTAATTATAAATATCATGTAATTAATGTAATTTTTGTGATTAGAATTATTATAAAAATTTACTGTGAAATAATTGGAGAATTGAAATTGTAAAAGTGAAAAAATTGGCGACAGGAGTTGATGATACTTATTAAAAAAACATTTAAACACACGTATGCATAACTGTGTATATATAGATATGTAGACATGTAAATGAATATATATATATGAAGAATAATGATTGAGTGTAGATACAATGGTTGTTTGCCGGAGGTGAATGCACATACTACATATATTATTATGTATGTAGTGATATTTATTAAATCGAATCGCGGCTCGCCCGAGTGAATCCCTGTTTGTCTATTGTCTGTGCAATTTAATTGCAAATATCAATATGTTTTATTTGTTTATTCATACACACATGTGTATCTATATATATAAATATTGTTGCGTACTGCACGTATTTTATCATCAATTATCAATATGCCCATACATATCATTTATTTTTCTTATTAACAGTTCGTAATTTTTGTTTTCTTCTTGTTTTCTAGTCTAAAATATGGGAATCAATCAAAAACTTGATTGTTTTTGAGCATCTTCACTCTTCAAACAGGAAGTCAGTATTCATAATGTGTAGTTCACTCTGAGGTGAATTTACAGTTTTTATATCAATATACAATTTCATCAGTGATGGGAAAACAGAGGTGTATCCTCGATGTTTCTGCTTCATCCCATTGATAGAAAGAAAATGGAGATATTTTTGTTTGTTAATTCTTCACGTAATTTAACAGCGGGAAAAATTTTCAATTTGTAGTCTGCATAAAGGACATTTATTTGTAATCCCTGATACACACGTTTTCTTCAAAAGAATTTTTTAAAATTTTTCTTTTGTTTTTTTTGTTTTTTTTTTTTTCAGGATTTCACTAATAACAAATGAAAATAGTCTGAGGATCTCTCGATTGCTAATGTGAGGACTAAGATAATTCTTCATCATCACCTTGGCCAATAATCACAATTTCGAAGAAGAATTGATCATTATGTAAAAAAATACTCAAAATTTTCAAGTGGAAAAAACGTATAAAAATCGTGTGTGTCTGTCACAAAAGACCCGATGGTTGATAGTGAATTTTTGGTCGTTGTCAAAGATGGTGGGACAAGTTGGGTGAAGAAATCTGAAACGTTGCCCTTTTTGCGTCCGTGTGATTTACTCAATCTTATTATTAGTATTTTTTGATTGGTCTGCAATTCAGTCAATCAAGTTTCATAGGACAAAAGAAATTAATCACACGTTACTCTGTATTGTTTCGGGACTATTGATGAGAACCATTGGCAATATTCGATAATAATTTTGATTAGTATCCCAATCGATTTTCACAATATACTTTTTATTGTAATCGATATCAGTTAGAATTTATTAATTACGTTATAATGCAATAAAATTATATATATATATATATATATATATATGTATATGTTTATATCGTTGATCGCTTTCTCTTTGTCCTCACGTACACGTCCCCCTCCCTCATTTCCTCACCCCCTTATCCATTTATTCTTATTTTTGTTCTTCTATATAATCGAACGTGTAAACACGAGTATATATAGTTTGGTGTACACCTGCTTGGTGGTTTTAAATAATTGCGTGGCTATATCTCCATGAATTTTTTTTTTTTTCCATACTCATTTGTTCTCACTCTTTGTCACTCTCACTCTCTCCCTCCATTGTATATATACATTTTTTTCCCTTCTTTTTTTTCTCTGTTGTTATTTATTTATTTATTTATTTATTTATATTTTTGTTTTCTTTTTTACATTTTGCGTGTGACTTGCAATAATGCCCCGCACGTCGACTATACGGTTATTGCGCTATATTTCCGTCAAAGAAACGGCTGTGGAACTAATTCAAGATTATTTTTAACACTATATATGTGTATGTATATATATGTGTATGTTAGTATATGTACATATTCTGCACTTTGCTGCCGAAGGTGTAATGAATATTATGACTGGACGCTATGAATTTGGCGTCTGAAAATCGGACAAGTATAAAAGTATACATGACGGTATATTCGTTTAGCGGGAGGGGCCCTTTTGACGTGGTTGACAGTAACGAGCGTGTGTAATTTCTCGTATATATGTATGTATATATGTATAGTTTTTTTTATTTATTCTCCTCTTTTTGTCTTAACCATTCTCGTTACTTGTACACGTTTGCGTACAAGTTTCACTTTCTCTTTGTTATTTATTTATTTTTTGTTTCTCTTCTCTTTCTCTTAATGATGTATAGTGAAATTGAAGTGAGTGAAAGAGAGTTACAGGAGCGTATGAGTACAGTGGCAATTGAATTGACACGCGTACGACCGCACTTTGTTCAATTACACGGATAAGTTGATTCATCATTTGCATCAAGTTAATGTTTGTTTGTTAAATTAATTCTAATTTTAACATTTAAAAATAGAGTATGTATGAGAAGATATTCATATAATATTAGTGATTTTTTTTTTGGTTGTTGGTAATTATTTTATTAAAATTTTGAATATAATTTTTATTTGAATTTATTAAATATTTATATTTTGTAATTTTTCAATTGTTCAATGACGCATGGAATTCGTTGTTGAGTTGAATATGATTAATTCATTTTTCATATTTTATAGTGTTTTTGTGTTTATTATGGTGAAATTATTATTTAACATTAACGCATGGTCGATGTTGTGTTTATGTGAATATAAAAGTTTTGAATAGAGATTTTATTTTCTGTGAATAATTATTGAAGAATGTTTCAGATAAAATACGCTGATTATAAAGTTGATGGTAGATAGATATATTGATTAATGGAAAATAATTTGATATTACATCAATACAGAAATATATATACAATATACGTTAGATTGCATGAGAATAGAATTATAAATTTAGTAAACAGAAAGTGAATTTGATACATAAAATGATGAAATTAATTATACTCAACCAAATATGATATTTAATCGTGACTCGAAGAATTTGATTTTACACAACCTCTTTCATTATTTCAATTATAATTTTTGGGATAAAATTACATCAGCATTAATTATTTCATCATAAAAATACTTCAACGATTATTTGAATGCTTAGAATTTTTCTTTTCATTATTTTTATTAAAAATTAATAACAAAATAGATTTACTATTTTTTTTTTTTTTTTTTTTTTTTTTTTTAAATACAGAGTTGAAAGTATTTCTATATTTTCATGGTTTTATAATTAAATAAAAACACAAATTTATCGCAAAACTATTCATGAAATAATATTTTATTCAACAATATATTTTCACAATTGAAATATCACCCAAACTAAATTGTAAAAATAATAAATATCCAATAATTGTCACAATTAAAATTTACATACGGAAAAATGACAATTAAAATCTTCAATAAATTCATCGACTCTATCTTTTTTAAATTTTTAATTTCTTTCTCTCATTTTCCAGTACATACAGGCAATTTATTCCAATGATACCATGACGATGCAGTATATAATATAATAAGAAGCTCCCACGTATGTCTACATTGCCGATAACATTCACATACAAACAAACAAACACACACACACACACACACACACACACACACACACATATATATATATATATATATATATCCGCTCCCACGTTTGCTACTGGCTCCTATTTTACATCATTTTCATAAATTAAATCTCGTATCAGGAGCGGGCAGAGTGGACACTCGTAACTTAAGGCATTACAATAATAAAGAGTCGTAACTGGTGGTTGCCAAGTATGTGAGGGGGACAGTCAATGTTACCAAGAAAACTTTATATATATATATAGAGTGTTCGTCTTATTTTCTTTCCTTTTCCATCCCACACTCATACCAATACCTGCACGCACCGCGTTCTTTCTATCTCTTTCGCATTTCCATAATCCAACGCTTGTCTGAGGCCAATGAAAAGTTCAGGTTTACGTTGGGTGATAGCTTCGACGACGTCCAGCTAACGAGTAACACAAGTATACTTTTATATTTGTATTGGTATACTGTGAACGGAGGAAAAAAAAATTAATAATAATAATAATAATAATAATAATAATAAAGAAGAGAGTAAGAAAATGATAGTGTTTATGTATGTTGAAATGAAATTGAGCCAAAAAATTTTATTTTTGTTGTAGTGAGAGATGTGGTACATTTTGCTACTGATGTTGTCGCCGTCGTCGTCGTTGACGACGACGACAATGATATTGTTATACTTTGGGTAACGTAGTTCGTTTTTAGCGTCAGTTGAAATCAATGGCCTTATACAATGTCTGAAGAACCAGTTTCTCTTGTATGTATATGTAGATAATATTTTAGTTGTTTTCAGTTTGCGTTATCCTCGTGTGGTTCAGCCTCTAGACTTGTCCTCACAATTTCTCTCAAACTATTTTCAAGTTTCTCTCACTTACACACCCGTGACTTTATCTTTTTTGTTATTTCATTTTATTTTTTGTTTACGAAGTTGAAAAAATATATATATTTAAACATTAATAAAATTTATTTTCATGATGGTACACTGAATTTATTCAAAATTTCCATATACAAATTATACGATAGATAAAATTATATTTAATTTTTCATTATTATTTTCTATTCTTTACTTACATCAATTCATTTTTACTGAATAGTGTAGGAAGAATTATATGATGAGAAAGAATGAAAAGAAAAAAAAAAAATGTGTATGTATATGTATACTGAATAAAATAAATAAATAAAGGAAATGAGGATATGTACTTGAGTGAATTTAAACCCACGCGTGAAACGTGTGCGCGTCGCGCGGATAGATTTACGGTGACTTTCAATTTGGTGCGGTGGCGCACAGGCTATCGGGCACGTTCCAAGCTCAACCAGTGGAATACTAATTTTCCTTCAGAGTATCGCGCATACAACTAATAAAATCACTGCTCATTCGGATTTATCAAATTCAATTGATTAATTTATAATTTATACATTATTTCACATTTTTTCTTATATTTATATTCCACTTTACTTTCCTTTTTTTTTTCTGTTTGTATTACAGTAATGTCAACATAAACAGTGACAGATAAATTTTATAATAACTTTCTCTCTTTTTTATCTTTACCTTTTCTACTTCTATTTATTTTCTCATGTTTTTTTTTTTTTTTTTTTTTTTAATTTTTTAATTTATTAATTTTTTTTTCTTTCTTTATTTCACATGAGTGAAACGAAAATTCCACGATATCAAATTTATATGGTGTTTCTCTTTCAGATTATACACTACTAATATTATTTCTTATTCCTATCCTGTGCGCGGATATTCGTTTACATACCGTGTTATTATATTCTTTGATCATCGCGCTAGTGCCTTGTAGTTCATATTAGCAGTAACTCAGAATTGTTCGGTTATACATACATTATTTAAGTCTTTCATCTCATTCCCACTCATTCATAATAGTTTGAAATAACTTAGAAAATCGTTAGAACGTTGAGAGAAAAAGAAAAAAAAAAATAAATAAATAAATAAATAAATAAATTGAGAGTGTATATATGAATGTGGGTGTATATGTGTGAGTGTGTATATTATATCAGTTTATTTCAACGTGATGGTATGCATCTCTTGGCATTTCATACATGATTGAAATCACATATATATATTTTTATAGATATGTATAAATTACTATTTTTTTTTTTTTCCTCATTTTTATTGTGCACATTCATCCGCTCTGGTCATCATACGTTTTATGTCATAACATTGATTGCCAGGTCGAGAATACGTAATGCGTAAAATTTTTTTTTTTTTCCTCACTTTGATTTTTCTTTATGAGGATTAAAAAAAAAAAAATTTTTTTTTTTTTATAATCCTCAGATTGACACAGGCGGTAGGTATTATGAAATTATACCCGTGGGGCATTTTTCAATATGTTCAATTCAACTGTACGTAGCGGTAAAAAAAAAAAAAAAAGAATAATCATGATAATAATAAAAGAAAATACATTATCGTGTCAGTATAAATGTATATATGCGGATAAGTAACAAAAAAAAAAAAAAAAGAAAAGAAAAAACGGTGAATTGAAATGATATTGATTAGATATGTAGAGAAAGAAAAGAATGAGAAAAAGAAAAAAAAAATTTCAATGGTGTGCAACTATATACGTGTCGTCACGTGTCAATATAAAGTTGTCTGATGCTTTCACTTTTGTGTCTGGTATAATATTGACTGCATTCACTTAAGAACAATTTTTTTTTGTTTTTATTACCGTCTATTAAGTAATATTACTTAAATATCTGTTAAATTTAATTCAATTATATATATATATATTTTTTAATTTTAAAGATATAAAAAATTTAATTTCTTCTGTTTTTTTATTTTATTTTTTATTTTTTGAGATTATACAATTTTGTTTAATTGAAAATATTGAATTTCATTATGATTATATATGTATATATGGATACATAAAAATTGGAGTTAGGATGACATTCACGGTGGATGATATTCCCGTTATATTGGTATATGAATCAGGATTAATTTCTTGGGACTGTGTCGCAACATGATTTAAGATTGCTTGGCAGAAAGGAATATTTCTATAGCTTTGAATACACATATATATAGTGTGTATTATAGAAATAATGTACGCGCACATTTTTAATATATATAGACATATAAAAAAAAAATATATATATATATATACACAATCGCGGTAGGATAAGAAAGAGTTATATACGACAAACGACAGTGGTCACCGACGCCTCTGCTTATCAAAATACGGGACGTGTTTAGCATTATTTATTGATCATTATTATGAGTATTAATTTTTACTATTACTATTATTATTGTTATTATTAATATTATAATATTATTGTGATTATTGTTATTATTAGTGCAGAGAATTGCTACCAGTCATGATTCTTTCTCTTTATATTCATATATTTGGAATCAAAGAGAAATAAATAAATGAATAAATAAAAAAATAAATAATAAATATTAAATAAATGAATGAATAAAGTGAAAATATAAATTTTAAATCCATACAAGCGATCATTGTATCATTGTATCAGTTTCGTATTCATTATATTTCTTGATTATTATTATTATTATTATTATTATAAGCATCAGCATCATTTTTATTATTTATTTATTTATTTATTTTTTTTTTTTTTTTTGAATATTGTACATATTGTTGGATAAAGGAGGGATTTATTCAATAACGAGAGTCTAATGTATTTATGTTTGTGTATTTATGAAATTATTCTGTATGAAATTTAACAGATTCATGAACAAGCCCACGTTGAATTTAATTTAATTCTGTATGATATTTCGTTTTCTCGTTTTCCATTTAATACTATTCCTCATCCCATTCTATCTTTCATGTTTTTACTCATTTGAAATATTTCTCATTTTTTTTTTTTTCTTTCGTTTTTTTTTCATTGTATATATTTATATGTATACATTTAACGAGCTTGAAAGGGTCTTGAGTTCATTAATTTGATGAGTATCTTCGTGATGTTCACCAAAGCGCATTTGTTTCGACAACGATGGATCAAAATGACTGGTTGAGAAGGAGACAGCAACCATCGTCTTTATATATACACGTATACAGTATATATATAGTTTATATTATCTTTTTCTCTTTATTATAAAGTAAAGAGGAAGGTGAGACAGAAATAAGAGTATATATATATATATATATTGGTGTAAAGGCTAAACGTCGAATTACAATTAGCGATGAAGTGGCTCACAAGCAAGTTTGCAATCAACTTTTAAGGACCCGCCGTTTGTTCTTGATGTTGTTCACCAATGCAGGCACAGATTTATCCATTCGTTTGACGAAACTATATAGACAATACTGTGTGCATTCTCGCGCAAAAGAATTTTACCTTGCGGATGGTATGTATTGAAGAAAACGTCTAAATGAATACGAATACATATATATATATATATATATATATATATATTCTTTACAATTGCCGGAGGCCAATTTTCAAGGCGCAGTGTGAGAATAAAATCTTTTAACAACTCCCTTCACTTCCTTCACTACCTTCACCCATTTTTTTTTTTTTTTTTTTTTTTACCTTTCTAATTATTATTTATTCATCCTGTTTATTTCCGTCTCATTTTTTTAATTTTTCCTCTCTTTTTCTTTCGTATCATTCGTCTTACTTTCATTTGTTCATTTTGATTTTTTTTAAATTGAATAAAAAATATTAAAAAATTCCAATTGAAAATAAATAGAAATGAGTGAAAAAAAAAAAAAATATGTATACAAGAGTTTATCTATTAATTAATTGGTTTTTTTTTTTGTTTTTTGTTTTTTTTTTCTTTTATATAGAATTTTTTCTTTGTGTATTTTCTACAAAATCCAAGAAGAAGAATAGTTTTGTTATAAGTGAGTTCACGATAGAACTCGCGAGAATCCTGCTGGGAATGTGAGCTGCCCACACTGGGTGGCACACATGTGGCATAGACGTAATGGGGCAACTTGTCAGCTACCGCAGCTCGTCCGTCAGTGAGTCTAGCTTGGCGGCAACAACGAGTGCGTGTGACGATGATAAAAAGACAGAGAAAAGAGTATATACGTACGTATAAACATCCATTTTAATATATCTATATATATTTCAAACTCGCCGCAAAAGTGCCAGTCGTTGCCGCAAACTCTTTCCGGCTTCGCGAGGTTTGTCTTTCACGTTGATGGTGAGTATATATACGTAGTAAAGTGCGAATACTGAGAATTGGTATTTGATACTTTGTTCACGTACGCGGAATAAAATGAAATACAGAGAGAGAGTGTGTGTGTGTGGAGACACGATCCGACGCAATGGACGTATGTATCGGCACAGTGGACAGACAACAAAGGCATAGAAAATAATAATTATTATTATATTGAGAGAAATAAAAATAATAGAATAGAAAGGTGGAAAAATAAAAAAAATTAATAATTATTACTGTGTATATATTTTAAATATGAATTACTTATATTAATTTACGTACACACACACACACACACACATACAAATACATACAATATTACATGACTATATATAATGAAATTAAATATATATTAATATTTTGAATTTTATTTATTGAAAATAAATAATTGGTGTAATAATGTTTTTTTTTATTCGTATATATTTTTCATTTTTATATTTTACTTCATCATTTTTCTTCTTCTTCTGCTGCTGCTTTATCGTTTTTTTTTTTTTTTTTTTTTTTTTTTTTTCTTGCTTTTGTATACGTACAAAGATAGTGCGATATATATTTTCGACAGGTTGAAACTGGTCGTTAAGATACTTACTACTTAAAAAATCGTTCGCCGTTTTTTAATTCCCCTCGAGCTCTTGATTGTAATTTTACAGTGTGGGGGACGGCGACGTGCAATTTCAGATCGGTCTCGGCGCGCAGGCGGTACAAGAAGAGTGTACTAGAAGTAAGAGGGAGGCAAAACGGTGGTTTTCGAGCGTTGTGAGAATAAAAGCCAGGACCTAACCTTACTGAAGGTAAAGAAAGAACGAATTTATATATATATATATATATATATATATATACTTAATGCGCGCGGGTTCGAGCATAACTTCATCGTCGACTTGGCTGACGCTAATTGGCGTATCGTGCCGTAATACGGTCACGCCATTATCTCTATCCACCGAGAAGCTGATATTGCATTACCGCCACGTTGATCTTTACAATATATCCCGACATTTTCTTCTCTTCATCTATTAAATAAATAGAACACGTGTCGCTAAAATTAATCATTCATCTATAATCATCTAAAAATAAAAGTATGAAAAAAAAAAAATAATAATAATAAGTTTTGTTTTTATTCTTTCATTTTTCTTTCTTATTCTTTATTTTTATTACATTCTTTTAATGACACTCTTGTCGTTTTTGTACATCTTCGATTCGCCCTTAGTTTCTGTCGACAAAACACGAATGAGGATCGTCAATTGGTCGAGCCTCCGATCACATTGAAACACCGAATGGGGCAAGCGCCTATTTGAGGGGGAGCGTATAACGACGTCGTTAATGCTATTGCCAACCAGAACCCATCAAAATCTTTGTTCGAACGAGAGTCACTCTCACTTTCTCCTGCTCTCTGTCTATACCTCACATATACTCATACACACACACACATATATATATATATTAAGTCACATACACTTATATTCACCAAAACAAGTTGACCCAAGAAGTTTTTCTTTTAATAGTCTCATAAAAAAATATCAATTAGTATTTTAAGTGCACGTATAAGTTGAATTTTTACACATATACATATGCGCATTTATATACACACAATTATTGCACTATGTGCGTTTGTATTACAGCTTGTAATTGATGATTACATTAAATTTTAATGAATAAGTTTATGTAGTTTTTTTAAGTATTAAAGATTATTTGAAGAATAATTCAAGTCACTATATATATACTATTTTCAACGGCAACATATACTTGGCTTCGCGCGGGAGGGTGAATTGTATAGGGTGTCTGGGATCGTAATTATGGCGCACCATTCTATATATCTTTGTTGAACGAGAGATTTCCCCGTTGAAACCGTCCTATGTAAGTATACATTCACGTACATACGACCCTTTACAGTAAACCCACTAATGTCGAGTATCAAATATCAATTATTTCTTTGAAAAAAAAAAAAATATATATATATATATATATACACATATATAATATATTTCATGTATTTTATATACTGTATAAAATAATAGTTATGAGGAAGTAAATGAATAAAAATAAATATGAAAATATAAAGGAAATTTCATCGTAATTGAAAATTCAACTTCAATACGAAAAATTATCGAAGATAATTTTAATATCTCTATAGTATATCATATATATAATATAAATATTTTATTAATTTATTAATTTATTTTTTTAATTTTTTTAAAAATTCATTACACATGTATTGCCTCAATCAATTTATCTTCTGACACAAACTTTTTTATTCAATATATTTTTATTATTAGTATTTGTAAAGAAGAAAATGTAAGTAAATGAAAATACAATAATTTGAGAAAAAAAAAAAAAAAAGAAGAAGGAAGAACAAAAAAAAAACTACAAAAATGATTGATTCACGATATTTTTACGCAGAATAAAAAAAAGAAAGAAAAAATAAATAATAAATAATAAATAATAATAATAATAATATATAATATATATAAATAAATAAATGCGTTGCGATAAAAGCGACGATCATACGCATATACAATAAAAACATACGTTTATATATTCTACAGAATTTGCCTGAGGGATTGAAGTTTAATATGGCCGCGCGCGTCGTGCGCCACGCGTGCAACGTTTACCCATGATCTATGGATAACGTTTATGCGATGCGGTAATAATTATGTTCGGTATATATATATATATATATACATACATATACATATACATACACATATTCATATAACCGTGCCGTGCCATAGCAGAGCTCCCGACTCTTCAGGCAGACTTGGGACGACGATGCCGCTCTGAACGCGTCGCGCGGCTCGCATACATTCTAGCAACGGCATGTTGCCGAGGTTAATTGTATTGGCTCCCTCGGCCTCATTCTCATTCAATCGTGATCATTACCCGCCGCGAGCATCCTCCTACGTGGTCCGCGTAAACGTACACAACACACATACACACACACACACTAATAAATACAATACATCCATATAATCCCAAGCGATATTCATTCCTCCTCGCTCATCATACACATATCAACAGATTATACTTCTATTTATACATCTATCCATTAATTTTATTTTATTGTAATGTTAAAAATAAAAAAAAAAATAAAAAATTGTACATGTAGATATTAAATTAAATACAGACGGTGATTTCAATGTAAAGCAAATGAATATAATTCTTTTCTCTAGATCAATCAATAAAATAAAAAAATTAATTGAATATATTTGTCAATGCCAATATTAAATACTCGGTATACTTGGTAATCAGATATTTAATTGATGCTACTGTAACCAAAGAGTGAGGCACGACTGTGACACACGAGAAAGAATTCGTGCGCTGTGCACCACACGCCATAGGCAAAATTTAAAAGACCAAACTATATATACAAAGATACTCGTTGTGGCTTTGTGGTGATACATATATATGTATACATGAAAAAAAAAAAAAAAAAGAAAAAAAAGTGGATATCATGGACACGTGCTACCGTATTGTACAAAAGAATGAGAGAACGTAATACATATGTAACGCGTTGGGGACACTGTTCAGCGACAGACTGATCAGGATATAACTTGGGGGATGAGGACTTAGTAGAACGGGTTATTTAGTCCTGAGCTCTTCATTAGTGTCTGTATATTTATATATACAAAGTGAAATGCCAGTTGGCAATCGTTTTCATTCGCGCTTCACTGACTAACCACAATATATAACTATATATATTTATATAATATATATAATACATATGAAAAAACTTTTAGTTTGAATTAAATCATAGTTGAGTATTATCAATTTTCATATAATTTTATATATTCGTGCGTGAAAAATATACTTGAAAAGTGGATGGATTATTGTAACACACATTTTTATACCACATTTATATTATGAACATTGTAACTTTTGTGAGGAAATTATAAAATTTATATATACATATATACGTGTATGTCCTCGAGGTTTTATATTCTTTCAAGTTATATACTCAGAATCGCGCTATTTTATTTGCCCGGAAGGCCTGAGAGCGATACCTTCTATATGATAAGTAATACGTATACTTAAATTTGGTATTCGATCGGTGTTGTCGATAAAGCCTCAAGTTGCTTGGAGTTCAATCGCAGTTTTCGTCCCGACTTTACCAAAAAACTGTTTTTTGACTTTAACCAACTACCATGTGGTACACTTTTCATTCCAACCCACTCTCTCACATCATTCATCGCATTCTCTCGATTCTCATTCACTTTATATGTGTATATATAACATCAATATTGGTTCCAGTATAAAGTTATAATTTGCAAATTTGATTACCTTTTTATGTTGAAAATTTACAGAAATGTAAATTTTGTATTAGCCCATCATACTGTTATTATTTATATATAAATATTTAATCCTCAAATTTCGGACTTACCTGAAACATAAAATAAAAAAAATAAAAAATTAATTTATATATTTATATGTGTATACACTAACTGTGATTGGGATTAAAGTTAATTAATAATATTCGATGAAAATTTAAAGAAAAGTTGAATTAAAATTTAACAACTGGTGCTAAAATTAATACTACTGTCTTTCACAGTTTGTCCTGATATTAATAACGTAAATATGTGTACTATGAGTTGGCTGGGTTATATCCGGCAATACTACGGCTGGGTAAACAAGAGGCGTCCGTTGTTTAAATCGAATCAACTGACGGCGGATACTAGCGAGGAGGTGACCCGAGACAAGGGAGGCGTGTATAGCCTATTCGTTTCCTTCGTGTGCCCCGTGCACATCCGGTATACGTACCTATTTTTCTTTCTACATATATGTATATCAGCATAAATATCTATTTAAATATTCGTAATTTGTTTTAGTCCTATTATCAATATATATTCAACATTATTTTTATAAAATAAAATGAAACGTCTTGTGACTAAGTGAAAATTAAATTCCCCTTCGTTAAAAATTCTCCGACTGTCATAATAAATAATGTAATAATGTTGTTTATACATGATTTCAACATCATGTTCTTATATACTACGTTGGAAAATGCAGTTTGCATTGGATTATTTTTTAAGTACATAAGGAAGAATGTATATATGTATATGTGTGGTAGGAAACGAAGCGTCAGAATAAAGAGCAGGTGCATCTATACATGTCTCTGCATATATGTATATAATACTTTTCTTTGTATTTATCTTTTTCGTTCTTCTCCAATCTTTTTTTATATATTTATATTTATATATTTGGCCCGAAAGGTGAACGTTTATCCCGAGACTTGTTTGAAGCAGTTAGCGTCTTTCGTTCACTATTATTCCGAAAATATACTTGATGTTGGCATCGCCAAACGACCGATTTCTTCTGATATTCCGGCTTACACCTGGCTCGTTTTATACTTTGACTGGTTTCGATATATGTGCAAGTATATACATGAATATATTGGCCAATGGTCTAATTTTGCTGGCTGGTTAATTTTAACAATCATGAAAATTGAATTCAAGATAAAGTCAAGATAACAATTCAACAACTAAAGAATTTCATTTTTTCCAAAATTGCATCAATAGGTTGTAGAAATGATTTTAAAGATGATAAGTGTTAGTTAAAAATAATTATAATTTATCGAATCTTTAAAAGAGTCAAATTTAAAGACATAATTTGACATTGTTAAATACTTGATATTTTTTTAAAAAATATAAATCACAAACTACTCAGTGAGACTAAGTAAACAATTATGATTAATTCGTAACTTTTCAAACAGTTTCTTTATTTCAATGATTCTCCTTCGATGAGGTGCTATTCTTCTTGCAGCGATGAAAATCACGTTGGATTCACTTTTGCAATCACGTTTTTATCCATCACTGTCATGTTTCACTTCACATACAGTTACCAAAAATTTTTATTCTCTCCTCCGTTTTGTTTTATTCATCTTCTTTTCATTCTTCCCTTCATTCTCTCATTTTTTTCAATATATATATATATATTTTTTTTTTTATTTCTTGTTGTTTCGTATTTCTCCTTCATTTATTTTCATCTTTTTTTTTTTATATTTTTTTTTTTGTTCGTTATTCTCATGTATCCTCATTCTCCAACGTTGTTGGCTTGTTATGCAGAGTTATGCCCCGCTGTTTGATGCGTGCATGGATCTTGAAGACACACGATGGAATATAGCGACCGCCGTGTTGGACTTGCTACCCGTCTGTTTATCCCGTAGCCCGCAAAAGGTTTTTCGGGGATTCTTCTTCGTTGTGCAATCTCACGAATCGTCGTAACGATCTCGGCATCAGGAAGGAATTGGTGATGGTGATGCTGATGGTTGTGGTGGTTATTGTGGCCTCAGAATAAAAGAGAAAATCATGAAGGGTTATATACGTGATCTCGTGATTTGGATGAGTCGTCGTTTTCATCAATCAACAAGTGAATTTAATATACAAGTACATGTAAATTTATAAAAATTAAATAAAAAAAAAAAAATGAATAAATAATATTTCCGTATATAATTTTATTTATCCTCATATATTTTTTATCTGTTGTTATCTGTATTTACGTATATATGAAAATCTATTTTTGGTTGAAAGATAAACTATTTATTTTATTTCAATTCACTTGAATCTCGTTTGCTTTTATCTCGTAGAATTTCAATAAAATTCATATCGTGTTGAATTTTTTATCAATATATATACTTTTATAAAATACATTTACAAATTCTATTATTCAAGAGTAGAAAAGATTTAGATTGGACTTCTGATTTTTATATATTTATCAAGAATTTTTATTTGACACTCTCAATACGTACAGGCGAATAATAGAGGAGGTAGGAGAGAGCATGGAGTGTATAAAAAAAAAGAAATTCCCTGCCTTTGTTGTACTTTGCGTTTGATGTATAGGTGTATATATATATAAAACCATTCATTCCCTATTTTGTTTTATATGTTGCGAGTTCACGAGGCAGCCGCTGATAAAATGAATTTACAAAAAAAAAAAAAGAAAAAAAAAATATTAATAATAATAAAAATAAAATAAATGAAAAATAAAATAGCTAAAAAAAATAGGGGAAAAAAAAACTGGTGAAAAGAACGAAGAGTGAGATTAACAACAGCGGCACTGCGGGCGGACAACGAATCAAAAAGGTGAACGAGGGAATGCGTATGTGCATTTTGTATATATCGAATGCGGTAACTCCATGTCTACAACTCACGTATGTACACACATACAAAACATTCGACTGTCATTGCAGCGCCGGTTTTTGAAATGTAGTAGTATTAGAGGAAAAAAAGAAAAAAATCATAAAATAAAACAAAACAAAACAACCAAATAATTTCTAATGTTTTTTTCCCTCATGTTTTCTTTTATATTTTATTTAGAATTTTTTTTTATATCACTCTATTATTATTCTGTTTTTTCATCAATGTAAATTTACTTGTACACACGTATGCTAATATTCAACAATATAACACATTCCGTTATATAGGAAAAAAGAAGAAGAAAAAAATAAAAAAGATAATACAAAATTAGAAGTATAAAGAAAATTATAAAATGCAATCTGAGTGGCACGAATATGACTGCATTACCAAGTATATAATCAAGTAGTATTCTGGTAATTTTCTCATAGACATCGTCTTGACGTGCCTACAGGGATTAGTTTCTTGACATCATTATCTGTTAGCATTACTATTATCGACAAGGACATTAATTGCGTCACAGCTTGAATTCTCATACTGTGATATTATTCTTCCAAGTATCAACGAATTAAATATCAACATGAAAAAAAAAAAAAAAAATCTATAATGGATATAATATACATTGAAATTATAATAATAAAAATAAATTGTATTATTGATATACAAGGACAATCGATGAATGACATACGTGAATTTAAATATGACACTTTGATCATCAATTTTGACACTGAACATTTATTATTGTCATGCGTATATTAACCCGTGACAGCTATTACAAACAGCTAAACAGTGTTGAGGTATCATTTTTATTTCAAATTATTACTTCAATGAATAGAAGAAGAAATGAAATAAAATAAAAGAAAGATAAAGAAAAAAGTGTATATATATATATAAATAAAATTGGCAAACTCATTGAGGTCAAACATTAGGCGTTGGTTTTGCTGCTTGAATGCGTTAAAACTCGTACACGTGAAAGACATTGAGTGAATAGAAGGCTCGTGGCTTCTTGTGGTCACTATTGTACCACTATATAACCACGAAGAGAAAGTGAGGGAGGTAAAACTATATGTGGGAAGAAATATATTAGGAGTTTGTACTGGTGTATTTTCTTTGTATTTTACGTATAAAGTTTTCATGTGAGAAAAATTAACACAATATGTATTTTATTTCTATTTTAATCTCTATTATCTATTTCTTTATTTTTTTTTTTCACTCATAGAATTTATCCCATAATACCCATGAAAATTATAATAGAAAAATTCAAAGCTGCAGAATATTATAGATATAGCAATAAAATAAATAAATAACAATATTGTAAAAGCTTTTTAATTTACATTTTTATATGTAAATCGAAAAATGTAAAATATATATTTAATATTGATCAATGAATAATGATACATTTTTTATATGCACGGGATACTGTTCATGCTATTCAAATTATCAACAACATTGAATGAATGTGACACAAAAAAAAAAAAAAATAATAAAAATAGTCGGAAATGCACGAATATAAAAAAAAAATGAAAAAAATAATTGAATAAATAAATGAAAAAACAGAGAAAATAATTATTACTATAAATTAATTACACTCAATTCCTGAAAATGTAATTGAATATATAAATATTCGACATTGCTTTAAAAAAAAAAAAAAAAAAAAAAAATCTCAACTGAACAAATTTTACATATAAATATGTATACATAGTTAATATAAATATATATGAAACTAGATATATCAGTATCTTTTGTCTTATTGTCGTCTTTAACGTTTTCATCGTTGTGCTCGTGCACAAATACCGCAGTTTAATTTACATGATCCTACTATCGGTCGGTTTCCAACGCGAATCAACATTAACCGTTGTATAGTGAGAGGATGCACGAGGATGAAAAAGTGAATACACTTCACTCACAAGAACAAGACAGAGAATACGTTACAAGAACACAGAAGAAGAAGAAGAAGAAGAAGAAGAAGAAGAAGAAGAAGAAGAAGAAGAAGAAGAAGAAGAAGAAGAAGAAGAAGAAGAAGGAAAAGAAGAAGAAAAAAAAGAAGAATAAAAAAGACAGGATAAGTTGCGACAAGAGTTGTGCTGTGATGTGAAAGAATGGGTGGAGGAGTATACCCGGCAAATGAAAAGACGACAGCGAGTAGAGAAGACAAGAGACGACAGTTTGGTTTGTACATACTATCAGAAGCAACTCACGCTTTCACTTATACTACTATCGTTGTTGTTGTTTTCGTAAAGTCTTTCACTCTGATATACAATATATTTATATACATTGACTCACTTGAAATTGTACTTTACTGTATTAGTACACGAAGCAACTAACGATGCCATAATATTTAAGTAGGTGGACAAACGTAACTTAAGTCACATTTTCTTTTCTTCCCTGTTATATACAGTCTTGCAAATATTATAATATATATACATATACAATTGATTGTTCATTGTATTGTATTGGTGATAAATACACACACTGTGTTGACGGATGAATATTTAGTGTCACCATTGATGATGCATCAGAGGGACGTCGCGTAGGATGAGAAAGTGAAAGTGGACGGTAATGGTTTTCTTTTGGTCCTTGAGCACAGCACCGTTATTAATACCACTAGACCTAAATGAATGAATCATCGTGCAATACCAACTGTCTAGTCAACTTCTTGTCATGAATATATGTTATATGTAATGTAATACGCGTGTGTACACGTATGAATATTACTAGGTGTGTTAGATACACAACTCGATTTCATCTAGGCCGCAAGATTGAGCTTGACGTCATTCAGGATAATACTACAATATGTAATTATTATATCGATAATTAAATATAATTTTATATACATTCATATTATTTTCACACATATTTAATTAATAATATATACATATAAATGATAAAAATTAAATTAAATCTCCAGCGGGTTATGATAAAAATAACGTACTGATATAAAAACGACGCGTGCGTGTACTTGAATTTCAACGAGGGCTCAGTGACCAAAATCGATTGAACATCTATTGGATACAATCCACCAGCATATAAATATACATATATATATATATAGATAATACTCTTGTTCATATATCATCGCTCATTGGGGTACCCATATGTGATATTTTTTTTATTATCCATTCTCTCTCACTCGTCTTTTTATTCTACTCATTTTTATTTACATTTTTCCTTCCTTAATTTCCACTGTGAATAATGAAAGGACAATCTTTAAATAAAAAAAATAAAAAAATAAAAAAAAAATTCTGACATAAGTCCCATAATTTATTTACCCCGATTTGTCGTCTGGCCAATCAGTCAGCGCGACATATGCTTAAATAAGATTACATTTGTACTAATGTTGGATGTATAAAGGCGGTATAACACAAGGGACAGAGAAAGAGAGTGGGGCGGGGGGGACATCATCGTTGTCGTGTGCGAACAGGATGGAGTAAATATGTGAAAGCAAACGGTGAATAAAGATAGATAGATAGATACAGTGTGAGTTTGTGAGTGAGGGAAAAAGAAGGAAAAGGTTTGGCGAAGAACAGAACAGGGAGAAATAGCATTGGGATTTTCCTAGGTTCATGGGGTGATGCAATGATATATCGCCATCGGCACCGCGCCACGTAGCCTTAAATCGCAATGAGAAGAGATGGGATGAGAGAGGGAGAGTTCCCATATATAGGGATCATTCATTATTATTCTTCTCTCTTTTATTATTATCATCATATTTTTTTTTTCTTTTTTTTTTATTTTTATTATTATTCTTTTGCTTCTGTTCATGTCGGGTAATGGCCATAGCCTCTCGACAGATTACACTCGTGCTAACGTTGTATTCCAATTGGAATATGGCCCTCGAGTAAGAGATTAGTGGCTTATAGTTGAGCATTACAATAATGCACCATGGAACACGCATAATACCGCAAGGATTCAGATTCTAACGGGTATTTTTTTTTTTTTTTTACGCTTGTACGTGCATTACATTGGATTCTCTAATTTTTTTTTTTTTCACCCTCGCACCATTTCCCCCCTTTTTTTTTTATCGATTGTATACACGACAATACGTATAAGCACCTGATGGTTAATTAATGTCTTATCGGTTATCGTCAATCAGAATTATCTGGACATTTATTTTTTTTGAGCGTGTGTGTGTGTGTGTGTGTGTGTGTGATATATTTTGTAAATATATAAAACTAGCAATGAATAGAATTATTATTTATACATATAATTTTCGCGTATTTATATATATTTATTATAATAATAAATGAAGTGTTGAGGTCATTGGTGTAGTGCACGGTATCACTCGATTAACCATCGTAGACAATTTCTATACTTGTATATATGTAAACTTTTGCGCTTTATCGGTGCTTGGTTGAGAGCCCGTTAAACAATACCTTCTCATGCGTTGCTTGCGCGAATGTGTGCATCGCACCGAGGAGAAAGCCGAGAGTTGGTTGGTGCGGGTCGTTCTGGTGTCCATAACCGACTGGAATGTATCTGGTCGTTTCCTTTAACGATCCCTACGTCCCGTGCATTGTTTGAATTATACACTGTATATACACTCTCCTTCCATCGTACTATTACCTCATTCTCATCCTCATTTTCTCTGTCTCTCTCTCTCTCTCTCTCTCTCTCTCTTCACTCATTTCATCACACAACAGTTGTGAATACTAGTTGTTATACTTGGCCTTACTGCTTCATTCTATTTATGACAATCAAATATTGCCAAATACACGGTTAACCATCGAATTTCGTTGTAATTACAGTTGACAATGACAGTTACAACTGTGTGTAAATTTTATGTTTATTTAAATTATATGTACATTGTATTATGATATGTATATAATTTTATATTATTACAATTATACTTATTCATTATTTTATATATTATTCTAATGTAGGTGTGTTGGAAATGGTAAAAATACTTTTTTCCCCCTCATCTATTGAAATATATATATATATATATATATAGGTAGTATATATGTATTTATAATAGAGTGCTTGATGCTGCGAATTCAAACACGTGTCACGATCAATGATGCTTTTCCTTTCATCTGTCTGCCAGAAGTGTACCAGGTGCGTGCATAAAAGTTGACGTAAAAAAAAATTTTTTATATACGTACATGATTCATATAAATGTATATGTATATATTTATTTGTGTATGTATATGTGTTGAGTGATGTAGGACAATAATGGTCGCCCATCGTGCCTAATAAATTTTCCTCTTTCATTTTTTTTTTTTTTTTTTTTTTTCCTTTTTATTTTTACTCTCTGCGTCACAAGAGCCCGCATTGGTACGCGACATGCGGTTCTTTCTCACGCCTGCTGACGCAAAGAATTCAACGTGATCGTCAGTGTTGATAAGAATTGCAAGGGATTTTTCCGGGTTATACCGTGTGTACGGTGTTCAAATGTAAGAAATCGTAGTTGCGGTAGTGGTAGTGATAGCAGTCTTTGTCGTCGTCGTCGTCGTCGTCGTCGTCATCGTCTGTAGAAGCCCATTCCCTCTACGATCACAACTATAAATGTTTTCTGTGGACAATGCGATCTTTAAGAAATCTTCAACACGACTATTGGAAAGTTGACTTGGGTTACTCAATAATCGATATATCGTGAAAACGATTATCCATGATGATAGTGGAAAAATTTCACGAGTGAGAATGAATTTTATTTCGTTTTATAATACATATATATATATGTCAATTATATGTCAATATAGCACGATAAATTCATTTATAACATTTATTTTATGACAGTTATGCATATTTTATTGTTACAAAAAAATTGTTCGAATAGTATTTATTTAATTCTATTTATGTATTTAATATAACTATATAATAATAATAATAAAAAGGAGGAGAAGAAGAAGAAAAAAAAAAGTTATGTAATTTTTTTTTCAAATGTTATATAGTTATATTTACAAAATTTGACTTCTACATTCTCTACAATCTCTAAACGATAATCGTTTTTCCCTATCGAAGATATAAGTTTGAAATTTATGAAATCGATTCGAATAGTTTTGTTCTCATTTCAAATCACAGAATATTCTACAACGATTCTATCAACAGTAAAATGATAATTGTCTGTTTGTTGAAATGGCTTCCTGAATTATAACAAGCAATATTAACTTCACATATACTCAAACACATACATATGATATATGTATATATGAAAATAACATTGGGGAAGAGCCGATTATCATCCATGCATGCACTCTCGGCTTTGCCCATTAACTTTACTGTCAGCGCACAACCAAATTAATGTCATCGTTGTGCAAAAAACAAAAAAAAAAAAAACAAAAAATAAATAAATAATAATAAATAATAAATAAAGATTATGTATTTTTTCATTATTTTTTTGTTTTATTTATTTTTATTTATTTATTATTATTATATTTTTTTTTCTATTTAACTGTGGTGAATTACATTACGAAGATTAACTGGCTGTTGGTGAAAATAGTATATGAAAATGACTTTTAGAGTGACGTGTAATATAATTAGATGTTATCCATTCAATATTGAAATATCAGTATTGAATATTATTGGATTACAATTTTATCTAAATATTCATATAACCAATGGTTGAAAAGACTAATTTATTAGACTGGAGAATGAATTATTTTCCATTCAACTGTCAAGAGTAACACGCAGTAAATGTGTACGATATAATAATAAATACAAATATTATATTTGCAAGTATATATTTATATTTATATTATTATTATTATTATTATTATTATTATATATTTATATTTGTATCATATTTCTGCTGTTTGCATTATCAAACGATAAATTGTATATTGGGGAAAAAGGTGAAAAAAAAAAAAAAAAAAAAAAAAAAAAAAAAAAAAAAGAAATAAAAAGTGAGATCAATCGTTCTGTGTGGGGTGAAAGCGCATTGAGTGCGCGTTATTCGAGCAAACTCACTTGACTGTAAATTCGTAATGGACGGCAAACGAGTGAAGGTTGAAAAGTTAAGCGCGTTCAATTGGAAAGCTGTTTTGGTATTGCTGGGTGCTTTGGAATTTATGTCGTCAGTAGTCAAGAGGCAACCGTATTATCGAGTAACGAAAATAGCATCTCTGTAAGTTCTCACTTATAAGTGTGAGAGAACAAAAAAAAAAGTCACTGTGAAATAATTTTCTACCGGAATTTATCTTTAAATTTATTATTAGTTGTTGTTGTTTTTTTTTTCTATTAAAAAAAACGTTTGGAAATAGAGGGTGAGAGAGTGACGAGGGGAGAGGAGAGAGAGAGAGAGGGGGGGAAGAGAAAAAATTGTGGTGAAATAGATTAGTGAAAATGCTTTATTGAAAATAATTGATGATGCTTATCGTATCATCCCTTGTTTGATAAGGGAGATGTGTGGATGAGTATGGTGAAGGCGGGGTCGGGGAATTGTAGTGGAGGGGAAGAGTTGGGTGGGCTTGAAATGAGATTTAATCGTGTACGGAAATTGACAAAGAGTCGACAACTGCCAATATGCAGCTGGGTCACCAACTTGGAGTATGTGACACTTTCTGTAATACTATATTGTCACGTTCGAGAGAACCAGCTTCTTCTCATTTTTCCCTTACTCTATATAATTCTTCCCTTACATCACATTTTCTCCCCACGTAGTTTGGTTTATTCAAGAGAATATACATTCAGTATCACTAATGTGATCCTTTGCAACATGTAGGTTTATACTCACTGAGTTATTCAGTATTTTTCTTTTATTTATTATTATTCTTTTTTTTTTTTTTACCCTCTTTGACACTTTCATTTTATCTTATATTTTTATTTATACTCTTTAAACGAATTTTCACTTTAGATGGTTTTGAGATTTTTGACTCCTGTCAAAAGTAAATAATATTTATTCTTGTTTATTTATGTGTGTGTCGACAGGTGATGATAGATAAAAATAAAAGAAAATTGTGGATGAATAAAAGTGTAATGGTAGAGATTTGGGCAAATCAGTGGAGTGTACAATCGAATTCTCGTTATTTTCCCATCTGCCCTTATCATTCTATTCCACTTGACGATAATTCATACAGGAAAATTCCTCAACAAAAAGAATACGAATAGACTGTGTACTATTTAATCTACTATATATAGATATAGATTATTTAAGAATCGATTATACATTTTCAAATGCAATTTTGGTTATCATTGAACGTCGAAAACAGTCAAGTATACAATAGATGTAAAATCATCATTTGATGAGGGAATAACTGAGAGTGATAATGATAAAGAATGAATTATCTTATTCTACCTCAATGAATATAATTTTCCATTAAAATCGTGAGAAACTGTTTGCACATGAGAAATTACAAACCGTGAAAGCAATTGATGCACACTTGAACGATGAAATGTGGCAAATGTGAACTTATTGATTTGTTTCATCACCTCTACACTCAATACATATATTTGTTCTCTCTCAATATCCCATTTCATTTCTATTTTTTTTTCTGTTACGGGTTTGCTTCTGTATATGCAATGAAACGTGAGGTAAGGGCTTCCTTTGCCTCTTCCCCACTGGTACATCGAACACCGACCGTCAATCCCCAATACATCCGTGTATATGTATAGGTAGTTTTAGATACGCGTTGCCCGGAAACCCAGCGCGTTGCCTTGGAATATTGAGGGGTAGTAACGAAGAAGGGCCCATCCTCACACACGCACACACATACACACATACTATTCATATCGTCATTGTCGACGTTGAATCGTTCCCGTTGATACAATACAATGACAGATTTATATAGATTTATAATTCACCTCATCAAAATGTATATTTTATCTTTCTATTTTACTTTTACACATTTATTATCATACATATACACAAATAATTTATTAATATATTTCATAATTATATTAATTTATTATTATTTCGATTTAATTCAAATTGAATGAACTATTATGAAGTAGATAATTTTGTGTGAAAGTTGAGATGTATAAATAATATGTTCATCACTTTGATGGTTAGTTTGCCTCAGGGATTTGTCGATATTGACTATGATTAAATTACTATGACAGCATATATTAATAATGGCACAGAGATTGTTACCGGTAATTGAGCTTTGTGCAATGGTTGAGGGTGAATTTTGATTAAATATACTTTGATTAGGCACAGAATGCAATATTTACGTGAACTATTCTTACACACAATGGGTCAATATATTATAATGAAATATAATGTATCATATTTTAAATTGATTGACTAGAATATTACGTTGTGTATTGTGAAATTTCAATATTAAATATTATATTGAAATTTTAAACATAATAATTATCATAATTGTTATTAAATTGAGGAAAAAAAAAAAAAAAAAAAAACTTTTTGTTCATTTTTAATTGAATAACGTAATTTAAACTATAAAATATAAATTATCAAAGGAATAAATATAGAAATTTGTTGTGTTAAAACGACCGTATAACTTTCCATTCTATTTTATATGTATATATATATATATGTGTGTGTGTGTGTGTGTGACATGGAAAATGGTATTTTACATATCCACTCTCAATTTTATTTTCATTCACGATAAGTAAAGTGGTGAGGGACAAAATTGTTGGATAGAACAAGCTCGATGTTTGATCGTCCCACTCTGATTGTCAGAGTGTTGTTTCACAGCGATGTTTCTTTCACCCTCAACTACCACCATCATCCAACCAACCGACATCACCATTTTCCTTCCACTTCTTTTCATTTTTTTTTTCTTTTCACCCCTCGCTATCCATTTTCAGGATAAGATGAAAATTACGAGAGGGAAAAAGAGAAAAAAAAAAAAAAAGAGAAAAGTAGTGGAGAGAAACCGAAGAGAAAGAGGACATTCTGGCAAATCTCTACGGACGACCTTTTCTCCATTTTTCTCTTTTCTTCCGCAACGTCGTGAAAAATACTTTGTGCGGTCTTTCAACATATACATATATACCAAACATATACATTCACATGTATATACACTTCGTACTGTAACATTATAAGTGTACTGATTCTTCTGCTTACTATTTTTCTCCTACTCTGTTGAATTTTTGTATGTGCCATTTGCTCAGTGGTACTACCATGTTCCACCTCCAATATATCACTGGTACAATTTGAAAAAAAAAAAAAAACATCTTAGGCAAATTGTTCACCGTTTATGTCACAAGTTCTATCGACAAACAAGGGCGTTGGAAATTATTACTTTTTCGCAGTAAAGCGAGAGAGGACCGGACGGTATGAGAAAAAGTATAGAAATGGGGAAGGAAGTTATAAACGAGAAAGATAAATCGACCATTGAACTAAACGTGTTTACAGCTACATAAATATATGTACATTTAATATAATCGAACTACAAGAGAGTAAAAGAAAAAAGAAAAAAAAAAAAACAATAATAATTCCACCGTCTTTTTTGGTTAAATTACATTGAATCAACTCACCCTCAGTTGCATCATATATATATAAGTATATAGGAGATATACATATAGTGTATAGTAGGGCGTAACTCTCGACATGGTAAATGATTGCTCCTGATACGCCTTCGTACCTCGTATCCATCTCTTTTCGTTTTCTCTATTAGACTTTTGTATTTAGTGTTCCTATGTTGTTGTCCCGCACTTTCACCAACATTGCATACAATCAAGAGAAGGGATGAAGGGGGTGCATATATGGTTATGTTAACGGGTGGGGTAAGGGTGGCAAATGATTATATGAATGAAGAATCAATCTATGCAACATGCGTTCACTCTTACGTTAATAATGTCAATATTTGCGTCAATCTGATAAAAAGCGTCCCGTACTGGTTGTGTTCACATCTCGGAACTTTTATTTATTTTTTTCTTCTTTCTTTTTTTTTTTTTTTTTTTTTCTCCTGAAGAAGAAGAGTCACGTTGAATAATGAAACGAGAACGATGAGTTTAATAGTTTAATGCGCTCCGTCTGGATAATTTTTCAGGGGAACAAATGGCACGATTTATCCCCCTCTCTCACCGATCTCTCCCGCACCCTTTTTAATATTGTACGATCTTTTAAAAGCTTTGCGTGTGCCTGCCAAGTGTTCACTTTATGAAAAATAATAATAAACGTAATGAATGAAGAGTCAAAAAAAAAAAAAAAATGAAAATGAAAGAAAAAAAAGAGAAAAAACAGAAATAAATAAATGAGTAAAAGAAATTGTCCGCTTCCTAACGCTCATTTTTCTTATCTTTTTTTTTTTTGTTATTCTTTTTCCTTTTCCTTTTTCTTTTTATTTCATTTTTTCATTTTTTTTATTTTAAGTTGTTCAGTATTTTATAAGTTGCAAGTGTATGCGCGCGCGCACAACGATGAAAGGATCTCATTCGGAAAATTATACTGCTGCTGGGAGAGAAAGAAACGATAAAAAAAAAAATAAAAAACAACGAAGAAAATATAGTGAGAGCGTGCACACGTAGAATCTCGTCATTCGTCGCTGACAAATTATGGCTCTTTAATTCGAATACAAAGGACGCGACACAGTACCGCTCAAGTATCTTCATCATCTCTTGTCATCATCCTCTTCTTCTCTTTCTTTCTATATATATATACATGAAAAAATCATTCAGAAAAATATTATAAAGATGAAAAGAAAGCAGAAACAAAAAAAAATCGATAAATAAAAGAAACGCGAGTGGCATCGTGTACTCTATTATATTAATGGTGGACAAAAAAACAGGATAAATAAAAAAAAAAATATATGAAATTGGCTCCCGAGTCATTTGCAATAACTCCTATCTATATATATATATATAAATGAATATATACATATGTGTGAACTGCGTGAATAAAATACAAAAATAAATTACTCACTGAGTTTCTCATTAATGAAACGCATTATAAAAAGTTGCAGTTTCATGGTAATATATCAAAAACTTGTGTATATAGATACAAACATATATTTTAATTTCATGTTTAATGCTTTAATGTTCTCAATAAACTCGTATAAAAAAAGTTAACGGTTATGTGCACGCGATCTCCGGACTTCCGACTGACGTCATGTCGAATCATCCCCATACGTTCGCCCCAATAATCAAACAATACTGTTTTGTAAAGGCATAAGATAAATATGATAAATACAATATCCTCATATTATATATATATATTCACATTGGCATTAACAAAAAAAAAACGAAATTCCTCGCTCTCCTTCTTCTTTTTCCTTTTAAAAATAGTCAAAAACATCTGCGATGTTACTATGATATTTGTTGAGAAAATAATCAAGTGATTAATTGGATTTTATCGATTTAGAATATATATATATATATATATATAAGGTATCCCTTAACAAAGTTCACTGTGGTAGTCACGGCAACCCCCTCTCAAAAAATCTCTCTAGTCGTTATACGCTATCATTGATGGATATTCATTTCCTCTCCTTTTGCACGCACATAGAGTTGAGATTCTCTTTCATCGCACTCTTGTTTCACGTTACAATAGACACGGGTGTTCATCTATATATTTACAAGCACACATATAATATATATGTATTTGTATATTTTATTTATCGTAGTGATAGATATTGTTGTGATTTTCTTAATAATATTCTATGATATAATTTCTTACATATCATTATTGTCATTGGACAATATATATATATATATTTTTTTTTTCATTATTTATTTAAGTGAAAATTTGTTTTAGAGTGTATTTGTCGTTTCACGGTATTGAAGATGAACAAGAATGTTCACGAAATTAAATCCGTTACGCTACTTAACGTTCGTCATGGCTTGTTCGTTGCGGTTTTGTGGTAATACTTCGTGTCACATGAAAATGCTATGCAATTTTATTAAATCAACTTGAATTTTTCGAAATATTTTTAATATCAATTTAACAATATGAAATAAATCAAAAGTATGAAAAATATAAATTTTTATACAACATTATATTTATTTATAAATTTTATTTAATAACAATAGTAATACAATATTTAATAGTTAAGAGAAAAAAAAAAAGAAAAAAATTGAATAAATATATAAAAAGTGGATAAATAAATAAAAGTTTAATAATCACTGATAGTGTTTAGTTTGTGAATAGTATATATATATATATTCTACGATTTACTGCTACTACTCTTTACTTTTTGTAAGCCACAGGCGTTTTTAGATTCATTCTATTTTTACCCTCACAAAAGTGATTCGCTCTCATTCAATAATATTATTCACTATACAACTGTGCGACTTATTAGATTTCACTAAAAGAGAAAAGACACACTCACTATATCCACCGTCCCTTTTATTTTTTTCTTCTCCACACCCATCCATATACCTATATCAACTAACAAAAATATCCTGGAAGAATATAATAAAACTCTGATGTATAAAGTCGTGTGTCAATCTGATAAAACACGTGGCCAAAACACGTGTCGCTAAAAATAAGAAAAAGGAAATTGAGATAAAATAAAAAAAATAAAAAAAATAAAAAAATAAAGAAATTATCATTACTTTTTTACACAATTTAAAGTTGAACAAACAAAAAAAAGAAAAAAAAGAAACATTAGATTTTATTATTACTCGTGTAATTTTTTTTTCTTCTTCCTATTCTCTCAATTTTTTTTTCTTTCTTATTTACCTCGCTAAATCTTAAAATGACTTAAAAAAAATATCAATTGAAATATATAAAAATTCACGTGTATATATATCGAATATTGAGAATAGATATTGATCGAGAATAATGTGGGCGTTAAAGTATATATGTATATATAGAACATTGATATGAAAGGGATCATGAAAACAAATCGATCCTTCTCACCACGGGGTATCGACACCTACACGTACTCGTATAAAGGATATAACCACACGCTGCCTCTGATTCGCGCAATGGTATATGTCATATACATATCTACACATGAATACATATATATATGTGGACATTAATATGGCTGAAATAGCGTATATATATATATATATACGTGGCGTGTCAACAATTAGGCTTATATATATCAGATATATCAAGCGTCCGGCTTGGAGATAACCGTCTCTTCAAGGCGATGGATGCGTATTGCACTCATACACAGACATACAGATGTAAATGTATTATATATATACTGACGAGTATGAGTTTTGGACGATGTAGCGAGTTGAGGATTGTACATTGGCCACATCACGTGGGTGTTTCATGTGTACAATCATTAGACTGATGATGCTATTGGTGGGTATCTGTTGTAGGTATAAGTCACTCAGTCATCTGTTCATCAATCCTTTGGATGATTATTCAGAGGGTATATCCACACCCCTGATGCTGTAAATGACACACTGATCTTTCGAATTAATCTCCATCTGTGTATGAATGAACATATGTTTGATTTTGATGTTGAGGCAATGAATTTAAAAGTGAATTTAACATTATTACATGTATATTTTTTTATATTGTAATAAAAAAGTAAATATAATAATAATTATTTGTGATTAAAGAGTTTTCATTGAACATTAATTAGAAAGTAAGTTGATAAATTTATGGAATGTTCCATTTGGGGGCAATTATTTCAGTGAATTCAAGATGTAAATCGTGAATTGTCTCCTCTTTGTATTATCACTTTGGATTTGGTTTGGTGACTCTGGAGATAGAATTGGAGGATTAAGGAAGAGAGAATTTATCGTTAATTTATCTACACTCTATACAATTCTATATATACATACACGAGAAGTTTGTAAGAGTGATATAGAGTGGGAAATGTCTTGGAAAGTTGAGTTTTCCTATTTTATTTCATCCGAAAAGTTTTGCAGACAGGTAAATATAAAGATTTAAAAAGGCAAAAAGCGCGTTAACGATCGCGTGAAATTGCGTGTTAGTGTGTGTGTGTGTGTGTCATTGGTGATGTAAATCCAAGATTTTTCCCAACAAACATTAAGAATAATATCTGGTTGGATTATATTATAGGTGCGTGCAAGACGTTCAGTTGGAAGTTGCCTCCCGTAAAGAGAATGTTTATGAAATTAGTGGGAATGGCCATCATGAGCCCAAGCTGAGGCTGGACAGTTCACGCGGTCATATATATATATATATATATATATACATACATGTTTATCTTATGAAGCTTGTGACGATTTATGAAGCTATGAAATTACTCGAGAGACATGGCAAGTCGTGCGCACCAGACTCCCAGCGTGAATATGTTTACTGCATGCGCGAATGATTTTCATTGGTGCGACTATCGCGCGCTGAACGAGTTGAGAGGCGCGTCGCGAATCGATGCTTTTCTTCAGGGTTGTAAATATTATCGCCGCTGTTTTCCCCTCACTCTCTTTTCGTGTATGGCACGCGGGGTATATGTGAAGTGTGGGCAAACGAATATAACATAGCGATGTCGCGACTGTGCATTTGCGTTAATGAGCAAATGCGTCGTGTTGCACCTATCAAGTTTCTGATTCACTCTACCATATACTATATATAATATATAAATAAATAAATAAATAAATAAATAAATATATATATATATGTTTGCGTGATCGAAATTTCATGCTTATTATTTTATTTTTTACCTTCTTTTTGTTGTTTCGTACATTTAATTTTTTTTTTTTGTTTTTTTTCGTTTGATCAAAAATCCAAAATGAAATCGATGTGAATAAAAGTGTTAAATCGCTGAGATCTGCACACGAGAAAATGTACCGTGTCACACGATTAAAGAAAACAAAATAAATATATTCATGTAAATATATATATGTGAAAAAGGATTTAAATAACGAATAAAAAAAATAAATAAAAATTATATGAGATATAAAAAAGAAGACGAAGATGATGAGAACGAAGAAAAGGAAGATGAAGAAGAAGAAGAAGATCTGGTTGGAGAAAAGTGGTTCTTTTCTTGCACATGTTGCAGAGAGATGAGTACGCGTAAAGTCTGCAATTTGATCGTCACATATTTTAACGGCCACCAACCCATTGCGTTATCGTTGTTATTGTGTTGAAGCGATTACGTATATATTGCACGATGGCGGCGCTATTTATTGGCAAATGCCCACGTGTTATCATCCATATACATGGTATATACATATATCTATGTAGATATACAACAGTGAAAGATTACTTGATAGCTAATAATTATATGAAGATGAAGATGATGCTATTTGCCACGCTGTGAGAAAATGATGACGATGCAAAAAGCAACCAAGTAAAAATCATGAAATGTTTTATAAATGGATACCGCTGTTGATTGTGTACCAATAAACTGTCCAGAAGATAGTATTTTCACTGATATTCATATTGTAAATAAAATTGCCTCCAAGATATTTTATATTTAAAAAATTAAAGATTTTTATCATATTGACTGTGCACTAAATTCTACACGTATTTTATTTTTATTTCATATATAAATCAATTGAGTATATTTATGTCAATCATCATAAATACTAATAGATGAAATACAAATAATTAAAATAATATCAACGTGTGGTTAATATGAAAAAAAAGATATTATATACTTGAATATAATCACACTTTGAATTTTAAATTCACACAAACAAAATCATTAAATTAATTTCATATATTGATATATCGTATATGAAAATATTTTAATTAATTTATTAAAATCTATTTAATTCAAATTTCTAATTGATTAATTATTCATGTTTTTTTTTTTTTTCAATTGCAGTGTAAATAAATAAAAAAATTAATAAACAAAGTAGAGAGTGTGGAGGGGAATATATATATATATATATATATATATATATTGTATGTGATTTGGTGAATGGTGATTGCAACCCAGTGCCGCCATCCCTCATGTCTGGCTCGTGGAATTATTAAAACTGAAACGAACGCATGCGATTTACCAACTCTGATTCTCTGTGTCTCTCACACACAAACGTATACACATGTGTATATCGGAATTATCAGTATATTTCTACGTATACATATGCATATGTATGTATCTATGTATATATATACTGGATGGCTATCATGGGGGAAAAATATAATAAAATCCTGCTCATCACCAGATTCGCCACTTTTGCCACTTAAATTTCCCTCTCATTCCCTACCTTTTTTTTTACCTCCGAACCATCCCTTTATTCCACTTGAGTCTGTGGCATGAGCACTAATAAATATAGAAATTTTCTATTTCGCTTATATTTATTTGCTTGTTACGTTTCTCTACTTTAGGTGACCACCTAAATCACCATCAATCACATTCTACACTCAAATCAAATTTATTTTATTTCATCTATTAATAAAAACCAGTTTATTATTGATAATTTTTTTTTTGTTTATTACTTTACTCTCTATATACTTGATATGCATATTATAAAAATATTATTTCATATATAATATATGTAATTATTATTTTATTTAATAAGGCATATAAAATAGTTGACAAATTCATACGTGCAAAATTTTTATGGAATAATCCAAGTTACTTGTCAACAATAATTTATGTATAATTTCTATAAACAAAAATATATACACAAATTCTATATATATATATTATTTTTATTCTCTTTCACAATAATAAATGATAAAAGTTGTATGTGTATACAATAAGAAACGGTGAATCTTACGATTCTCGCGGGAGTATAAGTCGACAAGCGAGACGGTAGCATTGAAGAAAGGTCAACCATTGTCTCTGGTTTTTCCATCTTGTATGCATATACATATACATATACATATACATATATATGCTTTTACTTTACTTCTAGTCGGCTTTGTTCAACAGTAAGGTCTTTTGCCTATACTTGACAACATTGCACACTCCCTTCTCGTGTCGTCTTCAACTTGTGCTTCGTGTATTTTTACGTCGCTTCACGTCTTCTTGTATTCCTCATTCTTTTACATCTTATGTATTTTCCTCGTTTATTTTTCTGTTTTTATTCTTCTCCTCCTCCCACCCCCTGCCCCCGCCCTCTCCTTTTTTTTTTATCCACAAAACTTGACCATTGCGCCTCGTTTTCTTTGCCACACAGGATTCCTATGGCAACGTGCATTATTATCTTGCATTATATTTATTTATATATATGTAATGGACTTTTGGCAGTCATTCTTTGTATATTACGACAGAAGTATATATAACAATAAATGGGAGACAACATATGAGATTTTTTTTCTTATATATGACTAAACCTCAAGATGTTTTTCATTTTATAAATTTATATGGTAAATGGCAGACAACTGTAGTTATTATTCGTGATTTAGTTTATTTTTAATTTTATTTATAGAAAATGTTTAATAATTATTAGAGTGAAAAGTCATATTTTCTATTGTCTATCGAAGAAGATTTTCGATAATTGAGTCACGTTAATTACTACAATTTGTTGTATATGTGTGTGAGTGTGTGTTGTGGTTGAGAATTTTTTATTTTTGAATTATATAAATACCTACACGTTGTTCGAGTCAATTTTCAATTAACTGTAGGCGGTTTAAGTGATAAAAATAAAAAAAAAAATAGTAATAAAAAATTATAAAAAAACTGGCGCGAATTATTTCTCAGAAGAATTGGCATTACACACGTAATTTTATATTGCCCTATTGGATTGTCCAACAGTTGCGATTTGTATAGGTATAAAAACCAATCACATTTTCGAATAGGATAAAAGAAGAGAATGATGTTGGGCCATACGTTGGGTTATTGAATGCAGAGGTGGTTGCTACTTTTAGCAGCCCCGTGTGTCTGGAATGTAATTCACATAACGTTGGCATTCCATTGCTATTTCATTTTGCGGTATTTCGCTTTTGGTCGCACATTTTTCAAACAGACATCGACACTTGTTTCTTTTATGTTACGAAGTAGTTGGCGGTATTTATTTTGTTTTTTACCTTTATTTTTCATTACTTTTTTTTTTTTTTAGTTCATCTTTTTTCATTTCTTTTTTCTATAGTATATTTTTTATGGTGCTAGATAAATATGGATGATGAAAAAAAAAAAAAAAAAAATCAATTGCCATTTAATTTAATTGATCGTTGAGTGTTTTTTTATTTTTTCATTTAAAATTTTTTTTTTTTCCTGATTAGTAAATGTATATATATGGGAATGTATATATCTATATGATACATACTTTTCGACAAAAGCCATTCGATCTGTACAAGTGGTGCAGAACTCTTCTATTTCGTCTCTTTTTCATGAGTCACTTGAAAAGTTCGTTGATGTGGTGCTTGAAAGAGACTTTGAGCGTTACTTATATAAGTGTGGCAATATACCAAACTATTTGTCGGAAAATTTATTTCACCATCCACTTCAATTGAATGAAACTGTAGAAAATTCTTTTCAGATTAACTCGCGAAAAAAAAAAAGAAAAAGTTTTATTGTTTTTTTTTTCTTTCTTTTTTTTTTTTTTTTTTTTTATCGTTGCACTGTCAATTGAAACAAATCGACATATTCAATATTTATTGACTGTGAATTTATTTCATTTTAAATTTTACACTCACACACAAACTTATTTTACAGTTAAATATTTTCATTTTTAAATATAATTTTTATCTTTTTAGTTTTCTTTTTGTTTCAAATTCATTTTAATTGAAAATTGAATAAAAAAAAAAAAATACCAAATTCAAATAAAAAATAAAAGGAGTACAAAATAAAATAAATAAAAAAATAAAATAAGAATTATATTCAACTTTTGTAGCACTCTTCAATGGACACATAACGATCGTGCACGGTAAGTAAGCTCATTGTAAAGCGCAGCTTCAGTTTTCTCTGGGGCGGAGTGTATACATACAGAAGTTAGTTGAGAGTCTTTATTATTTTTTCTTTTTCTTTTCCTTTAACTTTTTTTTTTTTTTTTATTATTTTTCAATACAGTCTGCTGAATTATAATATAACGCATTCACTCGTTCAAAAACACACGACTCTTGACTTGATATTTTATTCTATTGAGTTATTATCAAACGGACAATTATTCATTGTATATTCATTTGTATATACTATATTTAATGAAAAATAAATCATGACAAATAAAATATTGTTCAGTAGATTTATATGATATTATATGAATAATTAAATTGTTCAGGTAAATGTTTTTTTTTTGTTTTTTTTTCATTTTCACTTTATTTTATTTTATTTTTTCAATATAAATGATTAGTTTACATATATTTAGACAATTATGAATATTTTTCACGCAATACGATACGCATTGGGCGTTTTCCAATTTCACATATCGATAACAGCATCTAGATATCGCCAACGATGTCGAAGCGACCGTTCACCCAATATATAATATAATACATACATACATGCATACATATACCATTCTTAGAAGCTTGAGATATATAAATATGAATAAATTTTGCATATCATACGTGGGCGCGTACGATACTTATGTATTTGTGCCACACCCGAGTATTATCGATGTCAATATATATCGATGACATTTCATCTTCATCATTTCAACTACGAAAATCATTTTTACCATTAAGTTACAATTAAAAAAAAAAAAAAAGAAGAAAAAAATCAATTATAATTATATTTATTATTTCATTTATTTATTTATTATTATTATTTTTTTTTTTGCAATCGTATCTTTGATATTTCTTCAAGATAATGGATTTTTTTTTTTTTTTTTTTTTTTTTTTTTTTCATAAAAAATAATAAAATTATGAGTTAATAGGATAGAAAGCTTTGAGTGTTTTGAAAAAGCATTGAAATTTTTTGGTGGGAGCCGGAATATATACTAACTCGAGTTCTCGAATTTTTCTTCCTGTTCGTGCGAGGCACTTGAAACTTTTTATGATAAGGGCGTTGCCATTAAAATATTCTCCCCTACGTGTTTTTTTCTATTAAAATGAGAAAAAAAAAAAAAACATTTTCAGCTTTGTTTCCTACCCTCGTTGAGATTCAAAATGTGGTTGTTATTTGAAAAGTTGAGTTTTTTTCATTGAATTTAAACAATAAAAAAAAAATATATATATATATATATATATATATAAATAGTGCAAAATATTTAGAATAAAAAAATATAACGTGGGAGAATGAAGGGGGCGTAAGAACGACACCTCGAATTGGACACCTGTCCCGAACAGGAGAAGCTGGAATTACAGACTGAGTCCAGAAGTAACTGTTATGCGCGAGTAATGAGGTATATTACTGTTACGAGGCAGGTATACTTAATGGTTCGCTCATGCCGCGGCATGCGTCGGTACCTTGGCTCTCCATCGTTCCATAAATTCCCGATTCATCCTCTGCCGCGCCAGCTAGAGCCTCCTGGGGTCTCTACTTCTCATTCTCATTCTCGCATTCACTCTCACTCTATCACATTCATATTCGTATACATTTATATATTCTATCTCTTTTACTACTCCACCTCCCACGACTCCATAACTTTTGAATACCCGCGGAAATTCGAAACTTCGTATCGTATTAACACTGGCATTCGTGAGTTCTCGGCACTCGATCGTTACTCATACCCTGGGCGTTTGACCGTCCCTCTAGACTGAGCTTTTCATGCAAAATGCGTGCGAGAAACTCGTTATTGTAACCATTCAACATACATATACATATATACAATACGTGTATACACTTGTATATATATATATATTAAATAAATGAATATTATATTGCTTTTATTCTTTGAGAGGAAAGAGAAAGATGGAATTTAAAATTTATCGTTTTGCTGCAGCATTATTTTCTTTAAAAAAAAATTGTTAATATTTTCCACACGTTTGTTACTAAATTATATCATGAATAAAATAATATTCAGATATATATAAATGTGTGATGTCTCAAGTGTAAGAATCGTATATTAATTTTACATACATAAAATAAAAAATGCCTACAGTAAAATTATTAAAATTAATAACGAAGCAAAAAAAAATTAATAATTTTTCCTCATTTATAATATAAAATTAATTATTATTAAACAAAATTATATTCCCACAATATTTATATCATATATATTTAATTATTATATTATTATTATTATTTAAATAATAATATTAAAATTTATATTGAATTGAAAATTTCATATTCGTATTTCGTATTGCATCGGTCACGACCGGTAGCCTATTGAAATCACGAACATTGTCGGTGAAAATTTATACGCTTTTCACATAAGCAAATTTCACATTTACGAATTATAATTCTGATGTTGAATTGCCGTAAGGCAGATGAGGGAGTGCAACACAAAATTTGTGAGACCTTGCTTGGACTTTTCGACCCTTTTGCATTCATCGTTTGTTCGTTGTGACCAATAGTTTGGGTCAAAATGAATACATTCTCACACACTCACACATTGGTATGAAATTTTCTAATCGATTTTTCAATTTAATATGCAAATCACGTGCCACATACACACCCACACCGCAATATTTCCCCCAAGTTTAATAACAACAAGAATTAATTGGCAACGGTAAATATATTTTTTCTACAAACTCAATTTAAACACAAATATAATTGCTATAGAAAAATAAAAAATAAAAAATCATGATGTATACAAATTTTAAATTAGTTCTCAATAAAAATCAATGTCAATTGAATAAACAAAGAAAATAATAAAAGAAACAAATCGTCTAATACCATACACTCTCAATCTTTGTATAAACGTTTGACTGTAAGTAAATTCTATTGCCTTGTGTGCGCGACTCCATTCTCGTTGGAGCTTCTCAATGCCCTATTGGGTACAGTCTGTAGTGAAACTGATACTGCCACTACAGCGACAAAGATTTCTCGGATGGGCATTGTCGGCGTTGATACTTGGATTGAGTGTACCGCATGAGACGTAGGACGACAAGCAACTAGAGAGACCGTTCTCCAGTAACTAGTTGTTGACTTGACTCGTGGATTGACCGAGGTTATACGACTCGACGAGTGTGCCAACATCTTAGCCGATTGCACTTTCCATTCCATTTCTGTAATTTCAAAGAGTCTTATGGCTGCTAGCTAGTAACATCAATAGCAGCAATAGCAGGAGCAGTAGCCTCTTTTCTTTTTTTTTTTTTTTTTTCATCCTTTTCTCAAACGAGTAGACAGAGAAAAGCGACTGGTTGTGTAAGGTACTTTTAACTCCTCCCTTGTTGTATCATCAGTTTGCTTCAGCTGCCGATACAAATCTTTTTCTTTCCTTCACGTCTGCCATGTACTTCAACCCTACAACGATACTTCTTCCTCATTTCATTATCCGTTGACGCGCAACGATAGAATATACACTAAACTCGTTGGGTCTATTATCCTATTATCAATGACACGTTTAAAAATATTATATTTATATTGATATATATTCAATAATTTTATTGTCAAGTTAATAGAAATAAATATTTTATATAGATAAATATATATTTGTTATTTTGAAACGGAAGATGAATGTATATACGTGAATGAGAATGTGGAGTATATTTCTGACGCGAGATAGATAGGATCGGCCGTGAGCCCAAGCGTGTAATTGATTCAGCTGAGCGAAACAATGAGTTTCTAGGCGGTTTCGCTGAGCATATCTTTGTACCCAACCCTGAATGTAAAATACATTTCTACGTCATACATGATCCAATTTTAACTTGTCACACTTCGTATCATTTAACGTTTTATATATCACAAATATATATCTATATATATAAATGTACTAATCAGTGTCGTTATTATTTGTGTGATTCAAGTATTATTTTTCACGTTAAAAATATTATATATTATCGTTTGGGGATTTTTTAATGTATAGTTTTTCAGTCAAAGTTCTAGTGTGACACATTTAAGAGTTGTGGATATTATACTCGTGTTCATTATTTTTTCCTTCACATTTCTTTTTTTTTCTTTCTTTTCTTTTTATTTTTTTATTTTTTTTATTTTTATTTTATCATCACTATTATTATGATTTTTTGTTTCATTTAACAAAATGAAATATAATGCACAACAAACGTTTGTTGTAACACAAGCCACGCAGTATATAAAAGCTTTTTAGAAAAAATAAAATATAATATAATATATATAAATAAAGATGGAAAAGAAGAGAAAAAGAAAAAAAAAAATGTATAAACAAACATAGAACAATATAAGAAAAAGAAAGAAAGAAAAAAAAAAACAAAATGAGAGATGAATGATCAAAGCTGCAGTAAACTTTAATCTTGATGAACAATATGACCAGTCTACATTTTTATTTTTTATTTTTTATTTTTTATTATTATTATTATTATTTTTTTTTCTTTTCTCTGGACATCTACTTACATTTATTTTTTCATCATCAACTAAACATTCTACATATATTTTTCACTTGTAACATTTTTAAATTTTATTATTATTATTCTATATTTTTTATTTTTCATTTAAATACACTATTCTAACGAAACTTTTCTCAGATATAACTTTATCTTAAATGCAATAGATTCGCACTCAATTTCAAAGTTATTTCAGAAGAATAACAATAATAATAATAATAATAATAATAATAATAATAATAATGATAAAATGACAACAACAATTATTGTAGTAATAATAAAGGACAATACGTGTGTATATATAAAAATTATTACACCTTTTTACTGCATGACAGTGCCAGTAGCCCCATCTGTGTTCAGAGTTACCAAGTCAGTTTCCAACCCAATCCACCCGCACACATTTAATGACCTGGCCCAGTCGACAATACCTCATACACACACAAAATCACACCAACATAAATAAAACAACAAAAAAAAAAACGTCTCAAATTATAATTACGTATCATAAAAAAATTATTCATAAAACTTCTTATATCATGTTAAAATTAATATTTTGAATTATTTATTATTATTATTTATTATTTTTTTTTTTTTTTCATATCTTTCATTTCATTTCATTTCATTTCTTTTTCCGTTCTCTCCACTCATGTTTCACTCTTCTTGTTGTTTCTGGTACAGAACGAATGATATGAAAATTTATGCATGTACGCACTTGTGCGGGCCTACGTGATTTTGCATACTGAAAAGAGTGTATGATATCAGGATGGGGATTGTGTACTGTGTGGTAATGGTGGCTAGGATGTAGAGCAAAAGAGAGAGATAGAGAGAGAGAGAGAAAATGAACGGGGTAAAGAGGAAAGGGTGTGAGAGGAATGAGGTGGTTGGCACAGTCGAGAAGCATAGTCGTTAGTCGATATCGGAAATCGGGTCAAGTGGTAGACTTGTGGCTATATGGATGAGTTGATTACGCATTCCCTAGTCGAATTTACCATGCGAAGCAATGATAAGTGGATATAAAGGGGGAGAAAAAACCTCTTGGATTATTCGCATTCATACAAATATATATATGTATAAGCATCATCAATCAACTCGTACCTCCTAAAAAACGATTGAATTTTTATTCATTTATTTATATATTTATTATTTAATTCGTTACAATGTCATGATAAATAACTATACAGTTGTAGTATATAAAATATATTTTATGTATTTCGGGGTTTGTTCTTGAGTTGAAAAACTGTCAAATGGGGATGAAAAAAAAAAAGAAACAAAAAAAAAATTTTTTAAAAAAAGTGGAGGAAATAAAAATAAATGTATAAATAAATTAAATGAAAAATAATAATAATAATGATAAATAAATAAAAATACAGAACTTTAGTGCAGTAAACGAGAGAATCAGCTTCCGTGACGTACGTGTATTTGCGATAAAAGAATATCCGCGCACGAACGAAGACATTACTTGCGATGATCTTTTCGCGTAGCCGCGAATCGGCCAACTATAAATCGTCTTGTGTACTGAGTCTCACGATTCGAGATACATCCACTTGGTGCGGGGCAAACACACACGTACATACATACACTTGTCCATTCTCTTTCTTTACTACTTATATACAAATATATATATATATATATATCGTAAGTATTGGCCATATACCATCCTGCTTCTCTCAACGATTGGATCCGTGTATTTCCTGCTTACTGTTCTCTCCACCGAACAAACTACCACCGTGCGGTGGATCAGTGGCTTCTGATCCACGTCCTTCTCTCCCTCTCTTCTCCTCTCTCATGCTTTTATTGCTTTTATTCTTCCTGTATGTGTCTTTGTGTAACCTTGAAGATTCTATCCGAGGGCAAACCCTTTCGTATTACCGATCACAATCTTTATCACGATTTACGGTCAATGTCATTTGATTATTGAATACCACGTATGTATTTTTATTAATTTTTTTTATTTATCAATTTATGAAATTCAAATATATCACTGATATAAAAGGGGTGATTAATTTTATAATAAATTTATAATTGATATTGCATAATAGTTAATGATGGAAAGTAAAATTGTTATATTGCTAAGGAATTTAACGAATTCATGTGAAGTGGAAAAATTCATGTTATTAAATTTCAAATCTTATTACATATTATATTGTATGAGATTGCAAGTGAATACGATTGATGTTATGATAAGTAATTATTTAATATTACCAACATACGAATACACATATTAATAAGATGTTTTACTCTTATGAAATTATCAAAGCGATTAGCAACCTCACTAGATACTCACTGTATATATATAAAATATACAGGTGTTGATGTTTCACGTAAATTTCTTGTTCCTTGTGATTCTTTAAATGCAGTAAAGCAATTTTCGCGCGCACATGAGTATATATACCCATTCTACTTGCCTCATCATTTTTACTTGCTTCGTTTTCTTGTTCGCATTCTCAACGATTACATTGGACAGCATCAGCATCAGCATCATCGTTGAAGCTGTTTCATCGCTTTATGTATACAGATATATATATATATATAAATGTGAGGACGTAGGCTCGTACAGTTGTTATACATAGATGGAACAACGCTACTGCCATGCCAACTAATAGTCTTTTCTTGGCGGTGTATGCGCGCACTTACCAATTGGTATGTACTCAACATCCTGATACTACACTTTAACCACTACAAACACATTCATACCACTTATCGTCTCTTATTTTTCTTCTTTTTTCCATATATATATATATATAACCTTCGTGGTATAGAATGTTTTTGTTATAACGAGAAAATAATCATTTAAGTGTCGTTGTAAAAAAATATAAAAAATAATAGTAGTAATTGGAGGAGAAGAAAATCTTCAATGTCGTGTATTAACTCGTAAATGTGTGAATGAGGTATGAAAATTGTCACGTTATAAAAGATAGTTTTATTCTAGTAGTTGTTTTTTTTCTTCTTTTTTTTTTTCCTCAATTTTTTTTTTTTTTTTTTTTTTTATCGCTAGTGAAACCTCTCAAATGGTAATTTGTGAGCATAGTTGAGGGGCTTTTGAGGGTTTATATACGTAAAGTGAAAGCCGCCGCACGTTGGTGGAATTCATTTCATTGTACCTAACTAGCTATTACTTTTTGATTTGTGTTTCAACGCAGTGGGAAATGAGATATGAGCCTATTTCAGTGGCTTTTATATATTTCAACTGACGCATTGATACTTTTTATTCGAGCTTTCTCGCTCTCTTTGTCCGACGATGTTTTAATGATCAGTTATACGACGTATTTATTATCGCACTGATAACTTTTTTTTTTTTTTTGTTTTGTTTTTGTTTCAAACTCATTTTAAGGTCACGTTTACATTTATATGTATGTATATATTCACAATGGAAATTGATAGCGATGTAAATCTTTTCTTCTTTTCACCTCGTAACCACGTTCGTCCCACTGCATACCCACACTCACCCTCCTTTCCTTCTCATATCCCCCCCAATTCTCAACATATTTACACACATATGTATCTAAATTTATATAAAAATTTTAAATAAAATGAATCTTGAAAAGAAATTTCACACTGAAATACTGTGTATAAATATATATTCGACTAAGAAATTCCACGATTTTGTAACATCTCAGGTGAACAAAGATTCACGTGATGATGGTATATAAACTCTTATATATATAGTATATTATAAAGTAGGCAAGAGAGTGTGCAGCGATCATGTGTGTATATATATATGTTTTGCATCGTGAGACGATGCGCCATATGTTTTATTGTGACACGTTGGATATATATTGTTGTATATGGCCGGCCCTCGAAATAATAGTACGAAACAACAGAGGCCGCGGCAAAAGGGTGATGTAAGGGGAGTATAGTGATGGGGGGGTAGGCGGCAAAAGGGGATTTTATATATACGACGCGCAGATTTATCGTAGATGCCAGTCGCACTGTTGGTGCGAAATGCCAGAGAAGAGACAAAGAACAAGAAGTGAGAGAGAATTATTCACACTGAATTTATACATATACATATATATATATATTCTGTACATGTACAAATACAAAACATATATATTGTATATAAATACATTTATATATACTTTGTATTTAATGATGGTCGATGAAATATTATTGTTTACGATTTAAGTATTTATCAATGGCATTTATCGATAATACGAGTGATAATTTGGTGATAGGTGTAAACATAAAGAAAATAATAATAATAATTATGATATATAATTGAATTATTTTATAATGCGGAAGTATTTGATTTTTTTTTTTTATTATTATTTCATATACTTGCTTTTTGTTTATTTATTGAATTTAATATTATTATTTATTTTTGTGTGGATATGTTTATGAATTATTATGTAAATTTATTTTGTAACACACACATTAGCTCGCACCTGCGGTTAATCTGACCTCACTGTGATAATGTAAACTTTAAAATAATTATCTAGAGATTAAATTGAAAATGTATACGATATTTGAGTAAAGTGAAATATTTGTTATACATTACTGATATATTATATATAATAATTCAATAATCTGAAATTTTTGTTAATGTTTATTGTAAAAAAAAAAGAAATTGTGTATCTAATTGAATGGACAATCTTCAATTATAGGAATAAACTCTTGGTGTTGGAAACTCGCTATGGTAAAGTGGTTTCTCTCATCGTTGGCAAATTATCGATCCCCACTACTCTTTACCAGCTGACAGTGAGATCACATGTAGAATTGAATTTTTTTCATTTCTGCGCATATGTTGCGCATAGGAGAAGGGTTAGCTAGAGTAGAGAGTAGGGATGACGAAAAAATTGCTTACAGTGAGAGATTCAGTTCGGTGAAATTGCCAACTGTAAAAGACATTTTGTATTTCAATAATTTTTTGATTTAATATTGACAACCCAAGAGTATGATACATGCTATATATTTTAGATGAATGCTCTAGTAAATTAATATTAGTACAGAACGTTCAAATCGTTCAATTGTACAATTGAAATGTCGACAAATCGACGAGTACGTATCATTTGAATTTCCGTTTACATTTTTACATTTCCACTTTTATTATTATAAATCATGCATTATATCATACTGTATTCTATGAATTTACATTCACAGAGTTGGGAAAAAAAACGAAGTTTAACTATGAATGATCGATTGATGATTTTGAAAAGTCTTGATGCTTGAGAAAAACCGTGTGTCTTGGTAGACAAGTACAAAGTGAATAAAAGCACTATCACAAAAGTTAAATTAACCAGAAATGATATATTAACGTTGAAAAATACTTTAGAAATGTGTGGCGGGAGTTTAGAAAGAAAAAGATTCATTGAAACTGAAAATGATGATGTGGAAAAGATCGTGTACATTTGATTTTGCCAAAGAAGAGATTCTGGATTGCCCACATCTGGGCCCTATGATTAAGCAACAAGCAAAAATTTTTAATCAAACTTTCAAAACCCGTGCGAATTTTAAAGCGAACGAGGAATGGTTTATTTAAATCAATCGAAATTGATAATGAAAATGTGGATTTCAAGTAGGATACAGATTTGAGTGAAAATGAGGCGCAACTGTTCATAAAAATTGAAATTGATAGTGATAGAATAAATTGTAGGCTTAACAATTCGACAATTGATAATAGAAAATTATTGATTGGTATCAAATGTCTGAAGATAAATTATTAATAGAAAATCTTATTTTACGGGAAAAATTTCGTCAATTATCTATTGAAAAAATACTGTCGAAATCAAAAGTGTAAATTTATATTTGTTATATTATATATAATTAATTTGATAAAAATTTTCTAATATTATTGAATATATATATATATTTTTTTATTGAAACAAATGAATTTTCCCCTTTCAATTTATTATACAAAAAGTTTATGAATAATAAGAGATTTTTTTTTTCTTTTTTTTTTTTTTGTAAAAAGTCGACTGGCATTCACATGCGCGTAATGAGAAAATTTTTTTTCAAATCCCTCACTGCCAATGATGAAAAGTTTACTATAAAGAGAAAAAAAAACATTTACTATACAGTGACGCTATTGTAATTGCATACAGTTTGTACAGACTTTTTCTTGTCCTAATAATGGGAGCATTAACTGCAAACGACGTGTTATCGAATAATTCGCAGTCGTGCAAATATAATTCCAAGAAAATCGTCTTTACAAATTACTACTCGTTGAATAGAGAAATGAAATTGAAAAAAAAAAAAAAAAAAAAAAAAAAAAATCAATAAAGTAATAACAGAATACAAAAATAAAGAAAAAATAAATTGATGAATAATTAATGTAACAACATATTTATAAATGAATGAATTTTATTTAAATAATTATAATAATCCTATATATTGAATTCCAATAAATAAAGTATTAGTTTTAACATTTGAAAAATTGAAATGAAATAAAAATTGAATATCAGATAATCAGCGAATATAAACTACACTTGAGATCAATAATACACATCAAGTATAAATGGAAGATATGAAATTTGTACACGATCATAACAGAACTCGTGAAGATGATAAACACACGTGGCCCAACAAAATTCGAATTATTGCGTGCAGCAATCTCAAATGTAACGTAATCGTACATTGTAGTGTATATTGAAATAAAAAAAAAATTAAAATAACAAAATGAAATATATATATATACATACATAAAATAAGAATGAGAAGAAGTAGAAAAAGAAGAGTATAAATATAAGCAGCGCGTGCAAATATAAGGAATTGTATTTCCAATAGTATTTGTATACATATACACCTCGCAAACTGATGGTGGAAATTTACGATTGTCTGTGAGCGCGTCACGGCCGACGGCTTCTTCGTCCAACGCGGGAAACTAATAAATAATACATTTCTGATACGGGTGGTCGTGACAAAAAAATCCCACCACCGCCTTTGAAGCGAGAACGAACCCGCGCATATATATATATATATCCATATAACTTAAATATATATACACATAGATATATATGTGGGAATGTCGGCATCCTCATTAAGCTAGTATATAATATAGGTATCCCTTTGGTGCATGTTCAAACCTGTGTACATATATGGCATGCGGTGTGTTTATCCCGACTTACGTATGTATATGCGTCAATAGCAATGCACGCGATGTCGTTGGCGCCAATACATTCCATTTTATCGTATTTATATTTATATATTTATAAAAATAATAATATTATAATAAATATAAAATTAATATGTGAAAAAAAATTACATGTATATATGTAAAAGATGTGATGTCAGGTAATTGTTTTTTTAAAAATCCCATGATATTTGAGTTATATATAAATATAAATAAATAAATATACATATATATGATCAAGTTGTTTCGTACACATATATATATACATATATATAGGATTGCGTTGTGTATTTGAATTGTTGAAATGCGACAGTCGTCGAATGCTCCGACGCGTGCCAAAAATTACTGTATACCGCGTGGATGTTAATTTAGTCGAGTGTCGCAGACACCACGCGGTACTTGATTCTATTTTTCGGACAGAGCCGCGTTCCTCACAATACGTTTATACTTCCGTTCTATTCTATTTCTATATTATATACACTCATTTGTACGCGTGCCTGTATGTATTATATGTATATATTGAGTAAAGTTGTATAGAAAATAGAGACACAGTGGGAAAAAAAAAAATAGATAAAATAATAAAGATTAAGTTAACGAGAAAGAGAATGATGAAGAGAGAGTAAAAAAAGAAAGAAGTTATATGTAGATGAAAAACGACAGGATATAATAGTTAAGAGAATTGAGTGAGGTGAAAAGCACGAGAGAAAATGGTGCTGGCTAATTGCTTGGTCTCGTGAGTTGACAATGCACAGCTTGGCTCTTTTGTTTTTTTTTTTTTTTTAAATTAGAACTGGTTGAGAATAGAAAAGGAAGAAGAAAAAGAAGAAGAAGAAGAAGAAGAAAATTGATAAAAAGAAGAAAAAAAAATGTATGGGACTCATGACGCTACGACTGAAGTGAATCAGGAGAGAATAAGAGATAGAAAGAAACTGGGATGGGACAACGAATAAATCGTTGTTTTTTTTTTCTTCTTCTTCTCTTTATCTTTCTCTTCCTCTCTCTGTCTCTCGAGTGCATGAAGTAGACAAGACGGAATGCAAAATAGAGTCGCAAAATCCTTGGATCAAAGGGAGAGGAATGGCTAAACGACCCGTCTCGACATTTCGCTCGTTGTTTGCTCGACTTTGCAGCGGTTTCGTTGTCGTTATTGTATGGATAATATTCTCTCTCTTGTTTTTTTTCTTTCAAGAGTATAAATGTATAGCTGCTTAAAACTTATACGCGTATATACACATATATAAAAAGAATAAATGTATATTGCATATACATACAATGCAATTATTACAATAAACTCCGAGATATATCAATGGATAAAATAATCAATGATTTCAATTAATTGATAATGTTAAAAAATTCATTTTTTTTTTTCACTTCAGATTTCATTGAAATAATAAAAATAAAAAATAAAAAGTACATTCAAATGAAAATAATGAGTATAATAAATAATTCACTGTTATATATATATATAAAAAGAAAGAAACAACAAAATAATAATAAAATATTTTCATCAAGGACTCACCAAATTGCCAGAAGCAAAATGTAAAATATATATATGTATATATACACGTTCATGCGTGTTCAAAGTTTTTCAAGATTTTTAACATTTCAGGGTCACGTTATTATTCGTACGTGTGTTGGTGTAGACGCGTGTGCGTGTGTGTTAATGTTCTGTGGCAATGTCGGCATGAATGCATTCTATACACCACGGGATTATTAACTGTGCATATAGATCTGTACATATGCAGTTGAAATTTTTCATATAATGACACACCTCACGAACCGTAACGGAGGATGCAGAGAGAAATGGAGACGGTGAGAGAGTGAAAAAGAAATAAAGAAATAAAGAAAAAATGAGATGCGCTCTTTATGCTTGTCGGCGTGACCCTCTTTCAACTGCAAATGCCCACGGGCCATCGTCGTCCTCGCGTCGTCATTTCAAATGCGTATGCGCGCGCCTCTTCCGATATATTAATGTGCGACTGAAAATTGTCATATAAATAAACAAAACAAACAAAAAAAAAATTACAATTCTTTACATAGAAATAAAATCAAAAAGACAATGGAATTTTTTCAATTGTCATAAATTTGTATGAATACAATTGTGTCTGAGGAGAAAATGAAAATGAAAGTGTAAAGAAAAACAAAAAAATAAAAAATTGTGATAAACTTGTTGAAAGATATTACAAACAACAAGAAAGTAGATGCAAAATAATGGATATATATATAAATAAGTCTGTAAAGGTCTATCGATAGGTACGGTGTTGCATGTTGGAACGTGATTCGATTTGGTGTTTTGCACTGTGAGATACGTGAGATAGTGTGAGTAAAATAGAGAATGAAAAAAAAAAAAAAAAAAAAAAAAATAGATGCAATGTGAAGTGAATAGTGTAGGGAGTGGCGGTCTCTTTTAACTCGAAAGAGTGCACAGAGAATACATCAATTGGAATGGGCTTTCAATTTAAATTATCGTCGATATCAGAGTGTATTATCCGTTGCAATCGATCACATTGCGCTTACAAATGATAAATCAATAGTCGACCACGTTCATACTTATCAATTTTATTGCTGTCATATAAACTATATCTATATACAATGACATATTATTATAAAAATAAGATGTGAAACAAAAAAAAAAAAAAAAAAAAAAAAAAAAAAACAATGAATAAATAAATAAAAAAACAAATATAAATCAATTGATTTATGTGATTTATATTCGATGATTTTAAAGTAAAATGAATCGTAAGTTTGTGGTATTGGAAATTTGATGAAACAATGCGAGTATGTAAAAGTATAAAAACATCATGTGTATACTTATGGAAAAATTCTTATGTACATTCCATCGACAGAGATACGTCTCTTATAGGATGGGGGATGTTCATGTTTGACACCATTAGCGTGGCTCTTAAAAGCCGTATGTTTTCCCTGTGCGAATCAGTGAGGATGGCAATGAAATGAGAATAAAAGTGAAAGAGAGAAAGAGAGAGAGAGAGAGAGAGAGAGAGAGAGAGAGAGAGAGAGAGTGAGTGAGTCGATTGAAACAACGTGAACAAAAAAGTATCATCTCCACATCTTTTCTACCCATCTACCACTTGGTCCTTTACTTAGTAGCTCGATTTCATTTCATTTCGTGGTCATTCGACTTCATATATACCTCACAACACGTTTTCACCTCCCGTGTGTCCTTCCCATACCGAAAGCGGAGGTGGAAAGAACTAAACTCGCGCAAACAAGTTCGCGACGACGCGACAAGTCGAAGAAACCGACTGCATTACTTAATGGCGTGCACCAACCAGCCGTTTACCTCGGGGGGTTTTACCATTGGCAAAAAGTCTAAAGGCGGCGTGCGAGCATGTACGTGACTACCGTGGAAACCAATGATAATTATGTCACCATGTTGGTGTGTTCATGCTTCAAATGCACAAGGTTAAGTATCTCAAATTTTTTTTTTTTCTCTCCCCCTCTCTTTCTCTCGTTCATTTCGAATCTTTTTATTTATTTATTTATTTATTTATCATTGCCCGCTACTCTTTTTCATTACAACTATTTCAATTATTGTACCACATTATATTTTATCCAATCATCAATTCAATTTTATACAATATTCATATCAAATTATAATCATTAAATCATAGTTATAATAAAATAATACAGTTAATTTGATATAATTAATGGAAATAAATGGAATTATTATGATGGTGTGTGTACAATGTTGTATAGTGTATTAAAATAATATTCTCAGCAGCGGTGCTAGAATATTTATCAGTTAAAAAACAAAAAATAATAAATAAATATAATATAAAAAAAAGAGAGAAAAAAAAAAGCTATTTCACCAGTTTACTGAAAATTTATTTTTATGTATATCATAATGATAAATCACTTTCTTTATACACATACATTTACGATTTGTCGATATTCAATAATAATAAAAATAGTAATTTAAACATTTTTTAATATTATTATTATAAAATATTTTATGGTTCCTCTGGGAATGCATTTACATTGACTACCTATTAATTCAACGATACTTTCATATATATAATATATATATATATATATATATATTTCCTGATAACATCTTAATCATCACACATAAATTTCAATGATAAATCCATTTATATTTTTTATTTAATAGCAAATAAATATATATATTTCAAAATGTAACTAATAAATATTTTACTATATAAAATAATTACGTGGTAATAATTTTTTTTTTTTATTTAATTATTATTATTATTAATATAATTAAAATTATTACTATATATATTTTCTAACAGTAAATATAATTATATAAAATGAATGTTAGCGAGATAGACGATGAGTATTATAACTGCTGATGTGTTGTGGCGCGTGTTAATGTTAATGGTAGCACAAGTTTCATGGTCGTCCTTTCGCATTCTTCGATCCTGTATCCTTTTGCTGTATCACATTTAACAGCTAGGCGAAAAGAAGTAAAGAATCACGCGTACATACACACATATATGTATATACAGAAAAAGCAAGATAGAATAAGAAAAAGAGGGTGAACCAGAGAGAGAGAGAGTGAGAGAGAGAATGAAAGACACACATGAAAATAAAAAAAAAAAAGAAACGAGGTAATGGGAATTGCGGGGACGCAGGAACACAACTAAAGAAGAAGCCAGCCGGTGGGCAGCACACCCAATTCTATACTGCAAATATTGGATATATAGTTGAAATAAAATGAAACTCGTGTGTGTGTAAGGGAGATGAAGAGAGAGTGAGAAGTGTACGCGGCGCTTGCAGTCTGCAGTAGCCACTTTTTCTCTACTTGGCACATTTTTCAAAGCTTGTTGACAGCTATCTGGCCTTCTTTACCGTTTGCCTGGCCATATCCCCTTCATGCCACCAGTCGCCTAATCGTCCTCTTTCGTGTCTTTCTCCTTCTTCTTTTATCTCGTCTCTTCATATATATATATATATAATTTTTTTTCTTTATTTTATTTCGTCTGCCTTCACCTCCCTCCCTCCCACTCTCTCTCTCTCTCTCTCCTTCCTCCTATTTTATTTTATTTCATTTTATTTTTTTTTTTTTATTGCCTCTACTTTTATTGTAGTCTGCATTTCTCGCCCCACGTGTTGGACTTGAGGAAGATTCCAACGAGTGTATACAGCCGCACTTTGGCACTAGAGGGCATGTTAGTTATATAAAACAAGAGGACACGTAGACGGAAATGTATGTCAAAAATGGAATAACATTGAATTACAAAGGTTTATCTATATAAATATATTTTTGCCCTTAAGATACTATTCTCTATGAATACTAAACGAATATTTCTACATAAGGAAGTGTTAATGAACATGTATACATATACATATAATGCATTTGTACTACGTTTGTTCATTCTTTAGAGGAAAAAATAATAATAATAATAATAATAATGATAATAAAATTTTAAAAAAATTTCTTTTTTCCTACTCAATTTGCTACCTCCATATCTATTTCATTCTATACTTATATGTTTTTCTCACTTTTAATTTCTTTCTTTGGCTCTTGCACTCTCGTACGATTATTCGCAATGCATTGAAGCACAGATATCGTTTGCCCGAAGCGCTATGTACTTGGTGAGAGAGCTCGACGAGTTGGGGCAAAGCAGCCACGCACTATCTACCATCTGGCATAAATCAACTGCGATTCTCGCACGCTCTTAGACTTTTGCTCTTGCTTCTCTATCCCTTCTCTTTCTCCTAACCTTTACATTCACTCTACATATATATCATAAGTACATACATACATACATACATATATATATATATATGAGAGTATATTATAACCCCTATCTTTTGACTTGGAGTGAGCAATGCGCTATCCCGAACCATCTCAGGATTATTAATTCAACTTGGCATATATACAAATAAATATCCACCTTACATTCAACGTCTCAGCGCCCTCAATCGACCATCCCCTCTCATCTTAAATTTCTTAACGTATACACATATGTACATTCCAAACAAAATATCCGATCGTGTCTCTACTTTAGAATTTTTTTTTTTTTTTTCATTTTTATCCCTTTCTAATTATATATATATATATATATATATATTTATACATACACTTTTGAATATATTTTTTATATAATATATATGTGAAAATAAATACGTGTATGTATATATTGATGGAAGTGTTGGAATATATTTTTTATGACTTTTGTCTTGGTTTCATAGCGTAAAATTGTTGCCTCGTTGGGATTTCTCTTTGTGGTATATTGCCACCTTCTCTACCAAGATATTACTTCGATATGGTACACTATACACTTGCGTTATGGGGTCTATATCTTTTTGTTGAAGACTTGCCTCGATCCTTTTTCTTCGCGCACTTGTGGGATCCACCGCTTACGTTAGAGATCGGATAACGAGGCGTAACAAAGGAGTGTCGTGCTTGAAAACGTGAACACAGGGGGTTGCATATATATATATATATATATCGTGTGCGCCCACTGCGGAAAACTAGATCGCCATGAATCGCCAAAGAACGATAAATCTAAAGAGTTTACAGGCCAAGACTCATGGACCACGTTCTTTTATATGATTCATGATCACGCATGTGTACTTCGCGCGTGAGTATGTTACAGGAATTTATTTATTTATCATTTTTTTTTTTTTTCCTCCTCATCTCTTCTTACTTTGTTTCATTTTTTTATATTATACGATACAAAACAGAATTTATATATATACATATAATGTGGAAGAAAAGGGTAGATAAGAGGAAAAAATTGTTCTCTTATCAATTTTAATGTAGATTTATTGATTTATGTATGTAAAAGGAAAAAAAAAAAATGGATTTTTTGATTATTTAAAATGACGACGCCGTGACAGGGAAGATTGAAAAGTTTAAAGAGAATTATGTGAAAATGAAGAATAAAAGTGCACTCATGTTTGTGATAAAATATGTGATATATAATAGTAGTGAAATAAATCAATCGTAAAATGTCGTTTGCATTCTTGAATATGAATTTTGCTGTGGTGAGGATCGATGCCGTCAACAAAGAAGGAGTAAAAAAAAAATATATATATATATAGTGTATGAGTGTGAAGCAACGAAAAAGCACTAGGCAAAATATTAGTGAAACGGGGATGTGAAAGCATTGAAATATAATATATATATTTATTTATTTACTATATACCCGATAGGGGGAGAAATGTGGAGCTTTGGGCAAGCCGACGATGGCAGCAGCAAAATTTAAGCAAGTTTTTGTTCTGAACCGAGCTCCTGTCAATGCAGATGATTGGTGTGCGCGAAAATGGAACGAGACACATGGATTCTCTCCCCTACCATTTGTTAGGTCGTCTCTTGTATATACGAGTAAACTACGACAGTTTACAAACAACAATGACAAAAATGACGATGACGATGACGATGACTGTGGAGTTTGAGACGTATCAAAGGTACATTCAAGAGTGTAGTGGTTCTGGTGTTTGATAGGAGCACCGAAACACCGAGATGCCACATTTCCTACGTGCGAGAATCATATATATATATTCGCTTGAGAAAACAATCTGTTGATGTTCCCATAGACGTGCGTCATCAGTGACAATCGAACTGATCCTATATCAACTTGGTATATTGAAGCAGGAGTATTTATTATTATTATTTTTTTTTATTCTACTCATTGTGTGCATACCTCATGTATTGGAATCTCATATATATCCATTTGAACACACGGTGGAGTAAAAAATGAGTGAGGTGATGTGAGCACCTGGAATTTATCTCGTTCATCTTCAACTTCATCTCACACTCACTATTACACTACACTACACTGATCATATATATATATATATATATTTGTTCTTGTATATTATCTCGTTTGAATTATCCAATGAAATTTATTGACGAGTATTGTGAAACACTTTTATCGATATACATTGCAATGTAAAATAGAATAATTCCGAAATATTCAACTCGATAAATTGATTTTATATTCAAACTGTCTCTTAACTATTGATTATATTCCGAGCGAATTCTTATGGATACTGGATTAGTAATTAAGTGAAGTGTTGTATAGAAAAGCCAAATGTTTTGTTTATATATTCAAAGTAATTTTCATTACGTTATATATCAACAATATTTACATGTAATGTTTTGAACTGACATATGCTACTGAGTGAAAGATTCGTTTATGCACATGTTGTTTCTATCACATCATGTACATTGCTACTGCATTGGTGTATAACAGTGTATATACATTGTCGCTTGAGGCATTCGTTTTCCGCACTGGCATTCATTATCAACTGTAATTGATTATCCGTATGTGTGTACACGACAGAGATGTACTCATGAAGTTTGTCGGTTAACCATCCAATGTAACATAATGTATTCTAAAATATACGTGGGATGGAAATTGTTACGGGGAGAATAGTAAAGTCAGAGTGAAAGATAAAATGAATGTTCAATCATAATGAAATGACATATACATTATTTTCACATGAATAAGGAAAAATATTTTTATTTTAAAAGGTAATTTAGTACTCTGCACATGAATAATGTGTTTGTAATTTTTTATTTTGTTTTGTTTTGTTTTTTGTTTTTTTTTTTTTCCTTTTTTCAATTCATTGTATGGATTTTTGTATCTGTGTATTTATAAATATAATTTTCATGATTGAAATAACTCAATAATGTTTGGTGATAGGAGAATTAGTGTGAAATTACATTAATAAAATAAAAGAAATATGGGAAATATCAATTTTTCACTCAAAATATTATTCAAACATTTAAATAAATTTAGAAAGTCACTTTAATAATGATTTCAATTGATAATATAAATTTTGTTATTCTCAAAAAAGTAAATAAAATCTCTATAAAATTTATATTGGATGAGAATTGATGTGATGTTAAAAAAATATTTAAAATATTTTTAAATAGTGATATATTTTCGATATGTCATAAATGTTTTTTTTCCTTATTAATTTTTTTATTCTATTATTATTATTATCATTATTATCATTATTATTATTATTATCTTCAGTTAAATATATGTAAGAATATATGTATATAAGGTGGGGCGGAGTGCTCACATCATCACAAAATTTCTTTTCCCGTGCACTGGCCAATCGTTCGTTCATTCGACCGAGGGCGTCGATACCAATTAAATTAAACACGGTGAGATCTCTGCAAGGTGATTCACGTGTGCACAAGTGTATATATACCATAAGATATATATGTACGTATAAACTGGGTGTATGCGAAAAGAACACAACGACAAGAGTGGAATGAGAAGAGTTGAGGGAGGAAGGGAGGGAGGGAGGGAGGGAAGAAAAGAGTTAAATAAGAAGGATTTCTCTATACTCAGTGTATTGGGGGCTGAGAATAAAATAAAAATAAAAAAAATAAATAAAAAATAAAATGAACAGAAATGAGTATGCCAGGCCATAAGTATAGCCCTCTGTGAAGGTGTAAACAGAATGAAAAAAAAGGTGTGAGGCCAAAAACGAGTGCCTTCTTGCGTGCTCCAAGAGACGGAGGTCTGTCAGTTCACACGTCTGTACATATATACTTCAAACATTTTTCCTCTTATCTCATTTTATTTATTCATTTACTCATTTAGTTATTTATTATTTTTATACCAATTTATTATTTTTATTTATTTCTTCATTTTTTTTTTTTTTCTATTTACTGCTCGTTAATTTTTATTGGTATTTTTTTTTTTCTTTTTTTCCCCCCGTTTCTTTCATGTATACTTTTTACTCAGGCACGCAATTTTTTTTACTACACTTTGTTTATTTATTTATCTATTTATTTTTCACAAATACTTTTACGAAATGAAACATTCTCGATTTGATCATCGAATGCAGACTGTCTGCTAACATTCACGAGGTATGAGAAGATATGTCTAAGAGTATTCCTTTGAGCTACACGATTTTACGTACATACAATTGTGAAAGAATTTCAAATGGTGATCGAAAATAGAGTGGAAACCACGTAAGTAAAAGGAAAAAAAAATATATATATATATACTTAGTAATAATAATAGTAATAATGAAAGAAACATTAAACACATTTCATTGCGTGAATTTATTCGATACAGAATAAAAAGTTGATACAAAAAAAAAAAAAAAAACACAACTTTAATTTTATTCCAATTTATATGTGCTTTACGACTTAAATCACAATTTGATATCTTGGCAGCGGGGCGTGAAACAATGGCGGCATATTAATTATTATTTATTACAGTTTGCAACCGATGTGCTAACGTATTATTTTGACCATGCGTGATACGACGTTATTATAAAATGTTATTAAGATATAAGATAAATTGAGCACGACTATCCAATTCAGGATATATTCAACACGATTTTTGGGAAATAATTATTACGGATGTGAAACGCATACCGCAACTAACGAGGCCGTCATTTTTATTAATTAATTTATTTATTATAATAATTTGTTTTTTTTTCTTGTATCTCTTTACGATGAGAAAATACAGCTGTGTACGTACAAACAGAGATATATATATATATATTCATACTTTGTATTTATATAGATATATTTGTACTTAGAAAAACAATTTTGTTCTATAAAGGGTAAGGAAGAAATTTATTTTTAGTATTAATAGGGGAAAAAAGAAAAAAATAGTAATAATTTAAAACTTTGGTTGTACGGTTTTTACAATTATATGTTTATATAATTTTATTGGTATTTTTTGTGACATATAATACATGTCTGACAATTTTGCACGTTAATCTTCCAGATATTATTAGAATACATTCTTTCATTATGCATTGGATTATATAAATTCGTGAAAGGAAAAATATTACATGTAGATAAATTCATGTGGATGTGAGATAAGATCAATGAATGGTAAAAAAAAAAATTGATACCCACACATCATAGTTATTGAAATTTATTCAAGTGTACTCTAATAGAGGCAATTTTGATAATTAATTTGATTATACTGTATAAAATCTATAGAATTTAACATAATAGTTAATTTCCTTGGAAAAAAAGAAGAAAAAAAAAAAAAAAAGAAAGGAATAAAGGAAGAAATAAAAATCCTAAAGAAGAGATTGAAAATATGAGAGAAAATAAAATGAAATTGAAAGAGTCAACTTATAAGCGTTAGAACAATAACAAAAGTGCTTCCAAATGACAGAACTAGTCGTTTCATTAATTTTTCATGAATAGAATATTAATTTCTCTTTGCTCATTTTTATCTATATATGAATATATATATATATATCGAATTATCCCCTTGGAGTTCTCTCAACTACATAACGACATCCACTCAATTATAATCAGTCATTTTGACAAAATATAAGAGCACCATGTAAACATAATTTTCACACACATTAAAAGACATTGTATTATCCGTAACATACACCAAAAAAACCCTTATATCTCATAGTAAAATTTCGTTTCTCTCCTCTTTAAATTCGTGTCATTCGACATGCAAATACTCCAGAGTTTATTCTATTAAAAAGTGAATAGATAAAAGAATCCATAAAGAAGATGGAAAAATGGTGAGAATCAATGAGTGAGGAGATGAGTATTTATTGAGTAGAACTTCAATGAATTCTATTGATGAGGAAATCTATTAGACAAGTTGTGAGGTTTGTTATAGAGGCCAATTGAATATTTCGTGAATGACTGGAAAAAAAAAAAAAAAACAAAATAATAATAAAATCAAAAAAACTGTGCTGTCGAGCAACGCTGCTGTGTTGCCTGTGATCACAGCAGCTAGGGTTGGTCCCACGACACAATACCTTTGGCATATATATCAACCATCGGTTCTCTTGGCAGCCATTAGCAACCAGCCATTGTTATGCCTGAAGACAATACGCCCACCGTCATTGGGATATTAATAACCCAAAACCAATATGCCGTAAACTGTACGACGCCGGTCAGCGTCGCGGGGGATCAAATCATCTATATCTATACATACATATTCATATATATATATATATATATAATATGCTACGAACATAAATATAGTTATGCACTTTGCAAGCACTAACACTCTAACCAATGAACAATGAAACGGTGAAGCGAGAAAATCAGAGCTTTAGTGAAGTTACTCATAACTTTGAAAGTCACGATTTGAACATGCGCACATGAGATTTTGTTAACACTAATTTCATAGTTTCCCTCATTTTATCATTATTATATTAATATGTGTATTTATGTATGGTTTTAACGTGGTTTTATTGTGTTGCTAAAGATATTGCAATGTATATCATTAAATAAACGTAGAATTTATTGTATAATAGTAAAAGTGTTTCTCACTGTTGGATTCATTATACATGTAATATTACCGGAAAAAAATTGTAAACGATGAAAAAAATCAGAGTGAAATTATTTCGTAAACATTTAACGCTGTGAGCAAAATTTTTGGATATATATACACACACGTCTCTCATCATTGTCGTCGGGTGAATATTCTACTAACTTAACGCTCTGTTAACTTTTCACTGAGAAATCTTAAACTATGTCGCCTGCAGACGCGTCCAAAACTTGCTGTCATCTTCTCAACATTACATTCTTAAATGTAAAATAATCAAATATTTATCAACACGAAAACACATGTCAAAATAAAGTGTCTGCAAAACATCAATTAATTAAAAAATAATAATTATAATTAAAATTAAAAATTTGAGTAAAAATATAAATATTGATATTAAACATTTTTATTTATTATCAATGAATTTAATTCGAAAGATCAAAATATATATTTTGCCTTTACGAATTTGTCAAATGTATATATGTATATACATACATATTCTATATGTACTTTGATGTCTTGATTCCTAATGTAAATTTTCATATATATACATATATATATATGTATAATTTTACCGTGAACAAGTTGCTTCGAATCAAATGATATTTGTCTAGTTGGAGGTTTAGGCGCTGGCACATTTAACCTAAGCTTTGAGGTGTTACCCATTCGTCGTCACAGTGGAATCCAACCTCTGCATCACAATTCTAACGCTTCAAGGCAAATCTCGGATTCGCTTCTCCAAACATAATTAACAATTATCCAAGATACGTCAAACAAACCACAAATTAGTGGACACAGGCTTGAAATATCACAGATAGTGAGATACTTCATCAATTAACATTCGACAGTATTCACGTATACCATGATATGTATACATATATATATATATATATATATCATATGTATAAATAAATATATAAGTATCTGATCTATAATAAAATACAATTTAATTAGTTGATATAAATAATTTATTTCAATTTAAATAATTCAATATTGAAGAGTAAAATAAAAATAAACCATGAGATATATCAGCAGCGTAACATTAATTTGCCACAATCAATTCGAAATGTTTCTGTAACATTGAATGGTATCTTGAATCGGATCGAGACTTTCACACGGAGACATGAACATGTTACGATGCCATTACGTCTTAAACCGAACGATTGCATGTCCAAATACCCAAACATATATGTTTATATACTGTTACATATATTTAAAAGTACAGCGACAACAACACCAACATCAACATTAACACGACCATTGATTACATACACAATGAAAAATAATACAATTTAGTATATTATTTTTATCCCAAAATATTTTAAAGATTGACATTGATTAATTTATTATATAAATATTGCAAAATAAATTCCACAATTTTCAATATAATTTTTATTCCTTCTTTTCTTCATTTTTCAGTGAAAAACGTATATGACAGTGAAGTCAATAACAGCACCGGAAAAATACGAGAAAAGAATGAGCAATAGTGTGAGAACCAAGTTGCACTGTGATTTCCATAGTTATACTCAACACAACTATAGATGAACTATGTAAGTATTCACAGTCGTGTCTGAACTATCATTCAACTCTGGGCTTCTTCCACTTAACCATTTCCCCTCCAATACTTATCCAATACCTTCCTTTCTCTTCCTTTTTTTTTTTCTTTTACTCTATGTCATCATATCAGTATGCATTTTACATGTGCCTACATTTACTTCCAATGTATGTAACAATATATATGAAAAAAAGAAGGAAAAAATTTAATTTGACTGTATTGTATGAACAAAAATTTTTATATTGGTACGTGCCCATATATATATATGTATATGATTACAATATCAGATATATATTGGTGTCGATGATGGCTCGGTAAAAGAAGAATTGCAATGAAAGAGTCGGAGGAAAAATAGAATGAAGGGAAAAAAAAAAAAAATAATGATAAAAAAGTTTAAGGATGGAAAGTGGTTTAAGTTGTATATGTACACTTGAAACGACCGAAGGCGATGAAAAGATAAACAGAGTGAGAAAAAGAATCGAGTCATATATAAAATTGTAGTGAAGATTGGGTGGTGTGAGTGTGAGGTGGTAGAATGAAAAAAGGGTGGAGGACATTAAAAATATGTTGTGTGAGTGTGGACGCGATAGAGAATGGGGTCCAGGTGCAGGATCGCGGGATGCGTTTCTGAACGGCGGTGGTGTTGGCGCAGCCCACGCAAACCGGACTCTTCTGTATTTCGCTTCGGGGCCCTATACTCACTCACTCCATATATACGTATGCAATGAATGCGATGGACTCATCGTTGATCGGTTGTACCTTTGCATTTACGAGTAAATGTTATACTGGATGTACAACTATTGAGCGAAGGGAGATTTTTCATGAGAGAAAGTGAGAAAAAAGAAATGAAAGAATGAAAGTGGAGGCAAAAAAGAAGCCACAGGTAACCAGCGCGGCAAGAGCTCGTCTTTCTGCTGGTATATATAAGTGCCTGCAGACGCATCGTCTTCGATAATATTCCTCTCAGAGGAATAATTCGCCTCGACACGTATCCGATATCGGAACGAAGGAGACCGTGGTCCATCGCACTGTTATACTCAATCCTTTCCATATCTTTCGTTAATACTCGCTCATCATCCTCGGGGCTTTTACTTTTTATTTTATTTTATTTTTTGTTTTTTTTTGTTTCTTCTTTTCCGATATCCTCCGTTTGTACCGTCACGCCGCGAAGCAAATGGATAAACGATAAAGAGTTTGGTATGCCGTGAAAATTTTTATATCCACAATATTTCAAGTCCCAAAATGTCTCTGAATTAGTTTAAATATACTACATCATATTTTTATACATTTTTTTTCAACAATATTCACATAGTGAGAAAAAATTCAACGTATAAAAAATAATATTTGGAATAACGTCAATATTCTTGAATTGTCATCAATCATGACAATTTATCACTGTTCACCATTCAATATTCAATGTGTCCATTCTGAAATCTCACAGGACCTGCACACATTCATATGCATATATGTACATTTTTACATTTTTTTATTTTATTTTATTTCATTTTATTATTATTATCTATTTTTTTTTTTTTTTGGTTTTTTTTTCTTTTCGTTAGTCGTTCGTTCCTCATCTGTGTTACGTTCAGAGAGTATTTCCGTGAGCAGACGTGGAACAATCAGAACTTGGCACATGGTCGAACGACTCCATACGATCTTTTTATCTGAAAATATATATATTCTGACATATAAGTATATAATACATATATATATATATATATACATATTTTTTTTCCATCATTTACCCATGCGAATAAAACACTCGTATGTCTTTTTCTTGTTTTTTTTTTTTTCTTTTTGTATTATTATTATTTTTTGTTTCTCATACGATATTGTTAATGGCTTCCTGATGGGTTGGCAGTCGTTCGGCATTAATGGAAAAAGTGCAACGAGAGAAGTTTAAGGGGAGAGGGTAAAGAGAGAAGGAGGAGGAGGAGGGCAAGGGGGGGGGGGGGGAGAGGGGGCAAGATGTATATATATTTACGATGCATGAAAACGAGTGTGTCGTATCGCTGACGGGGCTTCTGATGCCACCCAGTATACCGGCCTTTAGATGAAACCAATTTTCAACTCGACCCAAATAAATCAGATCTCGTTACAATCTTCATTCACATCTTTTGTATATATGTATATACCACATCCTACTATACATTTTACAAATATATTTTTTTTTGTTTGTTATTTTTTACCAATACGTATATATTTATTTACACTGATTATTTTTAAATAATCGCTGATAGTATTTATTCGACGGTTTTCTAATGGAATATATTTAATATGCGTATACGAGTACACTTTTATATTCGCGGGAAAAGAAGAAAGAAAAAATAAAAATAAATAAATAAATAAATGTAAGTAATTTAAATTCACTGGGCAATTTTAACATCTGTTAAATCAAATTATTATATATATATACCGTTGAAATATAATAAACGTGAATATTATTTCATAAACATTAAATCAAGTTGTGATATAAATTATGCATAAACTTCACAAAATTACCATCACATGTACTGTATTATTTTTTGTTTTCAAGTCACCGAACTCAACGTGCTATATATACTAAATCTTTTATCTCTTCACCAAACTTTCATATATATATATATGTATATATATGTGTGTGTATCTATGTAGTGATAATATATGTCATCCAATTAATCTTCGATAATATTTAGTTTACTATATATGTATATACCTGTCACCCAACCAATCGTGCACGTGGACACAGTTAATCGACTTTGGCTTTGACTGTACGGTCATTTGTGTGCGCACGCGCATATTCTAAAATTTATCAAAGGACCAATTTTATCGTTTCTCAATATATTATAATAACATTATATATCGCTCAAAGATTGTTCAAAAAGCAATTCAAACTCAAAGTCATGTCCTTCGATTTTCTCACTATTATATCATAATTTATATATATTAAACGATCAATTGTTCCGTAATGAATTGGAAATATATTTCATTGAGCAACACTTTATCACAATAATGAGTTTGTACCCAAGTTTTCCGAATTGATAATGTGATAATTGACTTGATGAAATAATACCAATAATTATTCCATAAATTACTGTTTTACAAAGTGAATATTGAATTGTAGATAAATCATTTTCATTATAGCTATACAAAATACAAACTCGTTAACTCATTAATATCAAACATGTGGTGAAACACCATGACATGTACGGTTCAGAGAATCTCGATGTACGATAATCGATTCTTGTAGACCGTCGATTTGGTATGACGACAAATATTTACTCGACGTACAGGTACGTGGGCGAAGTAAGAGCACCTATCTATCTACATCTTTCTCTCTCACTCTCTTCTTCATACATAATCTCACCCTCCCCATCTCTATCTCTGTCTTTCATTGCAAGTGACGGCGTATCCAACAACCGTTGACGTGCTCACTCGAGTAATTGGTCACACATGTCGGACGACAGTTTGATTAACCAATCAACGTTCACACGCAGTTAAGGCGTTCGTAATCAAGTGATACACTTTTATTTTCTTGTCGTTGACGCCAAGTGAAAGCAATTCATTAAATTCACACATTCACGACTCATATATACATATATACTTATATATCATATAAATAAATGATATTTTACGTATATTTTGTACGTACCAATTGTGAATAAAGAAAAAAAAACAAGAAAAAAGAAAAAAAAAAGAGTGTAAAAATGATATCTATTTATAACACGTTTTATTTTCTTAATTTTTCTCTTTATTTAAACTCTTTTTGTATTTATTATTCACGATTCTTCTAACATTCTTACTCTTATATATTATTATTTTTTTTTTGTTTTTTTTGTTTAATCAATCGCCATTTTATATGATGGTGGTCACTTGTGCATAAACACGATGATGTTATCGTTTCGTTGACAAGCACTCAATTATAATTGAATGTGTCGGGGCCCCCACGAAGTTTACATTTTTCTCCAATCACTTTAATTTTATCCAAAATATATTTATATATACAAATATATATATATAAATACACAAGATTAAATGTGACAATGTAGATTGCAGTGAGACGTATGGGATGAGTAAGATGACAAAATTATTAATAAAGCATGGAATTGAAATTTTAAAATTATGAAAAATAATGATACATAAAAAATATAAATAAAAAAAAAAAATATATAAATAGAGAAAGAGGAAAAGAAAAAATTTATTCACAATAAATTTCAATCTTACTTAATAGAAAATCATAATTTAATACAATTATTGGACATAATCGACGAGGCTCTTGAATGTTATTACGTTAAACTGCACATGATGTACAAGACAACGTATATATACACACACATATATATATAAGTCACTATATCTCGAATATATTTGCATAATATAAAACGTGTGAGATGCTCGAGTGAGTTTTGCACGCAATCTACCGTAAGAGCATGCGAAGAAAAAAAAAATAATAATAATAAATGAATAAAAATAAAAACAAAAACAAAAACGAAATCAAGTATAATATACATATATGTATACTTGGTCCTACTTCACCTTCAACTTTACGTACAGGTGATATATATATATATATATATATATATATTTCTCGCCACAAATTTGCATTAATACATAGTGGATTTATTGCATTCATAATTATTGATAATTAACATGATCCACTACACCAAGAAAACTCATTCACTGTATTTTTATTACATTAATTACCATTTTTTTATTGAATTCCATTTAATTTTATTTTATTATATTTTTTTGTTTTTTATTATTACACTGGTGCTTGTTATATACTCCAGAGAGTCAATGTGTCATTGAGTGGCATTCACTTTACATATACATTTATATGTACAGTGTGTATCTTAATACTTGGTTGGTTATTTCGATACAACATTTTAATATTCACAATCGAATCGATTAAGATCATGCCAAAGGCGCGTACATACATGATTGTATATTGAAATTGGTAATTTATTAGTTTATTGAGATAATCAATTGTCCAACTACTGGTATTGATTGTCATAAAATAATTATTAATTTATAATTATTTCATGTTTTAATTTATCAACGATTTATGATGACGATGGTGATTATTATTATTTTTTGCTGTTTGTTTTTTGTTTTTGTTTTTGTTTTTTTTTCGATAATATGTAAAAATAAAGTAGAGTAAGAAGAAGGAAAAAAAAAAGGGGAAAAATGTAATAAAATAAAAGAGAGAAAATTCTGTTCATGATCATGACTGCCTGCGGCTTATCCCTTGTCATCATAGCAGCGTCTTTATCGTCAAGTTAACCATCACCCTTATATATTTTTTTCTTCCCTTCCTCTATCCCACTTGGAGTTTGTCTATTTCTTTCTCTCTTAGTTCAATGTGAGTATTCGATCCCAACGGTCTCAGTCGTAAAGGTGCAGTATCAACCATATCCTTTTTTTTTTTTTTCTTTTCGTCTTTGCCATATCCTACAAACATCTCGTTTTTTTTTTCCTATAATTTTTTATTCTCTCTTTCAACGACTGTCAATATATTTTCCGTCTTCATTTCTACCCTCTTTTTCTAATAAATATAATTTTGAGCAAATCCTGTATAAAATTATACCATTTAAAAAAAATCATAAAATTTCTAATTATTGTAATTGTAAATTTAAACCATAAAATTCATTTATCATTTTTATTTTTATAATTATTGAATAATTTAATTTGAATGATATTTTACAATGATAATATTGTGAATTGATAAATGAGTAGAGAAATGGATAAGAGATCGGATTATATATAAGGATAATCTGCCAGATACTCAGGGTAAAGTCATTGTATATATATGTATATATAGATATAATACTAACAAGTGAATTCCTAACTGAACGAGCAAGTCCAAGCAGAAATTCATGTTATGGGTTTGCATATATTATTAATGGACTTAGCGGGCTGTCACTAAACGCGCTGACAGTTACTGGGTCTCGACCGCTTGGCTTTTCAAATCCCCTCACCATTTCAGTCCCACCCTCACTCAACATTTACGTTTCCCAGACCTGTCGTCGCAGTTCGCAACGTCGATCCACCATTTTCTCCTCATTTCTCCTTCACAATTCACATTCACTCATCTATTTATCCGGTTTTTCTCTTTTATTTTTCATCCTTTCACTCACTCTCTCCCAACTCTCATTCACATTCTGTTTTTCACTGTCACCCTCTTGATATCGCCAACTCACGTTTCATCTCTCGTCTTTCCTCACTTTCTAACCATTCACATCTTTTTCCCTATTCCTGACACTCACAAACTTCGTGATCGTAAAACGAAGCCAACGGTTTAATTATTTAAACCAACTCAGCCCAACCATTCCCCAAGCGTGTGTCACACTATATTCTCCTACTCCTTCTGCTTTGTCCTCTAACCCTCTCACTCAACTGTCACATCGTGCATTGATAAAGGAAATGTCAACTATGGAAATTAATACAAGTGACAGTTAGAGTCGGGGTAATATTTTATATGTAAACGTATAACTCGTAATCAACAAGATCAATGTTTCAATTATTAAATAATTATATGTATAATATAAATTTTACTTTATTACTTTTTATTATTTAAACGAGAAAAAAAAATTGTTTTTGTTTATAATCCTCTTCTCTTCCTCCTCCTTCTTTCCCACCCATCACTCCAGAAAAATAATTAATATTTGATATAGTTATAGGTATACAAATATTGAAGTCAATATGTACAACAACGTCGCCCATCAGTAATTATCAGACAGTAACAATCAGGCAGATGGTTAAATGGTTTACCTTTCACAACGACACACTTCACTCTCTGTATTTTCGCTACGGTACATTGTTTGCTAAATCGATTGAGTCACTATTCAGTTGTTCACCTGGAAGTGACGCAAGTCAATTTGGTGAAATAATATCGAGTAAAGTGTGCGGATGGTCTTTCCCGCTTTTCTCTCACTACCGTTACTGGCACCATCATCATCATCATCATCATCCCACAATATTTTTCCTTCACTCTATCTCTGCATTATCCTTACAACATGAAATTCGATAATCCTTTTAAATGGCCAACGTAGACAAACATATCGTGGATATTTCTGATGGCCATGACACATTCACTTCGTTGTATGCTGTCAAAATTGGGTTTTTTTTTTCTTTCAAAATGTATAATAAAAAACGCATGGGAATAAAAATAAATGACGTATGATGAGGGTATGTGTGTGTGTGTAAATATGTATGGATTTGTGTATTTTTCCTTGGTACGATGTCAGTCCAATCGTCTTAATGCGTATACTCTTGCATTATATAGTAACAAAGAAGATAGGGGTTGGCATTCGTTTTCCGTTTGTGTAATTCACCGCGTAACCAATATACATTTCCAACCCTAAGAAACATTTATACATCGAGAAGACATACAAGATCGAAATGAAAAAATAGTAGACACGAGAAACTGATAGAGAAAGAAGTGGCAAGAGAGAGTATGTATATATATATATATATATGTTACCGCACGTGATCTTTGGTCTGACAAGATCGTAAATCAAAATCCCTTGAGAGACTACTGAGCCTTTTTCTCGTGCAGTCGACATACACTCCATCTATTCATCCAACTTTTACTCATATATATATTGAACAGAAAAAAAATAAAATAAAACAAACTAAATAAAGACAAAAATTACTGTCACAACAGTTTATAATATATTTAATTGTTAAAAAAATAAAAAAATAAATAATAATATGAAGCAAAAATCGTAATATAATAATAAATTCATAAGTTTTCAAATAAATTGAATTTAAGAGAAAATAATAATTTCAAAGTAATATTGCATTAGATTGTTGTATATATTTATATACAATGTATATTTACATGTAGATATGTATACAAAGGAAGAATAGTGTACAGTATATATGAAGTTAGCTTGGGGCATGGAAATCTCCTTACGCCTCGTTAGATACCTTGTTTCATATCTCGAATATACGTACGACTGCATCTAACACAAATGACTATATATATATATATGTACTTGCTCTGGCACGACACATTCATTACTTCGATATAATGCATTTTAATGTTCTACTCATACCACCAACTCTATATGCATTAAATGTATATAAGATATAATATATATGTATATGTGCATTGACAAAATTTATAAGTGGACGTTGAAATCCTTTGTCATGTTGATTAAATTAATCAATAAAAAAAATTAATAATGAGGAGAAACAAAGGTTGAAAGTGACAGGGAAGGAGAATTAATTTTTCAAATTTATTCGTATGAAGTTGTGACAAAAAAAAAAAAGCAAAAAAAAAAAAAAATTAATAAAAGAATGAAAAGTATTGTCAAGACGAAATTATTGCTGCTATTGAAATGTTGAGGAAACTGCCAAACGATGGCAGCACTTCCTTGCAACTGCAGCTTGACTGAGTTTAAAAGCAACGGGTAGGGCATTACTTTGGACTCTACTCTACGTGATATCATGTACGTATATATATATATGTGTGTGTCTGTCTGCCTGTAATATAAGTAAATTGTTCACACAAATCGATGGAATTTGTCGTGTTTACCAAATATCATTTTTTAATGTGAAATTTGTATATTGCAATCAATAAATTATAGTCAATATATCAAAAGTATATAGATATTATTTCTTTCAATTATTACAGATTGAATATCAATAATCATTTTATTTATGACTTCTCCTTTTATTGTTATTATTATTTATCTGACTTTTTTCATTTATTTTTATTTTGTTGTTGTTAAATCAAATGAATACACATCATATTTTAATTTAAAAAATAATCTTTTGATGAATAATGAAATAAAAAAAAAATATATATATATATCAGTTACAAAACGAAAATCTATTTGATAAAAATTCCAATTTCTCTACGGGAATAATAGGGGAATATGAAAAAATCTGTTCATATAAATGTAATGGGAAAAAAAAAAAAAAAAAAAAAAAAAAAGTAGATAAATAAAAGATAAATAATAAAACAAAAAAATATATTCATCATTTGAAATATGTATACAAAGCATTGTAGATTGACAGATCATAAGAGCACGCACAGATAAAATAAAAATTCAAAAACAAAAATAAATAAATAAAAATATTCAATTGCTCTTTTCATCGCTGACGCGCAATTGTATTTTGTATGTGAGGGAGAGATTAATAAAAAAAAAAAGAAAAAAACTTTATTATTTTTATTTTGCACTAAAGTATTAATTGTTACACAAACATATTATACAAGTTTGATCCGACAAAATCGTTGGGTTATAGAAGCCATTCGCAGTCACGGAATTAATTCACCTGGCGATTAGCTTTTGTGTTATATAGGTAAACCGAAACAAAAGGGAACGGAAGGGTAGAATGGGATGAGGAAAGGGTGAGGTGGTGAAAAGGCAGGGGAAAGAGGGGGAGAAGGAGAAGGAGGAGGAGGCAATTTTACATAGAATGGATGGAAAATGAGTCATGTCAAACGATGCAGAGTATGAGAGATGGAATATGGGCAGTGGATATTTGGAGATGGTGAGAGGGAACATTATATGAGTCCTGTATATAAATGTACTTTGTATACGTGTGTGAATGTTTTCGCATGGCCTCTGTACACTTATATAGTGAGCTCACAATACAAGTGGGCTTGAAACATGCAAACTACCGGAAGCCGGACGAACTTACGTCTAAGCACGCAAACCCACCACTATTCTACATTAACTTCTCTTTTTTATTTTACCCTTTACCTCTCCGCTACAACATTATTTCGATCTTTTCGTCGCCAATGATCGTACATTTACCACTTATGATTTATTTCGTCTTTCGCCCCTTCCCATTCTCTCTCTCTCTCTCTCTTTCTCTCTATTCATTATATTGCTTTATACTTTCATTAGTTTCACGGCTTAGTAATATTGTTAGATTATATACACACACCCTCAATTCATTATTTTTTCGTACTATTCTACCCTTTTTTTTTTAATTTTATTTTTTTTTGTTCTTTCACTTTCATTTAAAAGCTCTACATACGCTTTCATTTGCTTTATGTACAGTGTAAATATAATATTCGAGAATTTTTTAGTGAAGTAGGTGTATGTTCAGGATTTTATCTTTTTTTTTTTTTTTTTTTTTCGCAATTTATCAAAATATGAGATTGTGCTTATATTTGACTACTTTTATGAAATCTTCATTAAAATATTAATTTTTTTTTTTTTGTGTATTCGAATGAATTATATTATTATATATAAAAAATTGTATCAATTGACGGATAATTTTTATACAAAAATTACATGAAATAAAATTCCTTGAATAAATTAAACTGTTACCTCAATTAATTAATCTCCTATATTGTGTGTGTGGGTGTATATGTGTATATAGGTGTGGGTGTGTGTGTATGTATAATTTTATTGAAAATACTTGACGCAACCAACTGAATAAAAAGAAATCTGTCAAAGTCATACCGACAAAAGTCTTGAGCAAATATAAAAAGTTTAAAAAATTCAAAAAAAACTCGAAAAAAAAAAAAAATCTAATAAAAATAAGTGAAATAAATTATTCACAATTGATGACAATGAATAAATTACAAACGGAGACTTGGAATTAAAAAAGTTAAAAAGTAAAGTTATAAATGACAATCTCACGGATGATGATAATAATGACGATGATGATGACTAGCGGAAATCGTTTTTAACGAAGAGAAATAGAGTTCATCGACATGCAAGATCTTTTCCTACATACACATGATCCCAACAAAAGTCCATATATGTATAATGACGCGGCGACGATTAAATTGAAGTATATATATATATATATATATATATATATATATATATATATATATATATATACATTGACTATATATGTATGGATAGTTTTATACCGATCACGCAGACCTTTGATCAGGAAAATTGCAACGCGCACTCGCGGTCTCCTTTTGCCTAATACCATTTGCGATAATTCAACTGGCGTACATAATTTTGCTGACCTTTCATTACTCGAATGGCGCACGTGCAACGACTCGTCAACGTCCTCTCATCGGTCCTCGCTAAATGTATTCGATATATTACCCAAGTCAAATGTATGTGTATGTGTATACACATACACACACACACTCTTTCTCTCTCTGCGAGTAAACTTATCCACAGAAAGTGGAAGACACGTTTTGAAAACTAGTTATTCCTTTACATAAAGTATAAACGTGGCTTTTGATGAGAGATCACGGGCGATATATTTACTCATTTTACGTTTAGAATTTTTTTTTTTATCAAAGTATTGGACAAGCGTGAACTCATGCATCAAATTCATATGACACGTCGTTGAAAGTTTATCAGACAATAAATTACATATTTATATATATGTACATATGTATTGGTAATGATTAATTTTCAACACTTAAGTTAACGATATTAGTTTTAAATGCGTGAAAAGCGTCGAGGGACTCGGAATAATTAACTTCAGCCGTATATATACTGATGTTGGGCGCCAATGCCACAATTCCCCGTAGTGTCGTTCACGCTGATGACATATATATGTATATAAGTTGAGACATATGGTATCGTCTCTTAGTTGGTTATGTGTCTATGAAATTTATAACAGAGCAACAGAAAGAGTTGACTCAATTTAAATTATAATCAAACAAACAGTCGCAATATTAAAAAATGTTTGCTTTTTATCGTTTTTTTTTTTTTTTTTTTCTCTCTTCTTTAAATAATTCGTATTACTTTTGCTTACCTGAATTATCTCATTAAGATTCACAATATTTCCATCAATTTTCTTATCACTGAAATGCAACGTGACTTGGAAAAAAAGTTGATAAAACTTACCTGAAACAGAATAAAAAAGAGAAAAATAAATAGATGAAACAAGAAAATAATATGAATATAATAATCAAATATGGTTAATAAATTATGTGTAAAAATAAAAAAAAAAAAAAAGAAGAGGGTGAAATCTATTGTTATAATGGGGAGCAGAAAATACGAAACAGTTGGATTTTTTTTTTTTTTTTCTTTCTACACACGTTTGTATTTCTCACTTATTGAAAATAACGTGGCACCACAATGTCTGAGTACTCAAAATAAATTATTCAGCCAGTTGCATGGCTTAATGATAGACAAGCTGGCGTCAATGCAAGTGAGGCCGGAAGGAAAGTTAGTGAAAATGCGTATTGGATTATTCCTGTGTGTGGTGTACATGATATTAGAAAATACTACATAGAGAAATATGGGGAAAGAACCGCGGCTTCCTTCCGCACTGACGTCAGCTGCCCGCCTTCCCACATAGATTATCCTCGGCAAATTCTCTTCCACTTCTTCTGCTTCTTCTTCTTCTTCGTCTTCACCCTCTCTCCAATTCCCTCCTTGTGTACGTACTCCAAGTAAAACTCAATCTCCACCCCTCTTGTGCTTGAATAGCTGTCAGAAAGTCGCAACAACTCGACAGCAAATTGTAGAGTTATAGACATACACTAACTGTGAGTTTAGTATAGAGCTCGACCACCGCTCGTAGTTACTTTATATCTTTGTGCATAATTCATATACTCACATATACAATATTAATATAAATTTATGTATTTGTATATCTGTATATGTAGTGATAAGTCACAAATCACTGAGAGAATTGCACTTGGAATATCAAAAGTTTCTTAATTATTTAGTTTCATTACGACAAACTATTAAATAAATAAACATCATGTCGTAAATAATATTTGACGGGTATATTTTTTTAAATTAATCCAAATTATTTACACATAATTTTCATACATTAAATTGAATGAATTTTCGTTATTTACATTATCACAAATGTATATTTAAAATTTTAATAGTATAAATAATTTTTGATTAAGAAACAAAAAAAAAACATCTCAATGTAATGTAATTCAATTTTATTTCGTCAATTATTCCAAACAAATGATATAAACTCAAATGATTTATAATAATAAAATTATTTTATCTATGAACAATATAAAATAAAATTTACCACTTTGAGGGTGGATCATTGTACGATAAATTTACTATACAATACCACACAAAATAAATTTCCTCTATCTTTTATACCATCTCTGTAACATTCATCGAGTTTTATCGAAGTTCTGTTTTTTTTTTTTTCTTTTTTTTTTTTTTCTCTTACTTTTTCTTCGCCTCAGGTGCCGTACAACTTCCTGTGATGAGGTAATACTACGACTTACATTGACACAATCAACATGATGGGCTATAGTGTAAAATGAAGAAAATACATTTGGAAAAGAATTTCAGATAGAAATGAAAAAGAGACGCGAAAAATCCAACACGACTACAACGACATTTGTATACACAATAATATACATATATACATATATAGTTGAGTAAGGGGATATATAGAAGATGTATGTGAAACTGCAAAAGAGAGGATGAACTGACAAGGCAGATGGATACCAGATCGGATCAGATCGACTACGATGGGATTGGATGAAATCGGTCATGGATGACGATGGCGGTAAGCGGGTGGCTGTGGTAAGCGCAGAACCATGTCGCGGATAAAGTGGTGCCCGTCAGTGTCTATCACCAACTCTCATCCTCATGTGTATATACATGTATATACATATATCCATCTCTTTCGAGTATTTTATCAGTTGTATTTGGCCTCTCGTATTTCCACCCCCATATTCACCTCCACTAGCTGCTGTGTACTATCTCTTTCTCTTTTTCGATTCACTCTACAACTATCACTTGCCCTCTCATGTGGTTTTAACCACCAGTCCCACAATACCATGTATATTTCAGTTCACATATATAGTTATATTCAAACACTTGACACAGACCAAAGACACTTTACAATGTGTGTGCACGGCATATGCTTTGTGGATTGATATCAATAAATCAATTAATGTTGTGTGAATATTCACACAGGATAAAAAGAGTCTTCGATTACCCCTTTTTTTTATAATATATTATATATATTATTATGTTTTTTTTATGTTTTTTTTTTTATGTCTTTTATGTCTTTTATATCTTTTATATCTTTTATATCCACCTACTAAACTCGGGTACACATTTTTTTTTATCATTCATAGGTATATTGAAGTGGAAAAGCGTTGAATGGGAAAATTAATGCGAAAACAAACGGCAGCCGATCAGCAACGAGATTACTCTGTGAATATATATATATGTGTATTGAGATGGTATGAGAATGAGAAAAAATGAGATGATGGTAGGTATGAGATTCGATATAAGAATAATAAAACAAGTGAAAGACAGAGAAAATAAGAAAGAGAGACAATCGCTGATTCAAAAAGTTTACGGAACTCTCGTAGGTATACATTGCGACTTGGGTTTGTGGCTCGATTTCCCCCTAGGGTGAATGTAATGCCGTTCAGGCAACGATGTTTTTCCATTTAGGGTAAAAAAAAAAAAAAAAAAAGAAGAAGAAAACAGCGGATTGTAAAATAAGGGTGAATGTATCTGGAAAATCTGCCAGTAAAACAAGATAAATTTCCGATCAATTCATTACAAATACATAAATATGATAAATGTGTATCAGTTCACAAAATAATAAACATAAAAAAAAAAGTATATATACATATATATATGTATATATATATGTTATAAATGATTATACGTTGAAGTAAAATTTTGAAATGATTGTATTTTTTAGAATCAATTATTTCAATGATGTCTCTCGTTCCACCAATGTCACGGTGAATACAAAGCATGTTCAGATTTATTCATCGAAGAGACGTACTTTTGTTTTAACTTCCAACTTTGTCTTTCTTCAAAACTTTTGGTCGCCCACTCAAATAGAATGGCTTCGTTTTACTAGTGTAAGTCCAAAGAAAAATGTGAGATGTGAGAGCGACGGCGCATAGTGAATGTAAGAAATATATTAATCGTCTAATAAATAAGTTGAAAGTTGAAAGTTGATCAAGTTCTAGCTATGATTGTCATCTTAATATTATTATTATCATTAATAATAATAATAATAATAATAATAATTATGTTTATCATAATAATAAAAATGTTTATCATAATAATAAAAAAAAAAGGATCTTAAGATATTTCTCAAACATTTGGAACTAAAAGAATAATGATTAATCAATCTAATTGAATTTCCTTCTTTTTTTTTTTTCGTAGAAATGAAATCTCAGTAAAGGAAGATTGATTGTTATTCTTCTTATATTAGATCACATTGATGTTGGGTAAGTAAAAAAAAAAGAAAAAAAAAACGAAAAAAGTGAGAAAGAAAGAAAAATTTTTATATAGTCAAAGGGAATTACTCAATTGACGTCAACTAAATCAGATAATGAATGCGATGGGGTTTCATTAGGTTTCAACATGTACGTGCCAGTTGTTGGCAAAAGAGAGAAGGAAAAAAAATAGATAGAGTGAGATAGAAAAAACGAGTGAAAGAGAGCAGAAATAAGAAGGCAAAAAGGAATTAAAACAAGTCTGGTCCAGCTTACTCGAGACGTTTGTCTCATGGAGAACAACAATTGTGCTCTTGGGTACCCTTTTCCAGTCTTGTCGTCTTCGCTCGTTTCCGTTGGTGCTTTCCACCTAGAACACACATCTCTCCTTCTACACAGCAATTCACTTGTCCGTGTTCATTTTTTGTTTTTTTTGTTTTATCTACAAGCCAAGACTTTTCGAAGCAGTAACTTCCGGTTTTCAAGGCGTCGAGCCAGGGACATATAATCTAGGTGTCTACTACCACTACTACTACTACTACTACTACTATCACTACTATCATCATTGTATTTGTGTTCTCCAGAGATTGTGAAGATATACCAAAGGTACATACGAGTCTCACATTTTTTCAAGTACTTCAATATACATTCCATACCTTTCACATTTTTTTTTTCCCTATTTCTTTGTCCTTTTTTTTTCTTTTTTTTGTTTCTTATAAAAAAGATTTTATCGAAATTTATCTGACAATAATTGTGAACAACTTTTATATGATTTTACATTGAAATATGTGACTACAGTAGATTCATTTATACTATTATTTCACAGATATGCGTGTAGAGTTTTATACGTTTCGAAAATTTGTAAACAACAATTCATGATTTCCTGAGAAACTTGTCGCCATTCCCACGGGTGAAAGATAACAGAATTGTCAAACGAGGGCAATTGCATGGTATACATAGACGTGGTTGACGAAATTTGTAATACACTGGACTAAAGCGAGTGTAACCACGATTCTCGTTACATAGAACTGCATATCCCCAACAGAGTAACTAGTACTAAATTGAAACTAGCCTTTGGCAATGGATTAATCGCGATGGAACAGTTAAATCCTCAAGAGAGTTTGTATATAATGCAGTAAATTTCAACAATCGATTCTTCCATTTTTATCTGCATACATCAATCAATCACATTTTTTTCTTACTGAGAGAAAAAATAAATAAATAAATAAATAAATAAATAAATAAATCAATAATAATAATAACAATAAATAAATACATAAATAAAAGAAACTGGAAAAGGGTAGGATAAAAAATAAAAAGATAATATACACGTCATCAATGTTATCGTCTACATATGAATGTACATATGAATGTGCTTGCATCTCTTTTATCCACATTGTCTTCCTCTTCTACTCACGATTCACTTGAACTTTCAGCATCAACTCTTGGGTAGACCATTAACGGGTACAATGGAACGGAACAGAATGCAACGACACGAGGAACGTATGTATGGCGCCGGGTATCATTTGGCTTGCGCCACTACGAGCATGTGTCTTCATTAGGCGCACTACGGGGATGGTGGCGTGGTGGAGGTAGCATTGCACGGTTGCACTGAATCACATCGAGAAACCAACCGTCGTAGACCGAATTAAGGGCTAAATGCATCCCCCTATTTTATGCTTTAAAGTCTTCCATCGCTTCTCGGGCTCACACTTTCAATTTCACTTTCTCCTATCCTCTTTAATCATCAGCATCAGCATCAGCATCAGCATCACCACTACCACCACCACCGCAACTGCTATCACTATCCACAACTACTAACATCACCAACAATCATCATACAACGATGGGTACTGTGGCGCGTGTTCACTAGTTTCTCACATCCACCCATCATTTCTCATATTCTACAAGTAAGAACTGGTAGAAGCACTGCTTGATGTTTTGCATACGAGAGCTATGAATTCATTGCAACGTGTTGAATGCAAATTGTGATTCGTGAATTATCTACATCCTTTAAAGGACGAGTGGTGGACGGGGAACGTGAAATACTTTACATAAAATATATAACTAATGCGTGTTATTGGTTGAATTGTGGTAATTGAAATGGATAAATAAATATATATGTTAGAGTATGCACGATGTCGTGAAAAATGATCTTGATAGTGTTTTTTTCCCCCACAGATTTATTCACTTTCTCATGCACATATGTACATGCACATATAGAATAGTTACATGTGTGTGTGTGTGTGTGTGTGTGGAGAGAGAGGAACAAAATGGAAGGGTGAACTACTGTGACGCAGACAGCAACGAAGGATATAGGGTCGCCTGAATTATATGACGACAAGGATTCGTTCGTGGTCGGTTGTAACTCGGATTCGGACGATTTATCGATGCTGTTACTCTGTCGTCGCCAGAGACGCGGCTCAAACGGTGTTCATCCGACGGGAACAACCCTCCCTAAATGCGATTACAGTGGGTGCTGCTGCTGCTATTACTAACTCTCGTCTACTATATCGCTACTGGAAATATCTCCCATTTCTATCGGTATACAAATACATTTTTTCCACTTCATTTTCATCATATGGATTATTCGTATGATATATTTTTAATATGATATTATATATTGAAAAATGTCTAGTTTTTTTTTTTATTTTTTTTCTGTTGTTATTAGTAAAGAGTTTTAGGGTTGTGAATTATTTTTCATGTATATTAGATTTAGCTTATTTTAAATGTGAATGAGATGGTGAATGAAGGAGCTTTATGACACTGATGTACTAGCCAAGCAACTAGTCTCAGTAACAAGAAAAAAAAAAAGACGTGTATTTTTCTATTTACGGTAGACCCGATAACTGTTAAAGCTCGCTTGAGTTGAGGGTAAATTTTCTCAGGCGTTTTGCAAAGCAAAAACGCGCCAATCCGTACAAGGGAATAGATTAAATCCCAAAGTGGATTTACCTACCCTTCTCTTCGCGAGCTGGTAAGACCGTCGATAAGATCGAACAGAGCTTTTTTACCGTATCTTCATACACACACACACACACACATATATATATATATATATATATATATATATATATATATCACTCTGCGATAATTCTTTGGTGTTCAGGTTGTCGTGGAAAATCTCCGCTGAGAATTCACTGTGAAATTTGCACGTGAAACTGAAGAAATCCAGCACTCTCATAATTTCCGTCACGATGAAGTATGATATCATTTTGAATTAATGTTCACTGTTTGTATTAAAAACTTTTGAATAAAGATTTAGGAAAATAAATTGCTTTTTTTTTTTTTTTTTTTTTTTTTCAATTTATTTATTTATTTTCTTTTTTTTTAGCGGCGGAGCGCGGAGGAAGAGAGGGGGCTTAATGAAAAAGAAGTTTGTTGAAATCTGCGAATGATGAAAAAACTAAATGAAAACTGGAAATGGAAGATGAAATTGGATTGGTGACACAAACTAAACTCCCTCGCAACCCAATATGAGAGTAAATATCGATGCGCCCCTTTAGCTTTATACAACAAACGTGGGAGATTCCGGGATGTGGTTTCAATCGTCCAGTCACTCGAGTACTTGGCTATTTTTATTTTGTTATTTTATTCTTTTTTTTTTATATATACATATATATTTCTTTCGTTTCATGTTGGCTTTGTCCACCTTTTGACTTTTTTTTTTTATTATTTTTTTTTTTTTCAAATTTGTGGTCCTATGACTGGATCCAAACGAAAGCCTAAGATATATGCATTCCCACATTACATCGTAAAATCGTTGTTGTGAGAGCAAGAAAAAAAAAAAAAAATACCAAGTTGAATAAGCAGAATAAAGTACAAGAAGCAATGGAAACAGAATAAAAAAAAGAAGAAAAAAAAGGAGAAAGAATAAAAGAAGTCACTGTCGACAAACCCGTTGAAATCCTTTCGACTACAAGTTATTCTTCTCTCTGAGTTGATCTTACTTCAACTAGCGATCACCCTGTGCTCAACTACTTTAATCTCTTCTGTCGTAGATTGGTTTCGCCCACGTCCTTTTTCCTGGCTACAACCATATCCAACACACTGTAAAATGTATTTCTTTACTTTTTCAACCAATAAAGATAAAACCTTATCAAAGGATAATAAAAAAATACGAGCAACAAATTGACTAATGGTCGACCAAATCACAATTAAATTTAACGAAAAAAAAAAAAAACAAAACAAAACAAAAAAAAAGAATATAATAATAACAATAGAAATACGAAATAAATAAAATTGTGGAAAAAAAAAAAAAAAAAAGAAAGAAAATATAATAAATAAATAAAATGAGTAATCATGAACAGTGAATTGTCCCGAGTTAATCGACAATAACTACACTGGAAATAACGATGGGTTATAGTTCAAAAATAATTATTGCGCTTTCATTCAATTTTTTTTTTTTTTTTTTTTTTTTTCAACATTGAACATTGGTAGTTTGTATAACTGGCCTCGCACTACCCCCTTCGCTTTCCGCTAATGACAATACGTTTGTGAGCGGTGCATTGTTTGTTTGAAATATGGAATTATTATGAACTGGCCGTGTGGCTTATATGCTTTTCTCTGTGGCCATGTTTATGTATAGGTTTAATTTATACGTATACGTATATATGTATATACCGACAAATATATACGTATATTGACTGGTCTCCACTACCACAACTGCTAATTCAATGCCAACGACAGAAAAAAAAAAAAAAAAAAAAAACAACAAACACAAAAATACAAAAAAACAAAAAAATTAAAAAGGAAAAAGAAAAAAAATGTTGCGAACAATACGGGTGCGAGGCGAGTTTGTCTCGTGTGCACATATGGAAATTGAGGTAGAAAGCAAATGATGTTGTTTACGACCGTGGCACAAATTCATAAATCATTGTTGATTCGCATTGCTTCGATATGAGCACGACTGAAATGAAAAAATGTAAAAGGAACAAAATTTCTTTTATATATAAATATATATTTATTGTTGTATAGTAGTAATAATGGTAGTTGGTATAGTAGCAAAAGATTTCGTGTCGACATTTCCTTTCAATGCAGATTAATCTCTATCGTAAACGATGTTCAAATAATATTTCAATAATTTTTCTCTCTATTAAATTCCATTTTTCATTTTGTCTAATTCATATAATATATTTATATATTCATTTATTCATTTATTTAACAATATGTAAAGCTAAATATATTACTGTGAATAATATTAATTGAAATACAAATTAATCATACGATATACTCGTGGCATTCTCAATTATACTTTTCATTATATTTACGTGCGACAAATTACTCTACTATAACCAACCAAGAATAATAATATAATGAATAAAATGAGAATCAGCATCTTAGAGATGAAGCTGCATACCAAGTTTAATACACAAGTCGCGTTCTACAATGTGCATAATATCATTGGAATTCATTCGTTGTATGTATATATATTTGTGTGTACGTGTATGTCCTTTCTCTCCTCCTCCTTCTCCTCCCCCTTCCCCCCCTTTACCATGATGATCAACCGGTAGATATACGACACTTGGAAGCTAGATTGAGCTGTGCACGATGCGAATTCGTGCATTAGTCTCTAATGAGTATAATCCACCCTGAAACAGGTTTATCGACAGCCGATCTGAATTAATTTATTCTACAATAAAACATTAAATAAATTAATCGTTGTATTTTATTTTATTTGTAATCTATACAACATACGTTTGTAAATATATTATAATTTGAAAATTTTATATATTCACTTCACGTAATGAAAAATAAATGGATAAATTTGAATTTTGTACAATTTTATAATTTACTGTATATACAAAATGTAAATATAAAATGTATGAAATATATGTATATATTGTTTGCTAATGTAAATAGAAAATATTCACGTTCATCCATCTAACTGACGTAATTTAGAATAAATTTAGGGAAAATATACGTGTGAAATATTCGAGTATTTAATAGGTACTGAGGTGAAATTAACCACTGCGGTTGACTTTGCGGAATTACTCTTGTTTACTTCGTATTATACTTACTAAACAATTTTATATATATTGTGTAAGTTAATGTTGAAAAAGTCTATTTAAAATAGTAATTGTAAACAACTACTGCTGTAACTAAAGTTTATTTTATAAGAAAATGAAAAATAAAATGGGAGAATAAAAAAAAAAAAAAACAAATGATGAAACAAACAATAATATATTTAATGTGATTTTTTTTTGTTCATTTCTACTTTTTATCATTTTTTTTTTTTTTTTTTATATTGTACAGAGCAATGTGTTATACCATATACAAATAGCCAAGACGTATGTCTACATTTTGCTTCCGGCATAAATGTCACACGCAGAGGCGTATAACCGAGTCAACTGTTTGCCAGAAGCATAAAAAACTTTTTTATAATAAGAATATGTGAAATAAAAAAGGAGGGTTGTTTATACTCACACCTTTTTTTTTTTCACTCTCAAACAAGAATGAATATCAGACTTTTGTGTGTTTGTAAAAAAACAAAAAAAGAATAAAGTGGAAAATCCAGATATAAAATTTGTTTGACAAAGCCAAAACAAAACAAAAAAATTAATTCTATATGATTTTATTTATGCATAGCATTGCGTAATAAATACATAAATCAAATTGATTATTAACCGGAGATTGGTCGAAATGCGACATCCGGCATCGCCAAGCTGCACGGGCGTCGTTAAATGATGGGCTCTAACTCGAACCGAGCCTGATTCTAGTAGGGTCGCACTGCGGGTTATTCCCGGACCAGGGTATGCAGCATACAGGATTGAACAAATGGATGGGGAATGGGTTGGCGCATCTGCAATTCAAATTTCTGTCCCTTACACCTACGACCCTTGGTATATTGCGCTATAAGAGAGGATGGAGGAAGCGGAGGAGGAGAGAACGGGAGGATGAGAAAATCCGAGTGAACCCGGAAATTTACTACAGATTTTACATCAAACCCATTCAAACAACAAAAAATATATTCCAATCGAACGATAATGATTAATTTAATAATTAGCAATTCTTTAGTTTCATAATATTATAATGTATTGATAGTATACATTAGGTAAACGAATGCATAAAAAAAAAAAAGAAATGAATGAATGAGATGAGGAGAAATGAGGAACAACAAAGGGAAGCAAATGAAAATGATTGAAGGGTAAAATATCAGTATTTTCATACATAATAATGTTCTAAATAAATTTTGAAATAGATAATAAAGTCAATATAAACGAATAGTTGGAAGAAATATTTGAATGCAAAAACGGATGGAGATAGAAGAGCGTGTGTTCGATCACAATTTTGCTTGTTTCAAAATGTCGAACGGTAACACGAGACCAACAATATGCGAACGTAAACCCACCACGGTGATGGCGTTTCACCGGATGAATGCAGCATGTAGCAGGTAGTTGACAGGAACTCATATTGCGGAACTGTGGTCGATGAAGGTGGGTGGCTTGTGCGTTGGTCACCACACACGCATTCCTATGTGCATCGATTGGTCTATCGATCAAACTATGCCAACGCAACGCTTTTACAACAGGATAACCATCTACTTTATATATATTCACGTAAAGTATCGATATACAATGTACACGCAATTTTACTGAATTAATCGTATTAATGAACGTGTATGACGGAGTGTATATATATGATGTGTATATATATGTATTTATCTATCTATGTATAGCACCTCGTTTTTCAGCTCAACGCGTAGGTGAATTGCACTGACATTCATGCACACACATGCACACACTAAACTGTGATAATCACAACTATGTAAACATTGTCATGTGTGTACGGTCCGGAAATTTTTTCATCATTTTCATTAAACACATTTCATCTATGATTTTTTCATGTTTTTACTATGGTTTCAAATGATTACGAATAATACAGTTTGAATTAATAATGAATTATAAAATATTTATATTTTATAATTCATCGGAATTATTATTAATTCAATACAATATGAATATTAATTGGTTACAGTAATGTATAAATATAAAATAATTACTTTTTTTATTTCTCGTATATTTTTTTTGTTTTTTTTTTTTCCTTGATTTATTAGTATCTTTTTCTTTTTCCTCCCTTCCACCATTTCTTCTTCTTCTTTGCCAACATCAAAGATATATATGAATGAAGGCTTGAAACATTTTTTATTTTTCCATGAGCAATCCAAGCAAATATCCGGACCGGTACTTCAGGAAGGGGAAGTAAATCGGGTTCAAATCAAGTGGCGGTAAATGCTCCAGGCAGTCTTCTAGGATGCTGTGGGATGAGGAAAAGCGAGAAAGCAAAAAAGCGAGAAAGAGAACGGTGAGAGGATGGGAGGGAGTAAATGTAAAAAGAAGAAAAATTGTGGAAGCTAGAGAAAGGTTAAGGATGGCAGTGGATGCAGAGCTTCAACGGTATATATATAAATTCAGTACAGAGTTTTTTTTTTTCTTTTTTTTTTTTCTTTCATTACTCTATCTCTCTTCTGCTCAAGCTACGCGTACTAAAAGCCTTGCTCAACCATCTCGACCGAACATATTTGCATTTTAGTCATGAAGTTCGCCTCAGGGATCTTTATATCCGTTTACTCTAGTGACTTACGCGCGAAACGTTCGAGACATTATTGGATTTTTCAAGTTGGTTTCTCGTCGATGCGGTTTTTGCTTTTATCCATCACTGTATAGCATCATATCACCCTTATGAATTTATACTAATAAAAAAGAGAAAATTTTTGGTTTATAAAATATCTATTAACTGCACAAAATAAAAATATTTAATATAAAATTGAGTAGAAATTTTTCGCAAATCTTCAATTAAAGTGTCTTCATTTCATTAGAACTTTTTTTTTTTTTTTTAATTATCTCTGGGTTTTTTTTTTTCTTTTTTCTTTTTTCCATCAATTGACGTTGCCCTGAATCTCTGAGGTACGACGTGTTTTAGGGTTATTGACAAAGTATCGTGCCAAGTTGGTGGTTCGATGTTGGAAAAGTAATTAACTTGGTAATTGATCCGTTTTAATTTGCGCGAAATTTTATTACAATTAAGTTATATATTGGTAGTCTTGATAAGCTGCCAGTTTTGGATTGGTTTTCCATCCGGTGGATTACCCCGATAAATTTCAAGATGCTTCCATCAAAAAGATATGAAGAGTAACAAGTAAGGAAGAGATGAGCAGGGAAAAAGAGAGAAAAAAAAAAAATTAACGTCCCATCCTTGTCATTGATGTCAATATCAACGACACCGTTGATCTCAATATTTCTAACAAATTGCTTGATGATACCAATCACAATTCAACTTTGAAATGAAATAATAATATTTAAAAAATTTTTTTTCCTTTTTCATTCATCACTGATTTATTCTCTATGGTAAACGCAATTGAAAGCCACCAGAGTAAATTTATACACGTATAAAATTTTAGTGCATATACAAATTGGTCTTCATTTTATATGTATTAAAGTTTGGTAGACGTATTTACACATATGCAAAGGTGAGTTTGTGGATTTAACTGGCGATTCCAATTACTTCTTCTGGCATGGATAATGGCTAGCGAATAGTTAAGAGTTACTCCGTACTCAGTATGCCCACCGATTAATTGAAAAGTAAACTCACAGGCTGAATATAATCAAACTTTAGAGAGAAGTCTTTTCTATGGTGAAATGGATATTCAACCACAGGGAGCAGGCAAAGTGATGAGATAGTGAAAAGAGAGACTGGAAAACCTACACTTTTCACTCATTAGTACTTTGTTAGAAAATTCATGGTAAATTTCAAAATGTTTTTTTTTTGTTTAATAATATTCATTCATTCTGTATTATTTTTCATTTCACAATTCTCATACAAAATAATTAAATAACACAAATAGAAAAATGTACAAATAATACAGTCGAATAATTTCTATTTTCTCTAATAAATATACAATTTTATTTTTACATTTATCACTATAAATAATGATTATCATTTTGTGGTTTTTCCTTTTTTTTTTTTTTTTTCTTCACCACCCCTCGCACAGTGTCAACCAATCAGTGATTCACAATCACTTCTATCAGACTACACGATTCCCAGATTTCTTTTTCGATTAAAACCCAATCGGTATAGAGATAGCAACGGGTGAACCGTGTGCGACAGATGAATAGCGGTTGCCTCCCGAATTCATCCTGCCCACTGTACCCACGTCGCTTGTATGCAGTGTCATGGGATAGGGTAAAATTAATCGAGATTCGATCGTGTATATCGAAGTCGTGGCAAATTGGGGAATCCCTCAGAAACTAGTTTCGCATAATTCCGATGAGCAAAATGAATCTACTACCACTGCTAACCTTATACATCACACACACACACACACGGATGCAATTTATCATGTTATGCATAATAAATCTATCAAATTTAGATTCACACCAAAGTCTATAAAAGTGCATCACTAATGAATTTTACAAATACACAAATCATGAAATGTGTCACTTACATTAGCAAAATCATCGTTATTCCAATAACATTTTACTTGTCATTTTATTTAACATAAATATATATGAATTCTTATACGTGTGAAATTTAGAGTGTAAAAGATAGAGTAATGAAAAGAGAATAAGATGAATGAAAAAGGAGAGAATAAAAAAAAACATAATAAAAAGAAGAAAAAGAAATGGGAATGGGGGAGTGAGAATGCAATGGAACCGTGCGAACGCGACAAGAAGTGGAGGTAGCGCTCGCACATGACCCCAACTGAAAACTGAAATGCATATACATACGTATACGTGTATGCTTCAATTGTTACCTCCTCTCTCTCTCTTTTTTTTTTTTTTTTTCCCTCCTTGACATGTACATGTCTGACTCGCGTAGGTGTAGACGTATACCATGCACGTACTGGGTGTTCCAGAATTACGTGTAAAATAAATTTTTATAATGCGTGCACGGTGCAACATCAATAAATTAATTTTACATTGTGAAAAACTAAAAAAACAAAAAGAAATATGTATACAATAATAATAAAGAATGAAAATAAATAAATATTAAAAATATAAAATATGTGTAGGTTTGTGGAATTTTTTTTTTTTTTTTTTTTTTTCAACTTATGGACAAATGAATTCATTACGAAATATATGTAAATGAATTCAAATTATTTGCAAATGAACTATGAATGTCAGGCGTGTGTTTATGAGAAGAGGGGAAGAGAGAGAAGTGTGAGGTAAAAGGGAACTACAGTTTGAATTGATAATAGCCATACAAAATACACATGAGCCCCCTCATTTTCCGGTACTTGGATAAATCACGTTCGTCAAGGTAGAAAAAGAACAATGTATAAAAAACAACAAAAAAAAAAAGAGTGATAAAGAGTATGTGAATGTAATTTTACGTTAACCGTGAAATACTTTGTACAAATTTAACGAGGCAAATATTATAATACGTATATTTACCATAACAAAAAAAAAAATAAAAATAAAAATAAAAGTTTTAATTTTAAACAAATAAAAAATTAATTATAAATTAATTGTCTTACGTTTATATAAAATATTGTTATAATAAAAATAATGTAACGAAAAAATAAATTTAATTGAAATAAAATAAATTGGGAATAATACTTGAAGTATTACATTGAAAATGATGTGAAAGTTATGCAGACTATGTAACGCGCAATATATAAGTGTATATTGTACGCAAACTCGTCTCATGGTGTGGCCTGAGGGTGAAGGTTGGTGTCGATTTCGCACCAACGAGTCGATTGTGGCGCGCGCGATGTGAGTCGGCACTTTTGCCTTCATACCCGCGTACACCGCCTCGAAACCAGTTTAACGATTTCTCATTATCCACTTACTGGGAATCGTTTCTGTAAGTGGCTCTTCCCCGCAAGCGGCATATGACGTGATGTGCAACGCCAACGAATACATATACATGTGTGTTCGTGTGTTCGTGTGTTCGTGTGTGTGTGTGTGTGTGTGTGATGTGTATACCATCCAACAATTCTGCCGTGTGAAAATAAGGTCTTGCTGGGCCTCAATTATATTTCATATTATGCCCATTATATATCTACATATTCACATATATAATAAAATACATATCTATACATATGTACATACGTATATGTATATATAAATATATAGGAAGATTTTATTAAAATAATATTTGACTTAAGCTGTGATAAAGTAGAAATACATGAGGAATCTCTACTATATACCACTAATACTACAACAAATACGGAAATAGCGACTTGTGCGACCCAAATGCTGATTCACGACGATCCGATTAGGATCCTTTCCACTCAATATATATGTATATATGTTTATATATGTATATTTGGGGTATTCGTGTGTTCCCTCGTTAGCATAATTGAAACCACTCAAACCCATTGAATTTGGATTAGTGAGTCGAAAACTGTCACGTGGCAATGTATATACATTTCTCATCTATATATATATATATATATATATACAAATGTTTTTGTTCAAACAAAATAAAAAATTTTATAATATATATATACACACAGGTCGTTAATATTGTGAGTGTATGGATATAAGAATTAGTTGTTTTAGCATGAGGGATCAAAACTGGTAGTCTATTGGAGAGTGCACCAATTTACACACGTATTGTTCTGGCTACAACAAAAGATATATATATATATATATATAAATGAGTGTGTGTAAAAGCGAGAGGTGGTGGGGTAGAAGCAAAGCACAAAGGCTGAGCGTGAACGCGAAACGCGTCAGTAGAGTGGTTGGTTGGATTGACGCATTGCACTATATGGTTTATGGAGAGAACGAATGAAGGTGGTGGATTGTAGAGAATAAAAATTGTACATAGACTGTGTGAGTGTGTATTTATACATATATACAAACGAATAAGAGAAAAATACACGAGGTGAAATAGTGGAGGGTGGTAATAGTGCGATAGAAAAATTCAAACTGCGCACGTTCCCCATTACACTTTCACACACTCATATATATATATATGTAGAAATAGTGAATTATTTCACACGTTTTTTTTTTTTTTTATTGATTTACACATCAATTTATACCACATCGCGCATAATAGTCTTCAAGTAAGGTTGTATATATATATATATATATATATGGCAGGGGAAATGAAAGAAAAAATAAATAAAAGAGAAAAATTATCGCTGGAACATTTTAATTGCAATCGATATAAGAGTTAATACACATACATATACACACACGCGTATTCATATATATATATATATATATATATGTACATATGTATGTGTGTGATGTATTTATATTGAGTTGCTTGAACTATTGATAAATAAATGGAAAAAAAAAAAAAAAATCCCACGAGGAAACTGTACAACTGATGCGCCAAAATTGTGAGCCAATCTGAAATGACATCAGCCATTTCACTGCATACAATTTATATATATATATATATATATATATATATATATATATATATATATGAATGAATGTGTCACACACAAGTTGAGTGGAGTACTACTGCATGCTCCCCAAAGCGGGAATTGGAAGTTTGGTAGTACATATACAATCTATATCTCACTCTCTCTCGCTGACTTTCCATCGCTCTCCACCTCGGAACTTTCATTACCGTCAACGCGTGCGGGAATGGAGATGAATTGAATTTTTTCTGATATCGAATGCGATATATCAGTCTACGTTACGAATAGTAGAAGTAGTCCAGTGGTTGGATGATACACTTTTTTACTATTACCAATTGGTAATCCATATGAATATATCGAATGATTGTAAAAAAAAAAAAAAAAAACTATGCATTGGTTGAAATTGAAATGTTTGCGTGAATATTTCACGAGAAAATAAAAAATAAAAAGAAAACAAAAATAGAAGAAAAACACAACGATTATATCTATCTACATACATATATATAATATTATATAGCAGATATTTTAACTCTTTATATTTATTGAAAGATCACAAACTCACGCGAGTGAAGAAATGAACGTTGAAGAGATACCTTTAGTGTATATACACTAGACTTTTTTCTTCAAAGTCTCAAGCCATTTTACGAAGTCGACGTCCTTTTTATTATTCAACTTTACGACAAACCACTGGGCTACAAACTATTTCACCATCGTAAAGAATCTTTTTCTCTATCCATGCTATTTATCTATCTCTTTTACTCCTCTAACTTTTTTTTTTTTTTCACTATAGTTTATTCCTTTCGTGTTTTTTTATTATTATAATTTTATTTTGTTTCATTATCTTTCTTTATTGTAAAAGTGGACAATTCCTGCAAACGTTTTAGATCCACTTCTGACAATTCAACTCCTACTTTCATTTGCATTCAATTAAAAATATACTCAATAAGGAAAATTTTCATGTGTGTGTTTAAAAGACGTGGGTGAAAATTAATTTCACTTTATTCATTCACAATTGTGCATTTGCGATTCACAATGAATAACAGAATACAATAAAAATTTAAAACCAAATCAGTGTAAAAAACATTATAAATAAATGAATAAATAAATAATAAACTTTTATATATTCAAATAATATTTTTATAAAACATTAAAATATTAATCAATATAATGTAATATATAAATAGAATATTAAATTATTTATATAACAAATAAGTATAAAATAAAATTATGATAATACTAAAATATCAAAATAAAAAAGTTATTTTAGTTTTTTACCTGTAATTAGGTGATAACTATTCATTGATTCAATGAAAACTATGAAAATACTAATTTAAATTTATCACATACAGTTAAATGTCTCCACATCTCATCTACCCATATATTTCGCCCACTCAATCGTTAACTTGTTAGTCATTTATTGGACAGCAGCAGAGAACCACATCCATGACAGGAATTTGTGGTATAGGCTCATCATGAGAATAGAGCAAAGGAGAATTCAGTATGGGACGAATACTGTCAAAGGAACGATTGAGAGAGAGAGAGAGAGAGAGAGAGAGAGAGAAAGGATAGAGAAATGAAGGCATAGTAGAGTTAATGCAGAATGGCTAAGAATAAATATATAGGGATGCGCCAAGGGACATATAGAGAAGCCTTTTACCACTCACTTACATTACATCAACAACTCTTGAATCTGCAATATGTTCTATTTGTCTAGAAGAGCTACTTAGTGTTTAAGACTTAGTGAGAAGTTAGTGGTTCGACTTTATGAGACCAAGAAATGTAAATTTATAATATCAAAGCAAAACGAGGCCTCGTTGCAATTTGAGGAAGAGAGGAGAAGAAACTCTAGTCAAGCTTTGCTTGAATCATCAAAATGTTGCCATCAAATTGTTCATCATAAATGAATATATGTATACATATATGTATCTATGTATGTGTGTGGGTGTGTATGTGTTGCATAAGGTGTCAGAACATGGTGTGTGATAAAGTTACACGAGTGTCATATATATATGAGAAAAAATATTATATTTGGAAGATGACGAGTTTTATGATGGAAATAGAAATGGGATGTGATTGACTCTTCAATCACTTTTCAAGTAGTGCAAGATCAATTTCATCGTACAGAAATAGGTTTTTTTTTTTTTTTTTTTTTTTGTGCTTGTGATGTAACACGCCTCTATTCAACAGACAGAATTCCGCCTGAATGAGAATTGTCGCGCATGAAATCAGACGATTTGCTGTTTATTGCAATTTTTATGATACGTAGTCATTGTACTTCTAGTACATACACACAAACTATTGTGTATTGTGAAAGTGTGAATTGTCAGTAAAACAAAATTGACAATATATAGATATGGGGGGGGCTATATACTTATCTACTTGTATTTATATAAATATTATATATAAGTATATGTTATTTTATGTGACTTTAAGATGGAGTTTAACGAGTGTATCCATTCGAATATATATTTTTTCTTTTTTTTTTTTTTTTATCGACAGAATTATGTTCAAACATTTAATGTTAAATCTCGGAAAAAAATCACATTATATATATAAATAAATTGTTGAGTTATAGTTTAATTTCACGAATTTCATGACATCAAATGATAAATGTACCACATTCAATGTCATACCAATGAAAAATTTTTATCTTTGGTGCCAATGGTTCTCGGCACATTGAACGCATGGATAGTTTTACGCGGTGTTCGTGGCAATCGTTAAAAGTCTCGATAGAAGGAGAGACAAAGAAAGAAAAAGAAATGAAAAAGAAATGAAATAGAGGAGAAAGGCAAGAAAGGCAATGAAAAAGAAGAGAAAAAAAAATTATAAATATAAAAAAAAATAAGGTCTTGGTGACCAATCGAAGGAGAACGCGAGACGTAGACATTGGATGAGATTGGTGGCCCTGGTTGCCGAGTAAAAATTGGATATATTTATAGACTCATAAGGTAGAAACGTTAGTGGTAGGGTAGCAATACGCTATATTCTATGTTGCCGTGGGCTATGACTCTTGTAGAAGTGAGACTGGTGAAGTTCGTGAGGGCAAAGAGAATGAGCGAAAGAGGAATAGAGCGAAAGAGCGAGAGAGAGAGAGAGAGAGAGAGAGAGAAAAGAGGAATGAACGTTAGCTAAAGCAAGCGAGAGTATTAAGTTTATGGGTGCATTGCGGTGGTTCCAGACTCTGGACTGGTTAGGCGTGCAAGGGATGCTTGGCATGAAAGTCACGCGTTACGACAATTATTTCACCCTTTCCCTGGTAGCACGAGCTACCCTCACTGTTGAAGCTCCTTATTGCTGGACGCGCCCAGAGGTAGACAGCGTGGCCTCCAAAGCACTAAGTACCCGTTGGGTTAAGGGAGAAGTGGGGAATAGAAGGAAAGCTTTGGCATTAACATTACCTAACCTCTCACTAATCTTAGCGCACCTGTTTCAGTGTACTATTGCCTCTTTCGACCATCGTCGTAATTATTCGATAACTCGTTTTACTCGATATATATGAATTTACAGCGCAATATTGTCCCGAGGATCATATGGATTACTCTTAATTATTCGATTTTCGTTGAGTATGTCTATTTGTATTTGTATTGTGTGTGTGTGAATATAGAGAAGAAGAATATTGATATACATTGTAAGATGATGAAAAGAAAAAAATTAATTAATTAATTAAATTGAAGTAAATAAAAACGATAAGAATAAAATTGAAAATATGATTGTGAAGATATAATAAAAATACTTCGTGCAATTGAATGGACCAAGTTTTTTCATGGGAATAGATGAATTTTCCACGTAAATGCTTCCGGTGAGACATCCCCAACGTGAAGAATTCAAAGGCGTACGGGTATACATGAGGTTGCTATGCACAGCTCGACTAGACGTGTCCCACCGGAGAGGGGTGAACGGCCAATAAAAAGCTGGTAAATCACACCCAGGGAATCTAAATTATCTTCACTTGGCACGCAAGGCCCTTTAGTCACACTGGTTATACTCAGGTGGAGGAATTTATTGAACACTAACCGCGGCAGAATAACACATTCCCCGACGAAAATATTTCTCATGCATAATTATAAATTTGTAAAAGTTTAATATCGTTGTTTCCACACTATAATGATTAATACTTTTTTATTTTTTTCATTATTTTTTTATTTTATTTATATTATAATATTATTTTATTTATTTTATTCCAAGTTTATGTTCAATATTATTTTTTTGTTTTTTTTTTTCTTATTTCAATGAACTATAACTTTTATATTTACACTCCCCATCATTAATATTTATATTCAGTTTAAGATCTCCCTCCAACAGGGCACAATTTTCTGTATATACGATTCATTTTTTTTTTCTTTCCCTTTATTTTATTCTTGTCATTTTCTTATTTTCATCCCCAATGTCGTAATTGTTTACTTACGCAATTCAACTAAATGCAAATATATACTTGAATAAAAATATCAATTCAGATTTCAATTGCTTTTGTACATTTTCAATTTTTCTTCGCGTCATGTATTTACTTATTTTTTTCATTCATTTTTCAAATAAAGTTACGTAAAACGACAATAGAATTATCTGACGATGTATATGTACTGCAGTGTGACAAAAATGATAAGAAAATCACTTGAATAAAAATGGAATATTGAATAAGAATAATAAATAAATAATCAAGAGTAATAATAATAATAATGTATAAATAAATTTATGAATAAGACACATGACCAGATGTTTCATGTCTCGGTTCAGTAAAAATCTGCTTGAAATGCAGTACCCATTCGATACGATAAATTTATAGTTGTAAACGATGGACATCACGTCTTGCCAATGTCCTATGATTGAAAAAGTTTTATTTTTCACATAATGTAACTGTTGAATTGAACTTTTGGGATCACTGAGACCCAATCTTTTATACAATTGACAATGAAATACTTGAAAAACTTATTCGCACTTACTTTGAAAATATATATTTATATATGTATATATTTCTATAATGAAATCAAACAGTATCATATTGTAAATTGTTCGTGACAAAATTTTATCAAGAACCATGAAAGTACCTATAAATACAGTAATATACAAACAATACATAGCATCCCTTAGTCATGTAATATCTACGAAACAAGAAACTTAATGAGTTTAGTTCAAGTGTCGAGGTGTCAAGCGTGAGAGAATTGTCAGACTCAAACGCACCTTTCATCGGTTTATTGTTCTTTGAGTAGTAAACTCTAGCGCTTTGAAAATACCAGGCAAATAAAATAATAAAAAACTAAAGAAAAGGAGATGAAAAAAGAAAACAAAGGAAGAAAATGAAATGAAAAAACTCCAAATACGATAGGGGGCGAAAAAAAAAGAGTAATGAAAATACAAAAAATAATAATAAATAATGATAATAATAATAAACAAAAAAGAAAGAAATGGGTGCAACAGAGGTGGGGGAAACAAAAAAAATCTCGTCCTGGGGTGACAAAGGATGTGTCTTCGCTTGCCGTGAACAGGAGAGTACGAGTACCAAAATAGTGAACACAGTATAAATGGGGACTGTAAGAATGAGAATAAAAGAAAGAAATGAGTGCAAGAGGTGCGAGCGATAAAAAAAAAGAAAAAAAAAAAAGGACCTGGATGAGAACGAAGGTGGTGAGTAGGTAAAACTGGGGAGGGCTGAATGCAGGCGAGAGCCAAATAAAACATTGGAAGTGAGAGAGGAAGAGTACGACAACGACGACGACGATGACGACGACGACGAGGAGGAGGAGGAGGAGGAGGAAAAAGAGAAAGTGAGAAAGAAGCTCCTGCTCGCTTTATCGAGCGGTTAATGAAAAATAGCGACACCCTCCACTCTTACTCCCTGCTGGGAGTCGGATTGCTTGCTCTCTGCGTTCTCGCTTGATTCGCTCACTTCAGGGTGGGTTTTACGTGATTTCATTGCGCGAGTCGAGCAGTTTCCGTTTGGTTTCACGCTGCGATGTCATATTACAACACCCCGTTGTGCCGTGTGCGCTTGCTATACATTAATAAATGTATATATATAAGCAAGCGAATGCTTATAGATGTATGGGTGAGGGTGAAAAAAAAAAAAAAAAAAAAAAAAAAAAAAACGTTTTGAATACGTTGCCCAATCATTGCATTCCGTTATTATGCATTGCACGCAAATACACGTTTATGAATGAGACGAAATTAATAAAGAATTTATATTAAATTAAAATGAAAAATAAAATATGAAAAATGTAATAAAAAAAAAAAAAAGAAAAGGTAAAAATGTGCAACAGTATTTTTATATAGATGTATTAATAATTATATTCGACAAATTATTGTGTAAATTAATAATGTGTGATAGTAAAGAAAAGAAATAAATAAAAAATATAACGGAAAATCATAGCAGCAATCGTCTTTACGACTCCCATGAGAATTTTCACCCTCTAAAATTTCATCGACATTTTTTTTTATTATTTTTTTTTTTTTTGTTTCCATTCTTTATCTTCTTCTTCTACTTTTCTAAATTTTATCTCTTTTCTCCGATATGAATTTCCAGACTAATGAGCTTTGGCATGAATTCACTTCTCAATTGATTTTTTATCGGATAATATTTCTATGATAAAATATTCGTCGTTGTATATAATGCAGCTTGGATGCTTATGGATATTTGATTTATACATTGAATTATTGAAATTAATTGGTAAAAATAAATCAGAGTTCTCATAAATTAGTATACAGACATAATGGAAATATATTTATTATTTTTTTTTTTTTTAGTTTTTTCATTCTAAATGATTAGTTCATTTAAGAGACTCAATTTCCTGGCAATTATTATATAGAAAAATAATAAAAATAAAGAAAGTAGAAATGAATGTTGAGAGCATAAGGATTGGCGAAGGATCGACCACAGTGTCTGGTATGAAGATAATGGAGCCGCGGGGAAACTGTGCGCCGGACCCAACGGTAAAATAAATCAACTGGTTGGGATCTCACACGGGAGTTATGGGCAGGACGGAAGTAGGGCCTCATGATGTACGGCCGCCTCGTCGTTTCCGGCTAAAAATCCATTATATATTACGCGTAACAAGGTGGCGGCACGACCTCCAAGTTGTGGGATCAACGCTCGTACCTTCCGCCGAAGCCCCGCCGGGCATAACTTTAATCGAGTTGTCTTGGTCGCCCTTTTCACTGGCGGAAATAAATCGAGTCTAGGATAAGCAAAACTATGTGTTAACTTATTACTATGAGTTTAAAAATATATAATGAAGGAATGTGTCATTTGATAAATTAAAATGTGTCTGTCATTATTATTCTGTGGAAATAATTTTTTTTTCCTTTTTTTTTCTTTCTTTTATCTTGTAATTGAGAAGATATTTTTTTTCCTTCTTCTTCTTCTTCTTCTTCTTCTTTTTTCCTTTATTTTATGCTTGACCAAATTTTTTTTTCCACGCAAGTGATAATGGCGTTATGAACGTCCTCGAATTTCCTATATAGAGGACTTAAGATGGTTGTAAAGGAACGTAAAGAGACATTAATCCTGTTACGGTTCGCAAATATGCTAAGCCGTTAATAAAGTTCGGATAATACGCTGACCTTTATGAACTTAAGACACATTGATTTTACTGTAAAATAATAATCCGCGTAAAAGGGTTTTTATATATATTAAAAAACTAAAAATAAGTTTTTTAAATTCATAAGCATTAATAAATTTTTTTTGTTTTTTTTTCTAGATTTTTTTAAATTAAAATATATTTAATCGATGAAATATATATATAAACATGAGTATGAATAATTTTAATGATAACAGCAATTGTTGTGGTCAAGTAAACAAAGTTTGGTTAAATTTTCAAATACCCTTTATTCCATTCAATGTTTCTCTCCATTAATTGAATTGAACATTATTATTATTATAATGTTATTAAACATTATATTGAATTATAAACCTTGTTACATCACTTTATAAAAGCGTCTGTGTATTATATAAATAATATAAATTTGTTGACAATCGGTATTTATGAATAACTGTGTGATGGAAAAAATTGGAAAAATTGAAAATTAATAATAAAAATTTTTAGACTCCAGCGAGCGAATAAATGACTGAATTCATGAATAAATTTGCTGATGCATATTAATTTACGATGAAAAATACTAAATATATAATAATGAATAAAAAGTATTATTATTATTTTTTTTTTTCTTTAAATTTTTATATCTAATTTACCATTACATACTGCAGATATCAATATCACTCCTAGACAAAGTAGCATAATGGTTACACTAAAGATGGAAATTTTCCCACAATAGTTAACTGGGTGACCAACTTGAAACTTGAAAGTTCATACAAAGTTTCTAGGAGACATCGAAGTGGGTGTACGCGCACGTATACTGCTCAACCGAGAATTGCACTATGCTCATAAATTGTCCGCATAACTTTCAGCTTCTGGTTGTCCCGTATGCCTTTCCTCAATTGTGTCTGGCACATTCATTGCACAGATAATTGTTCCCAATGGTATTTGCCTTCCACTTTATTGTGGGAAATTCCATGGTACGCGATATTGAAGAAATATTTATCCACATAATTGAACGTTATTCTATACAAAAATGTCCACATAAAATTTATTTCATGAATATTAATAAATTATACGAGTAAATAAATATTCATTTATCATCTAAATATTATCCAAATGATATATATAAAATTGATTTAATTCATGAATTCATATATTAATTAAAAATATTATTCTTTTGGTAGAAAAATCGGTGAATTGTAATGATAAATGAGAGATATAATTTGGTATGCCCGAATATTAAATATCAATGAAAAAACAAACATGATAACTCTATTTGAACAATTCTAAAGTTTTACAGTGGGTTAACCGAGATTCACGTGTACCATAATTTAACGAATAATAATAATAATAATAATAATAATAATAATAATTTCATTTTTAGTGTAAATAAAGCAACTCAAAGATATTAAAAATATTTTTTCAATATAATAACTAATTTTTTTTGTTTATAACGATGAAGAGTTTATCAATCTACTTTCCATGATACTCTATTATATTTTTGATGAAAAGAAGAGATAAAATATGAATAACGAGTAACAAATTATACATGAATCCTTTTAAATTGAATCCAATGTTAGTCGACACTAGGGAATCATCTGTGAACGTTGCAAACTCTCTATTGGTTAAAACTATTAGTTCAAATAAAATTGTCCAGTTGGAAACTCAATTGAAATGCGACGACAACCATTTGCACTTGTAGTAAAAGAGGTATGCGTGTATCAGTGCAATTCAGTTAATACCACAAAATTTCATTTAAAACTTGGATAAAGATTAAGTAAACTGAATTTTGGCTATTTCCAAAGACATAAACTCAATAAAATAATTTGGGAAATTCCAAATTATTAAAAATGCAATACGGTGGAGAGCGTTCTTATATGATAGTTATAGTTATATTTATATATTATATTATATTTATTTTTCGTATCCTTCTTTACACTACAGAACTTCAATAATTTTCAATTTATTTTGAGATTAATGAAAAAAATATGATATAAGGGGAAAGAAATATCTGTAGAGATTCAGCAGCCCCCGGACGATATATCGTTTGCTTTTGTAAATTAAATTTACAATATCAGGCACGTTTTTATTTAATCAGACATCGATATAAACCACAAGTGCGCCCTTATTACCACGCAAATATTTTTACACGTAATAATATTACATAAACAAAATAATGTATAAAATTTTTTTTTCAACCTCTCAATTTATTATTTTTTTTATCTTTTCTCTTAAAATTTCCATTAAGAAATTTTAGTTGTCAACGTTTATTATTAAAAATGAGTAGATCATTGATAAATGAATAATAAAAATTATAATTTTTTTTCTCCCACTAAAATTAGTGAATGAGATAGAAAAAATAATTAGCCGTATTTCTTTTCAATATTGAGTATTGAAATATTGATACAAATAAAAATGAACAGTAATCTCGATTTCTTAAAAGATTATAACGAATAAATTCCAAGATTACTGTGAAATTTAATATTTATAATGTATTCTTCAATATTCTTCTTCCTTGTGTTCTGAGTAAACTAATAATAAATGAAAAAAAAAAACACCTTTCAAAGATTTCATTGGGATTTATTATTAAAACTCGGTTTAGCGAATAAACCTTACTATTTTTGTTTTTTTTTCTTTTTCATTTCATTTCCTAGGATAAAAATAACGATCATGAATATTAATTAGTATGATGATCAAGTAATTATGTAATATAAAAAAATTATATATCATCTTTATTAATGATAATATGAATTTAAAAGTCGTATAATCATTTACAAAAGTGTTTACTACTATCCTAGAATAGTTTGCAAAATTGTAACGCGAAAATTACTCTTTGTAAGTAAATGCTTGGTGAAATTGGTCGACCGCGAGTTTGCACTTACTTGACCCTGACGATATTTACGACTTAACCCAACACCAAAATGGGTTCTTAGCTGCCAGGTACATTTTCACAGAGTATATGTCTAGTATAATTGCTACGAGACTTCATTGGGTATTAATAGCGGTATGTTCTAAATTAAACTATACACATAATTATTATTATCACTTGTATATGTACACCAATTAAATGACTAATCCTACAATTGACATATCATTAAGAGGATAAATGGAATAAATGAAAAATGTCATCCAATATATCTCTTTTTCACCTCACACCTTCCCCTTTTTCATATACATTAAAAAAATATATATATATTTTTTTTTTATTTCACAAAAAGTAAAGAACTTTCCAATACTACTTCGCATAATGTGGTTATTATCGTGATCGCGTGTGAGTCACTCATTTGTATATGTGTACAAAGTTGTGAGCGCTATTTATCTTCGTCAAAACCTTTAACATCGGCACGCTCTCTCGCGTACCTGCCACGGTTATGCGCGTCGCGCGACTTTAACTCACCCCTCACCCCGTCCCAACATCGATATGATATATCGTTCGTATCCAAGTTTACATAAACCCCTTATACATCCATACTATTGTATTTTATTTATCAAATTTGACACAGTATATCCAATATTATTAATATTATTTTTTTTCCCCTCCGGAAATTAGCGAAGTGACGATTCGAATTTTTTTTTTTTTTTTTTTTTTCACCATTTTAGAAAATTATAGCCAACCCTCGACCTTATTGAACATCATTAATCATATTGCGTGTCAAACGATATCTAAGCATTGCCTTGAAACACCCTCGACATTTATTTAATACATTATTCGTGCTTTCAAAATTTTTACTCAAATCTTATGAAAAGGAAGAGAGTAACAAAAAAAATCCATTTCTAATTTCCACGATGTATTGCATAGACATATATATATTCTTTTTCTTGTCAGCCATACTTCATTGTGTCACATCTATACAATTGATTCATGAATATATATACACCCTAAAATATTAACTGCGGTTCAAATAGCACAAACGATGATACATGTGTCATAATATGTCAGATCGTCAGCAATTTCGGCAGATTACGACTTCCTCATATTGAACAACACATACACATATTCATCTACTTTCATGTATGTATATATATATGTATAAGAATTGAAAAGTAACGTGACATACTCATGACTTTTAGTTATAACAGTGCGTATATGCATAAGGTAGATATATATAGTCAATAGAAGTTCGGGCGCAATGACCGTTGCGCTTTACTGCATCACTGGCTTTTATATTTCTCTGAAATATTACAATACCAAAAAGACTTTTATCTACGAAAATATTCATATAAAATACAAACAAAGAGAAGTAAAAATACGATAGAGTGAAGATGTACATTTTGTTTACAGCACTGCAGTTACTTAACAAATGTTCAAGTTAAATTTTATTCTTACTAAACTGTGACCAATATTTCTATATATGACTAAGAGTAATAATAAATATATAAAAATTTCTCCATTTACATGGATAAATTGTTTGTTTTTATAAATCTAAATATTTGAATAAATTTATTCAAGTGTAAAAAAAAAGTATTTATTCAAAATAATATCGTATAATGTAAAGTAAAACTATTGCATCACCATACAAAATTCATTGATAATAAATAAAATGTTAAGAAATACTATGGGATATTATATAACCTCAGTAACTACCAATTTGTACACCAATTCAATCTACGATTAGTTTTAAATAACTATACCCGATAATTTTCTTTACCGCAAAGCAAATTCTTGCGGTAGTCAGAGAAATTCTATGGATATCCAGGTGAATTCTAGAACACCAACAACCCTTGATATGCAAGCATAAGCATATTTCTAATGTATGACCGAGTTAGCATAGGTTATCCAGTGGTCCATTGGTCAACTAAGGTTAGCCGACCACTGGTCGCGAACCTCCGTTGTTCGTGTGAAATAGTATCTTGGCCATGCTCCAAGCTCATATGTTATACAATCGTTCATATACGTTAACCTACCTATACCTGCTAGCCAACTCATTCTTACGTTTTATCGTTCAACTCGCGTATATCTTCGGACTTTATTTTTTTACTTTCTTCTACACAGTTTTCCCTTCCTCTTACTCATTTCTCTATTTTTTTTTTCTTTTTTTTCATTTCGTTCTTTTGAATCACCCGAATGTCTTCGTCACGCTTCAGTGCATCAGACAAAAATCCGAGCAAGAACACATCTCACTCACGTATCTAAAAATCTTTCTAGTGTTCACAAGAGAAAAGAACAAAGTATATATACTTTAGTGTTATTTTATTATTTATTCTTTTTATTTTAGTAACTTTTCGTGAAAATTTCATATAATTAAAATTTCGACTTTCTTTTTTTTGTTTAATAACATTTCTTTTATAATATTTATAATTCTTGAACCCCCTCGTTACGTATCGAGCACTGAGAATATTTATAGAATGACAAAAAAAAAAAAAAGAAAAAAAAGTCTACCGTACACCAGTGCCAATTACTTTGTCATTTTAATTAAAATCACCGAATTCCATAAATAAAAACTCCAAATTTATATTTCCAATTCTCAAACATGACCGATGACAATTTAAAATAATAATAATTATTATTATTATAATAAAAAGAAAAATTTACACTCGAATATGCATGAATGACATTCAAAAAACTTAAATATAATTTTGACATGGTAAATGACATGTACATATATGATTTGGATGAAATATAATACAAATGAATCAAGATCGCAGACCGGTTTTATCATCAGCCCGATTAATATATAATTCACGCTTATATACAAGATGGACTGCAGCAATTTCATCTTTCGGCGGGTGCATATTACATAGTGATTTGCCAAGTTGCCTACCGGGTGTCGGATTAAATCAGAGTCCATGTAAAACCATTGGCGTATACTTGATGCATTCTAACTCCTCAATAACAACAGACTCGACACAAGATATGTATAGCAAATTGTTCATTCAACTTCCGGCAATGCAGTTCATCAGCATTTAAACGATGATAAGTATAAAGATATATGTGTACAGGTATATAACTGATGAGAAAGATTGAAAGAATGAGAGAAGTGAATAAAGCTCAACACGTTTTCATCCATGGATATTTATGAAGTTTATAATTTTCTCCTTGGGTCGATGTACTTCAGTACCTCATCCTCGACCTCTCTAACAGCTTGTGCGATGGTGAAAAGCACACAGCGGCTACGGGGCAATAAGTATTATCGATGTAGCGTATACGCAAAAACCCATCGTATCGTATATACATATATAGATATATACGTGGGCAAGCTAATGGCGTGGTTAGTAATTACTGCTATTAGTACGATACCGTCTTGGGTAGATATGTCTTGAATAATCGATGAACACTATGTTCGCTAAACACTACGATAGTTATTTTAGAATACAGTGGCGGTTTGAAAATGATACAGTTATAATTCATTAACATTTATAAATATTCAACATCAATAAAATCAACGTTATATTAGCATCGATCTTTTTTTTTTCAAATTTTATTTATTGATATGTGGATTATTTTGATTTTCATCGAGGTTTACATGGTAGTACTTAATAACTGGTCATATAACGAATCATTAGTACACAGGTTGGATTATATTTATCCGCTATTAATCGCTGGAATTACGAGGTAAACGTGGACACATTAGTACCAATTCACATTAATGACGTTTCCACACTACATCTATGTAATATAATATATATATATATATATATATATTGTCATGTGAATTGTACATGTTTGCTTGCCGTTCTCTAATTGTAATTACTTCTCAATCATTGCTGGATAATATATTCATCGTTTAGTAGAGTTCAACTTCAATAGTACTTAGTTACTGTAACCACAATATCAGTCGATTTTGGTTCGAACCCAAAATCTCTATTAGATTCCGGGATATTATTTTACGTATGGATTTACAAAGAAATTGAAAAATATAATTATACGGAATATATATTGAGTTATTGCAATAGAATTATTTATCGTATTATTATTATATTCCAAATATACAAAAAAAAAAACTATTGTTATATTTTACATATGGGGATTTTTAATCTGAAACTTTTACGTAAAATAAACTAACAATAATAATAATAATAATAATAATAATATAATAAAAAACTTTTTAATCAATTATAAAAATTGTTTTGTGGGAAACAATGCAGACACGTTGGGATTTCATGTTATATGGGGAGGGTTCCATGTGACTTTACACAAATACACGCGAGTGGTTCTTAACAAGGTACGTGTTTAGAGCGCTCTTAATGCCCTAAACGGAGATATCCGCATCGCACCGACAATAATAGTTAATGTTGATTATTATTTTTCTTTTCTTTTTATTCATTCACACATTCATTTATTTTATTTTTCAATCATCAACATGCATCTATACTCATTTTTCACGTGAACCAAAAAACTAATTTTACTTTTTTGTCCGTGAGATAACTAAGAGAATATACACAAGATACATTTATTTATACATTTTTTTTTTGTTTTCGTTTTTCATTTCTTCAACTAAATTAAATTAAATACCTTATCACGAATGACAATTATTGACTCATTGAAACGATTGAACTCGTCTGGTACTTTGCTATGTCGCGATGTTAAAACCGGTTTTGAAAAGTCGTAGCATCAGCATCAGCAGCAGCGGCAGCAATAGCAGCAGGAGACTGTAGAGCTCATCGTCCGTCAGATAACGAGGAACCAATTAATTAATCAATTAATTTTCAGGTCGTGACGCTGTCGTTAAGAGTTGCGTCTGTCTCGTACCTTAATTTCTCTTGGCTATGTATATAATAAAATGCACCTCCCCAGTCCCATTCTTCATCAACCCATTTCTTTCACCACAATCCAATTCTTCTCATCCAAAAGTTTCCAAATGCACTTGTAATGCACTCACAAATATTCAGTTTACTCCTTTTAACTTCACCAATCTTATTGGCAAATCGTTTACATTGAATTTTAACATGGGAAAAAGGACAAGTTTTTCACGAAAGAATCATTTTTAGTACGAACATTTAACACTGGTGCACACAACTTTTACTGTTAATGCAGTCGGAAACCAGAACGAATTTAAAAAAAAACAAAAAACAAAAAAACTAGAGATGAAACTGAATCACTAAAGAAAAAAGAGAAAGGACAAAAAAAAAGATACAAACTCATGTTACCAAAAAAGGCGTAATGAACAGAGGAAATACAATAAAAAGCAGAAGGGGAAGGGAGAAATAAATAAACAAAATAAAAATCAAGTGTTTTGAGATAAAAGTGGAGAAATTCATAAGACTTCTCTCACACACATAATATAATATATCAATAATGTATTCGTATAACATTGTATTAAAGTTTAGAATGAGGCTGTGAGAATGTTGGCAATGCGAAACGATTAACGAAAAGAAGTGAGAGAGAAAGAGAGAAAGAGAGCGAGATGGAATGCAAAAGAAATGCATATATATGTATGAGAGTTCTGTTAGGGTGTGTGTGTATATGTTGAGTTGGGTCATTTTTATGCAAGCGTTGATCGTTAATCAATCACCCCGAGGACCCAAAGATCGGGCGGCTATCGGGAGGCTCGATAAATATTGTTTTTACTGTGTGACGTGACGCTGGATTTCGCTACCCCATTTCCAAGTATAGTCAGTGAGAAAAACAATTGGCCAATGTCCACCATTGCTTCATCGATCTTTTGTTGGTTTTCTTTTTTCACCCAACATTTATTTGTTTATTTATTTATTTATTTATTTATTTGCTTTTTTTTTTATTTCTTTTTTTTTATGCTATCAAATTGTCGTCTGCATACTCGGACAATGCACGCATAAATGATGAGTTTAACTCATTGTCATGAGAATATTTTAAACCTTATTGAATGAGAGGTGTAGAAATTAAATGCGAAATAATACACGAATATAAGTATATAAAAATATATCTGCACATATGCATGAGTATAATACACATCCAAGAGTTAAAATAAGCGGATGAAAGAGAGAAAAAAAAAAAGAAAAAAGAAAAATAAGCAAAAAAGCAAAATTAAAAGCGAAAATATTTAATAGAAGTCGAAAAGAAAAATAGTTTCTCGTAATTGCCTTTTAATGATGTCTTGTTAGGTAGCGAGCAAACAAGCTCGTTGGTCGAGGCAAAACTTCTCTTGCTTGATAAATCCTCAAGTTGGAAAATTTTTTTATGGTCTTCACTCTTTATCGTTACGACCGAGGTTATATCGAGGCTTACCGTCAGGACGTTGGATAGTTGGGATGACGTTGAAGAGAAGAAGTGCGGAAATAGTGGAAGAGCGAGAGAGAAAGCTCAAGGGAACTGTTCGTTCATAGAGAGTGAATCCGCCGGGCTTTTGCACCAAGAGCAAACGAGTAAGAGGAGACCTTATATTCGCGGCCTTTCAGGATTTAGCGCCTCTTCACTTTAACGATGGCGTTAATAACAACGCGTACGATGACGCGGCATAGCTATTTCTACTGCTACAATCTATATAACCCTAAAGGTAATATATAGAAAATACCTTTGTAAATAAGTAACATGCATCACATAGTTGGATATCAGTGGATTTAATTTTTTTTTTATATTAAAAATTTTATTATGTATGAATAGCTTATTTATATACAATTCGATTTATCGATATTTCATTAAATTATAAATTTATCATAATTCATTTTAATGATGAAAATTTTATAATTTTATAAAAATATTTATTCAATTTTAATAAATACTGAATAATTAATAACTATTCTTCATATAGGAATTTTCATTTGGACTAATTTTAAAATTTTCATCATAATAACGAGTAAATGTTGAGAAGAATTTAAAACAAAATTCCTTCCATTAATTCAACACAATATTAATACATTTTATATATATATATATATATATACATTTAAAAGTTAAATATTTAATGAAAATTATTTAATAAATCAATGAAATAATGTTATTTTCATATCTACCGGTATGATATTAAATGTGAATTGAAATAATTTCACAAATGATAAATCATGGCGATATATTGCACTCTCAGTTCACCTCATTCAATTCGTTTTTTGTAATTTTTTTATTTTCTTTTTCTTTCTTTCATTCTTGTTTTTGCAGTGTATCTATATAATGTTTGTCCGCGTACAGTATTGTTCTGCTATAATAAGGTATTTTAATTGGTGGTTGTTATTATGTTGGGTGCGGGTGCGAAGCATCGTCGGGCCAACAATATATACTCACTTTGGAACTCACAAACTCCACTGAGCCACTTGGTTTTCATTTGGCTTTTGGATAATGCTCATTGGATATAGAATTGGCTTTATGTATGTGTGCAATGGCAATACATACTGGGAGATTCACAACCGCAGTATATTGGTATTAACCATAGTGGTATATTGGTAGTATAGAGGTTGAAAACGCGGCAGTGAAGCTCCAGAGAGTGACCGTGTGGGTCAACCAGATACCACCCGGCCTCCACACCGCGTGTATGTTTCCAAGTGCTTCGCGCCCGATTAATTGCGTGCCGGTCAAGATTTATCGTGCCGTAAACTTGAAACGGTATTTCCGACATGGTTTTTTTTTTTTGTTTGTTTTTTTTCCAACATAATTGCCCAAGTACCGATCACTAATTGCTCAACGGATACCTATCACTGAAGACAGATTTTATAAATCGGCATATTCATCTCACTAAAATGACGCGAGTTTTACAACAGCAAAATTAAATTGATCCATAAGTAATGCTCGAACATTGACAACTTCCAAAATTCATAATATAATATTCTTACGTAATAAAAACCTATAACTTCTCAAATCCTTTTTTTTTTTTTCTTCTATTTTTTCAACTTTATTACTATTATTACGATATTTTTATTCATTAACCAATAGCATGGAGAGTGTATGATGTAAATTATCTTTATTATGCCATGACCCATCCGGCGGTTGCCAGGTCACTTTTAGCTTTTAAGCGACCATTATACGCCACTTATTGAATACATCGGGGCAAATACAGGGTGAAAAACGAAAGATGGAGAAGTAGAAGTGAGTAGAGATATATAGTACACGCGAGGTTCATTCTATCGGAGCAAAAGTTCGTTAGTGGAAATCGATTTTAGCCATACGATACTTCTACATAATATATAATATTCTTGCTCCCGTATCAAGTGTTGCCTTGTATCTATTTTTATTAGAATATTTTGCATGTATATGAATATTTTTTATGAGTGTATATACATATAAACTTATTGCGGTGATACTTTTGACAATTTGTACAATTAAAAGATCTGGTCAGGACATCAGTAATTGGAATTTTCATGATATAATATGAATGAAACTATCAAGGTTGAAATTGTACTGCACATCCTCATCTCTCTCCTCCAATCAAATTCTCGTTTTAAAAATCACAAATTGAAATGAAAAAAAAAAAAAAAAAAAAAACAAACAAACAAACGAACCAAAAAAATCCATAATATCAACAAACACGACGCCACTTGTAGTTGTATGACTATGATTGCAGTTATATCCAATATTGATTTTAGTTTTAACCAATATATTATTTATAATATTTATACATGTGATAAGTTCAAGTATTTAAATATATTTAATATTATAATATATTTGGTAGAAAATGTCATACGCGTACAATGAAATAATTAGAAATTTTTAATGAAATTTTAATAGTGAATAAAAAATATTTCGATAAATAATTTTTGTAGATATATTTTTTTTTTTGTTTATAACTGAATTTATTGTTTACGAAAACAACTGTACAGTGGAACTGTACCAAAACTAATAATAACAATAATAATAATAATAATGATAATAATAATTAACATAGTTGAACAGTATAATTTGTTTGATTGTGTATTTATACGCGGTTTGTGTACTGAAATATTTTTGTTTTCCATTAAAATACAAGAGAATTTCATCGACGCGTAAAATTATTAAATAAATTTGAAACAAGTATATTTTAACAACGTTATTAGTATATATATTGAATGAAATTTTATCAACTACAATTAATGATTGTAGTAGTTTTCCGGAAAAAATATATATTATAAAAATATTTTTTTACCTCTGGCAATTATATCATGAAATAATTTCAATTAAAAAATGCTTTGATATAGAAATGATAAAACAAAAAAAAATATATATATATATATATAAAATAGTATAATCAAAAATTAAAATTCTGTGTGAGTATAGTATATATGTGTGAATGTATGAAAAAGAATTTTCTATTATTGAAGAAAAATCACAAGGGACAAAAACTTATATTAAAATATAAAGGAACAATTCAATATCATACTTTGGGCAAATTTTTTTGTTTGAATTCAAATTTCACATTATTCTATAATATACCTTGTGACTATATACACAGAATATATAGAATCGTATCGTATAACGTTATAAAACTTCATATTATAATCAGAAGTAATCAATTCATAGAGTAAAATCTATTAATTGTAATTGAATATTACGCCAAAGAGGAAAATCAAGTTATTTCAATATTACCATATAATTTTGGTGGTTTGAAGAGGCAGTATTTCATTATAAATTGAAGTAAAAAGGGTGTATGAAGTTGTATCAGGCAAAAATTACTGAAATTGAATATGAGACGATGTAAGAATTGAGCTGTACATAGTAGTAGGTATAAAGAAGCACACACAATAGCTCCACGTCAGTATACGCAATGGCTTCACTTTTCCTCGTATCATTAGCCCTTCGAGTCGAGACTACATGACACGCATGGAGGACGGTTGGTTACCACCCTTTCGAAATGCAACCCTTCTCATTGGCGCTACTGAAATCAATAGACAATTGTATCGACAACAGTTTTATTTCTTCAGTGAAAATTCAATTGTTTATTCTGATACTTTTATCCTATGTGTATGGCTCACGTCAATATTTTCTTTTCCTTTTTTTTTTTTTTGTTTTATATTTATTTATATTTTTCTTTTTGTTTTTTAGTGCCTCATCAAAAACATCGTATGGAACTTTCACATTTTTATAGACTGTTAGAATAAAAATAAATATGAGTATATATATATATAAAAAAAAAAAAAAAAAAAGGAAAACAGAGGTTGATAAACGTAAACAATGAGTTTTCTCGATCGACTAAGTGTTTCCTTCCGGCATAAGATGAAAGAAAACACATGGCGAATACCAAAGTGTTTTCGCTTGCTGGCATGTCGTACGATAAGTCTACCTCCATCTGTCAAAATGGCGACGTGTTTTCAACGTCGCCTCCACTTCGTCATTTACTCTCGTAACTTTTTTTTTTTTTTCCTCTTGTGCTTTTATCGTCTTGTCAAAATAGAAACTGCAAATAGATACGCGAATTGGCACAACGACCCGATAATGATACGTCACATCGACCAATATTTATTTAAATAATAAAAAATATATAATCAATAAATAAATTATCGATAATGACATTAGTGATATATTAAAATAAATTTTAATTAACATAATTCAATATTTGTAATCATGATTTTTTTCTCTTTCTTTAATTTTTTATTTATGTAATAACTTGGTAGTACAGAATTTTACAATTATGCTCGTATAAATAATTTTTATTTTTTATTTTTATTCAATTTGTTTATCTATAATGTCAACTGGCATATATATCCAATTGATCGATAGATCCTGCAATGCAAATGTATTTGATGGTATTGAACGCGATTGTATTCATTTAATATATACATATATAAATGCACATTTACATGGTGACAAATTTTAGAAGCCAATGGATAATTTTAATTGGAATCGGAACCACAAAATGTGATTCCATTTGCACGAAATATGTATATATATATATATATATATATATATATATATATGAATGTGTGTGTGTGTGTGTGTATGAGAAATAGCGAATGAATAGTTTGCGCTTGCATCGAAAATTTACGACTCTTTCATACGTTATTTAAATAATGGTACGGATAATTACGAGCCACATATATACATATATACATATATAAATATATAAATATATATTAGCAATGGCCGTTCTCGTGTGTAAAATACAGTGACCCCAGTATTGTCTAATAATATACCGCCTACTATCAATAAATATATTATTTTTGTCTTTATCCTTAATAATTTTCTAATTAATAATTATCATTTTATTATTTATTCAAAACAGTGTACAAAAAAAAAAAAATTAAAAAAATAAAATTAACATTGCAAATAAATCTAAAAGCAAATTAAAACAATAAAAAAAAAATAAAAAATAAATAAATAAATAATATTCATGTTCTATAAGAAATATCATATTTTCCGTCTAACGACAAATGACTTGTCGACAAGCATCACACACGCTGCACAACCCAAGAAGTACATACCACTCTCTCCCACATCCCTCCTCTAGAATGCACCCCACACACATTGCAGGGTTGCACCCGGGCTGCAGCAGCAATACAGCCAACCAGCAAGTAGGAACCCGCGCGCGGCTCAGTCACCCCTGTCTGTCTAGACACACTCTTACTCTACTACACACCCTCTGAGCTCTGCCGTGCTCCATAGCCGCTTCTCGTTCATACCTACTCCAGCACATTTTGCCTGCACTATCCTCACCCTTCTGCCCCCTTTTTTTTTTTTTTTTTTTTTTTTTTCCTCCTTACCCCGTTGTCTCGACTCTCATGTTTGGGCCCTTTGACGTATGCACATGTATATTCACACACACGCACACAAATGAACTACCAACTTTGAGTGGAGAAAAATATCTATACGTGCTCATACACACGTGTGTTCTTATATACATGACGTATTGAAATATACATTCATGTACTTGTAATGATGATACACATATTCATTGCATCTGTATCGTAATGTTTGAATGTGAGTGAAGCTCTATATATATATATGTGTGTGTGTGTGTGTGTGTGCATGTATGTGTATCTCTACTTTCACCCATATACTTTTGAGTCGAGTACATATCGCCAAACGAGTTGGATTGACGCTCCATATACACATCAAAACTCTAGATCATATCACGCTCTGTATAACATGTCGTTGTCAACGAGACATACCGAATGAAAAATAAGGGAGAACGTATGGTATTTTACGTATATATATATATGACAATACTGTCTAAAAACATGTATACTGTGATAATAACTATTGAATAATATCAATGTGATCCACGTCAAATGTCTACATACAAAATTTAAAATCACATATAAATAATATTGAAGTGGAATTATTATTTTATTTTTTTTTTTACTTTGATAAAACCACACTGTCATAATTTACTGTAGACTTTTCAAAAATTCTATACTATAATCTAATATTCATCTATTTTTCACTGAATTTCTTTATTTTTATCTTTTTTTTTTTTTTCTTATATTCAAGTCACGGGGAAATAATGAAAAAGTAAATTAATGTTTCGTGCATTTTTAGAAAATGTTGAAAAATAATAAAATTATTTGATATATATATATGTTTAAGAATGAACAAATAATAACATTTAATATGGAAATAATTGGAATGAAATAGTAATAAATTTTCAAATTGATTTGTAATGTAGAATTAGTTATACACAGTGTCCTCGGTTCACGTTACTATTATCCCGAATTTCTCAATAATAATTAGAATCAACGTACTGTAAATTGTTCGGCTTGAAATCGACATTGAAGTAAAATAGAAGGGGAGGATCCACAGATGAGAATGTATGAGTCGATGAGTTTACGGTAAGTTGTACACAACGTCGTGAGGGCGCACGAACAACCGGCAATAGAGACTCAATCCGTTGCTAAGGGGTGATAAGACCTCGAGGGTGTAACTAACTGACGGGTAGAAAAGGAATAGAGTGAGATAGAGTTATATAGTGTATGAAGTATACAAGACAAAGTCTATATACATTTACTACATATATACTATCTTTGTGTTGTTGCCCACGCGTGGCAGCTGCACCCGGTGTCGCGCGGCATCATTATTGAACAAAGTTCACCGCTACCTTACGATCACAATCTACTCGCTCATCATAACACTATATCACTGTGACTATGTTTAATATATGTATATATATATTAAGATTATACAGAAGCAAGTGTCATCATAATATGTAGACAAGGGAAAAATAGACCTGTGAAATAACAAAGTCGGTGATGACTTGTCACTCGACTATCTCGTCGCCTGCTCAACTTTTTCGACAAGACTTTAAATTTTATTTATTTATTTATTTATTTTTTATTTTTTTTCCTCATTTCTTTAAATTATTCCAAAATATTACACATATTCAGGCAAAATCTTTCGTGTACATTCCACATTTAGAGAAATAAAGAAAAAAAAAATTTTTTTCTTGTCACTCTACACATGAAATTTCATATTTTATTTTTCCCTATGTGAAATTTATCTGGCAAATGATAATGTGAAGAAGATATTTTTATTTTTACACGTATATATTTATTTATTTATTCATTCATGATTATTATATATACCAAGTGATATTGCAAAAATAATTTTAGTTTTGCTATATATTGAATTTTACACGATGAAAATGTCGAGAGAAAAAAAAAAAAAAAAAGAAAAGAAAAAAATTAATATTTACAAATGTATGTTTTTACATTGCACATAGAATTGAATATTTTACTTGAGTTTAGTGAAATGGAAAGAGAAGTAAAACAAAAAAAAAAAAATTTTACAAAATATATATATACACCTAAGGTGTAGAGGCGATAGTGGTGGTAGTGAAAGATAGAATACATGAGAGTGAGTGAATAGGGCAGCAGTGTGTATGCTTATTCAGCACGTTTATTTCCGGGCGTGCCCCAGTACTACTACATACATCTGCTACCAACAAGCACAGGCGTATCGGAGCGTCTGCATGCGCGAGCGCGCGCACAGTTCTCTACGATTGAAACTTGACATTTCTATTTCGCTGCAAACCTCGTGTCAGCATGGAATTTAACAATTTTTATTTCAATTTTTTTTCCCTTCCTTTTTTTTTCTGTTTTTTTTTTTTTTTGCTTTCTCGTTCGTTTCATTTCTCCTACTGATAAAAATAAAAATAAAAATTGAATTCATTTACAAGCAATGGAATAACAGTGAATTTGATAGAATAAAATTTAATATATGAATAGTTTAAAAGTCATTTGTCATTTAATATATGATAATATATCGGCAGTATATAATTATTAGTTTTTAATACTGTATAAATTATATATGTAATTATATATCTATGTGATCAACTAGCATTTATTTCATTATGCTAATGAAAGTTTAATGTAATTATTACAACACTAATTTTTAATAGCCATACTATAGATATGTTTTATATATATATATGTATTTACCAAAAAATTTACATATATCAATAACAAATTATTATAACGAATCTCAATAATAATTTTCAATATGTATATCCAACTTTGTCTGTCATCATAAAAATATATTGTATGATTTTGCATTAATTAAGATATGTTAAACTATTTTGTAATATAAATACTAATTTTATATTAATTCATATCTATCATGTGATAGAATGATTTAAAATTTTTCCACAGATTATATTTTCAAATCATATGCATAATTTGTTCAAATTTTAATTAAAATAAACGTAATTATATACATAAATTATATAACATATCATCTAACTATAAAATCACAAAGTCATCATTCACCAACACACAAATATACACACACACGCATATACATTTATATGAATTTGTTTATTTCAATATAAAATATGTATGGATAAACATAACTAATATAAGCATACAGTGAATTACCTAATCTACTTTACGATTCTACGACCACCCAACGCGATAAGTTGGTCGCTCGCACATGGAGCAGTAGATTTTCTATGAGCAATGACCGGCATGCGTAAACGTTATCGCGTGGGGGCAATTAACTTTGTCTAACGAATAAATTTACGATTAATATCAAATTGCCTATATACCTATACACTTGTCCCCACTCACTTGCTATTATACACTATTATACTTAACAAATTACCTTGTCACAATTGTCCCATATATCGTTAATAATAATATACCAAGACGAAAAACAAAAAAAAAAAACAAAAAAATAATAATAATAAATAAATAAATAAATAAATAAATAAATAAATAATAATTAATAAAGAAAAAACCATAATTCATTGTACACTGTATCAAATTATTTTATATAACGACTATTTTTACAGTACGAATTTCATTTTCTTTATATATTAATATATTTTTTTTTTTTCCCTTTCATCACATATTTTTCATTTTATTATTATTACCATTATTATTTATTTTTTTATTTATATTTTTTCCTCATTTCTTCTCTCACATGTTTCTATTTCCTCTCGTCTTTCTTTGTATCTTTTTATTTTTTAATATCAGATAACTTTGCGGATATGACAGTATACGCACCTATAGTGCTCAAAGTGAGAAATATCTCTCGTCCAATTCTCCGTCTTTCTCACTTTTCCATTCGTCCTTTATCCCATAATATGAAAGAGAAGGTAGTAGAAATAAATCGAGAGGAATTTCGTCTCTTACTCTCGTTTGAAAGGAAAATGCACGTGTATACACTACCATCACGCTTCACACACATATATATACTATATATTGTGTGTGTTATGTATGTTATAGCCATTATGTTTGTGGTATTCGCCAACCAATGCGATAGTCGTACGCAATAGTTCGTACGAACAAGTGGAAAAGAGTGAGATAGAGTAGGATATGTTGTGAGTGAGGTACAAACAGTAAAATATAGAGAGAGCGGGGCATGAAGTGAGAAGATGAAGGCCGTTTCACTGCTTTATGATGAAAATACATAGGTATACACGAACCCATGCACACACACATATACACACAGACAGATATATATATATATATATTTCATTTCCCCTGTCAACTACTTCAACGTCTTCGTGCAGTGTCTTAACTCGCATTTATTGTAATATACACACATTGCGTGTGTTGTTTTAAAGAATGAACAAAAAAAAAAATAATAATAATAAATGAGAATAGCAATGGCAAAAAATAAAAACAAAAAAGACAAAATATAGTTTTATATTATTATTATTATTATTTATATATATATTTTTTTTCTTTTTAATCCTCTGTGTATATCACGCTATCTTTCTTTATCCGATTGCATTTATCCATGTTACTTGGGTGTCTTCGTATCGTTATATAGCTGCGAAGAGTCTTTTAAGAAGTGGAAAGTATAGAATTTCACGATTGGACCGCCAGCAGAATGGTATCTTTTTTTTATTTTTATTTTATTCTTCTTCTTTTTTTGTTTAAGTGGGTGGGGTTTCATACTAAAAGCAAACAAGAGTTTTGTGTACGATAAAGAGAGAAAAGATAGTTTGGATTGTGGTAGACGCTTCAGGTTTCCACTCGTCATCGCAGCTTGGTGCTACCAAAGATTTTAGACGTGCTATATTGGCCTACTGGGTAAACAAACGGACAAGACCAAGGAGGTTTGTCCCCTTGTCCCCTAACTCTTCTTGTTCCATCCGTCTCATCCATTTACAAACGACAGGATATGACGCTTGGACCATTAGGATCAAATCCAATGTGATATATTTCTTTTGTTTTTTCATTGTCTTTCTTTTCTTCATTTTCCTTTCACCTTTTATAAGTATAACAATAATAAGGAATAAAGAGAGACAGAGAGGGAAAGACAGAACGTGAAGAGAAAAACAAGAAGAGAAAAAAAAAAAAAAAAAAAAAAAAAGAATAAGAAGCTTCTGCCAACAATCAGGCGTGTGCCCATCATAGCAACCCACCATCACCATCGGCACTACCATCATCACACCCATTTTTATATGATGTCAACAGAAGAAACACGAAAAATATTTTATCGGCAGCTTTTGACTCACGTGTGTGACACTTCAAAGTGCTTTCACAGCGGACACACAAGGGTGAAAAATTCATAGAAAAAAAAAAAAAAAAAAAAAACCACAGAAAAAAATACAAAAAAATAAAATAAAAAACTTGAAAAATCTAAAAAAAATATAGGGGATAAAAAAAAACAATTATGCAGTATAAGAAGAAAAATAATGAAAATTTCGTTTTGATCAAGTTTATTTAAAAAATAAAACGATATTTTAAACAAAAAAAAAAAAAAATAACACTTGAACCCTGGACCATCAGATTAAGAGTCTGATGCTCTATCGACTGAGTTACCCAAAAGCTTTAACTGTGAAAAAAAATATTTTACTTATTTGAATATACATCAATAAGTAAGAAGGAAATTATACTCATTCACTTATTCATCGCCGGGATCAATATCGGTCGTTTTCAATTATTTTTACATGTTACCTTTTCCCCTCCTCCAGGTGTTTGACCCCATAGAAAATATAACTACGCTCTGGGCATTTTGGTCCTTTAAGGCTATGCAAAATTTTAGACCATCAACTGTAATGGTGTGGAAATGTATATAATATAATTATGATGCATATGTATACATACATATGTCTACCTGCTGCTTGACAACACCTTCTATCCCCTACAGTCGATGCCACCTACCACATACACATACATACACACACACACACGTATATTCAACATTTGACAGTTCTCCCCCCGCTAGTGAGATAAATGACGTGACTTACAGATTAGATGTTTGGCGACACCTATGTATATGTACACGGTGACAGACGAGATATTATCCCGGAAATGTGAATATAAAATTGCTTCATTAAATCTCTTTAGTTGCAATCAATCAATTAACAATTTTATATAAATATATATTGAATAAATATTTAATTTCATATTCAATTGATTTGTCAATATGGATTTTATGAATTTCACAGAGAATGAAAAAAAAATATATAATAATAATAATTAATAAATTAATTAAATATGCATTTTTATAATATTATTTTATATTTCAACATTGACATGAAGCAGTAAAATATTACTAAATCGATATGGCAATTTCTGAATGTTGAAAAGGACAGAAGCAGCTTCGTATCCCTGCCAACACCCTCTATGTATATTCATAGACATTATATACAAATTATATATATATATACATAAATTTTTCTTGGCGTCATTGGGATTACATGATACTATAGATATTCAAAACTAAAGAGTCACTGTGAATGCGCAGGCAGGAAAAATAAAATATCATTACAAACTCGTCATCGTTATTACTTGATGAGGTTACACATGAAGCGCGTGTGGTTGACAATATTTTTCTTTTATTTTTATTTCCGTTTTTTTTTTTTTTTTTTTTTTTAAATAGAAGAAAAAAAAATTTCTGCACACTCGGGACGCAATGCAGGGGCGCGCGAGAAAGCCGCGTTAAAATAAAAAAATATACCCTCACTGTGGCACACAGCACCGCGTCATTCTTTTTATGGGAACGAGGAGGTGGGGAGAGTCATCGACGCGACGCGGCCTCAACTATATATATATGTGTGTGTGTGTGTGTGTGTGTGGGTGGGTATGTATGAGTATATAAGTACGTGTGATACGGAGATGGCGCGCGCACAGAGGGAGAATAAAATGAGGGAAAAAAAAAAAAAAAAAAAAAAAACTGGGAGAGGATTTGAAGAGAAGTAGTGGGTGGATGGGCACTGCAAGGCAGCAGACACGTCAGTAACTCGTGAATGACCATGTGTGTATATCATGAAAGCTACATATGCTGATGTTGGTGAATGTAATCGCGCGAGCGCGCGCGAGTTCACTCCCCTCGGCTGCTTCGCACACTTCATGTCGGTCGACTTCGCAGCCAACGCCAGTGGATGTCAATGACTCAGATGACTCCATAGCAAGTCCTCAACGAAAATGAAAAGAAGAAAAAAGAAAGACGAAAAAAACAAAAAAAAAAATGAAGGAAACCAACAACGATGTGAGAGAAAGAGAAAACAAATGTGAATAGTTGAGGAAAAAAGAAAAAAATCATTTTATAATTTTTTATTTAATATGAATATTATATTGAGAAAAAAGATATATATTCAAATGTGTTTTTATGTTTTTATATTTTCCTGTTGTCAGTGTATAAATAAAAAATATATACTATGCAAATGTATTTTATCACTTGGGACATTCTCATTTTTTCATGATTATTACGATAATTTGAATTTGAAATTGATTTTGAAATAGCAAACGACTAATATACTTCGTGTTTTAATTAAAGCCATTAAAAAGGACTAATCACGTAATTTTAAAAAGAAATAAAGAAAAAAAAAATGATGAGGATATAAAACGAAGAATTGGAATGGTATAGGAAAAAAAAAAAAAATATGAAAAAATGTCAGACTAGTTGACCACCATCAACAAAGTCTACGACGTCGCATAAACCTTTGCTTTCTCAACATCCACTCTACATTTTCATCAACCCTTGTGTCAAGTGTTAACCCCCTCCCCACACGGCCGCCAACCCTTCACATACTACGAGAGTTTATTTTGTGCAATTTCACTCACCTCACGCTGACAAACTTACATCAATATCATATTGACATGAATTTTGAATTAGGTTGATTTATTTTCACGATAAAATAATCAAAATAAAAAATTCGGCCAATTTTCCACGTGTACTTACCTGAAACAAAAGAGAAAAAAAAAATAGAATAAAATTAATTTTATATTAGTTTATATATATTATAAGTGTAAATGTAATGAAGGACAATTTTATTAATCAGTATAACTCTTTCATGAGTTAGCTCTTCTGTCGCTGACCAACTGAATGAATTGTGAAAGGAACCGACTGAGTTTTTTCTTTTAATTAATTAATTTAAGAGTTGCTGGTAGCATCCAGTGCACCGACAATCTTATACCTTCTTTGTCTTTCTTATTCTTCTAGATACACATTTATGAACAACTTTTATAATTAAACAGTAAAAGAAGAAAAAAAAAAAAACAAAAAAAAAAACAAATTAATAAAGTTTATTTGAAGGGAATTTTTATCATCGTTTATTCTTTTTGACAAAATCGCAGATGCGATTTTTTTTTTGTTTGTCCTTTTTTTTTCAGATAATGCAATTAAATATAAATTATTAGATTTATAAATGATAATAAATATTAATGTTATTAATTATTTCTATCTGGAATTAATAATTTCATATTAATTTATGACAATGATATTTTGTTAAATGATGGAAATTATTATAAATACAATTGTAAAAATATAGTTTATAATTTATTCCATTCTTATACCCTAGTTACTTAACTCGTGTATATATTATTTTACCATAAAGTTAGTAAACACGAAAATAAAATTTATTTCGTCAATGACATAAGAAAATAGGAGTGTGGATAGATTTTCATGTAGTAGTAGGTGACTAGGTGATGGAACAAGGTAGAGTAAAAGTTGAACAACTTTAGTTTTCAAATTCAACGTAAAGGCCCTCGGCTTTTGGATCGTGAAAGAATTTTTCATGCGTTTTTAAAGTTTCCCATAAACGAAAGAAAACTCAAACCGTTGCGCCAACTTAAAAACACATACACATATATAAATTTCATAGTTCACACGAGATGGAAAGTGTATTATCAACTTTTATTCTGTGGTTATTTCATAACTATAACGCGATATAATTCTCAACGCATATATTTCAAAAAATTTTTTATTACCACTATAAATGTACATATATGCATAAATATTACATTGAAGATAAGAAATATATTAAAAAATAATAATAATAACCAATGATTATTCAAGCTGCAAAATATTATTATAAAACCTGAAAAGAAAAAAAAAAGAAAAATGAAAAAAAAAAAAAAAAAAAACTCGTTACAGTTCAGAATTCATCAACTTATGTCTGCCTATAAAATTTCCTATCTACTTTACACTGAGCCATGTCTTTTACATCTTTATCAATATTCATGTAAATGTTCTGTATATAGATGTAAGCTCGCTGATCGGAAAAAAAGGCTCGTAAAAATTTTGCGATTTTCATAAATGCCATGGGCGAACGTCAGGCAACTCGTGCATTGCGACGAGATTGGTGACTATCAAAAGAGAAGTGTCGTATGACGACGGAGGAAACGGGTAACATTGTGAATAAAAGAGAAGGATACTGATGGCCATAAGAAGAAAAGAGAAAGGTAGAGTGAAAAAAGAGGGAAGAAGAGAGAGAGAGAGGGGGGGGGGGGGTAATCCGCGCATCATATCTCACCGTTGACAAGCATTCACGACCCCCGCGGCCGGAATTCTCAATAGAAAACGACATATACCGAATGCGCTCGTACTCAGATCTCTAACCATTTCACATTCCCCTTTCTATGTAAACCCCCCTACGGCTCTTTCACCGAATCACATGAACTGTATTCCACCCTCAAAACTCCAACATATATAATAGTACCAAATAGCTGAATTGTGTTGGATATTAATTAACTTTGAATATTGAATATCAGCGTGGCAGGGAGAGAAGAAAAAAAAAAAGTAATAATAATAATGATAAAATGAAAAATTTTAAATATTTTAATTAGAATAACTATTGTACTTTGACAGTGGACATTGTCATTATTGCCATGAAAAATTCGAAATAATTTACAATAGAAATTTAATGAAACAAAACCAACAAATAAGACAGAAAAAAAAAAAAAAAAAAAAATTGATAAATGATAAAATAAATGAATAGAGAATCAAAAATGATTATTTAATATTTGAGTGTAGATACATTCACGTGATTGAATAACAAAGAAAAATGTGTAAAAAAAAAAAGAGGAGAGACAGAGAAAGAGAGGGAGAGAGAGAGAGAGAGAAAAAATTGCTCTTTCAATTGAACCCCGTGATTGCCATTGGATATTTTGTTCGTTTGCCCAATTTACTTTCCACAGCCATTCGTTTAATCCCAAGCAACAGATATCTATATCTATGAAGAATATGTATGGTATAATCGAGTTATTGAACTTGGAGATGAATCAAGCTTAAAGGAAAATCGAACAATCTGAAATTCATCGCACGTATCTGATGTAGTTATACGTACAGCAAACTAAAAATCTCATAAATAACAATAACAAAAAAAAAAAAAAAAAAAAAAAAAAAAACGATTTTATAATAAACAATTATAACTATTAACGATTACAATACAGTAAAAAACAAAAATAAAATTATATAATATGATTGGATGAATTTTTAAGAGCACAAATATATTACATTATTCAATATTTTAGAATATATTTCAATAAATTTTACATACATAAATTTAAAATAAAAATAAACTTATGGATGCATAATATTTATATAATACACAATTATTAATTGTCATGCAATAAAAATTCACAATATCGAAATTCCCAATTTCTTAAATTTAATAATACTAGAACAAACACAATGAAAGTCAACTTTATATATCATATATAAACGTACATACATATTCACTTATTCACACATACATATAACACATTTCATATGAATTTCTCACATATTTACATTTATTCTCTCGTCCTAAATAACCAACATATAGAATACTCATATCCACTACACCATCTCATTTTCAACATTAATACACAAATTGCACTTGAAATTATAAAAATATCATTTAAATAAATTTCTTAAGAGATTTCAAATAATAAACAACAAAAAATACTACCGTACACATGTCAAAATCCCTTCTCCCCCCCCCCCCTCCCTCCCTTCTTTCCTCTCTTAAGAAAAAAAATAAAATAAAATTTCTAACATTTCAATTTCTTCACACTCTAATTAAAATCCTGTAGATACATTTGATTCTACATATTCTATACATATGTATACATGAAATATATTTCAGAGTGCGAGAGTAAACCAATCAAAAAGCAGATCCATGTAAGTATCGCGTAAATTTCTACGTCACCAACCGATTCGAGGACTATAATTTGAATGGTTATTGGTATGATAGCGCGTATCTGGACGTCGTGCATCACGTTCCAACTCTACGCTTGTCACACCATTCCTCCTCCTTCTCCCCCCCTCTTCGATTTTCGAATGTGTACATATATTTACATATATATATATATATATATACAACGCGACCATTCCCTGGCACTATTCGCAACGTAAATATATGTTCCAGGATTTCTGGTTGTCAACTGAATGAATTATCACAACAACCCAAAACCTTCATATAAATATATTTATAACTATATACGTGGAGATATAAAGATATACACTATTATCATTGAGATTGCAGTGAGGTAATGGTAAATAAATGAAGAAGAAAAAACTCTATCCCTACCACGTTGTCATCGTCGTTCTCCTCTTCCTCCTCCCCCTATATTTCACCAAGAGCTTTCAACTGAGTTATCCATACAAAGAAAAATTTAATAAATATCATAGTTTTTTTATTTTTGTATTTTTTTTTCTTCCTTTGAATTTTCAGTGAGTGCATTAAATAAATTAATATAAATTGTATATTATAAAAATAATATAACTAAGATGAATTTAATTGTCACATTATGTATGTATTACCTACAATATTGGAATAATTATATATGTAATTCAATTAAATACGATATTTTTAAAAATATTAAATTCAATTTTCAACGGTTCAGTATAACACGAGGAGAACACAAAGTGTGGACCACTTGTGAAAAATAAAAAAATAAAAAAAAAAAAACATGTAGAGGGGATATGGGTTGACTTAAATGTTCGTGTAGTTAAACGGTCCATTAGCAGTTTTCTCTTGCTACGTTGTTTCAACTAACTTCAGCACTGATGTTGTTTTCGTGACACAATCCCCCACTATTTTCTACCACGAGCCGGTATTAAAGTCTGTTGTCGCTCACTGTTAGCGATTTACTCGACTGTTATTTTGTTATACTTGGGATATAGAAGTAGATGCGACTCGCTCATCGTCAACGCCAACGAGTTTCTCGGATGGTTTTAGCAAAAGCAATTAGATACACGGATATCGGATTTCAGTAAATGGCCACAGCGAATAGCCCTTTCACGAACGTTTTAACTTGAAAGACGATACCAGACACACATATGCAACATGTATACATATAAAAATACGTTTAACAATGTTATTTAAGAAGAAAAAAAAAAAAAAAAAAAAGTAAAAAACTTCAGATCATGTCTCTATCAATTATTTCATTCTTGTTTAATTTAATCTCATTATTATTTATATCAATATAAATTAAATAATTCATTCTAATAAACAAAAATCATAATCAATTTCAAGTACAATTGTATCTACTTATATACACACGGTACTACTGATATAAAAGCTCATTATACAAATTAAATAATAATTGCAATATGCAAATTAAAATGGCCAATTTAATGATTATGTAGAATATGAAAATTCTCATACAATCTCCAAATTGTTCATAATCAGAAATGACAATTTGAATACATATTCTATGTGTATATATATTTATTTATTTTTTCTTTCTTCCACCTAAAAGAAGAATATTTTTGTTTCCGCAGGCTTCTCACATTCCAATGCCACTCACCCATATTCATATTGTATAAAAAATTTTCTTCTTCATCTTCTCTCATTCTACTTTTACACTATACCTATATTATATATTTTTTTATATCTCGTCTCACGGGCATTTAATCCCGTAAATATTATATATATATCATGTTATACTACGTACTATATGACAGCACCGATTGTTACATGCTACCGTTTATTTCATTTTTTTTTTTATTTTTTTATTTTTTTTTATTTTTTCCGTTACTTGCACAGTCCACTGCCACGATAATCTCAGAATGGGTAGACAGTTCAATACACGACCAATCAAAATCCAGTTCTCACACACCAATCCCACCCATCCCTTCTACAACTTATACGTAATATCGACATTTTTTCGTGCTTTTTTCCTATATTGGCCAATTGGTCCATGGGTATATCAACGAGATAACAATCCAATATGCAATAGAAGAGGAAGAGTTTGAATAAGCGCAGGAAAGCATAACAGAGTTGATCCATACTACCCACGAAATACACTCAATGTCACGTAAAAGTTCACCTATATATTCTATCACAATATATATATACTGTATTAAACAAAAAAAAAAAAAAGAAAAAAAAATGTGACATCAACCAATTCCACTCGATAACTATTTTTTCGACGATATCTAAATATATGATGTATAAAATTTTTTATTTCTATTAAAAATTTCAATTTAATATATTTTTTTGTTTTGTTTGTTTCTGTTTAATATTCATTCTTATTTGTTATTATTTCTAAAAAATAAAATGTAATTACTTTATTTATTATTATTGCAATTATTTCTAGAGTAAATGAAATAACTTTATATGTATACCATACTCCATTTATTTAAATAATTTCATACCAATATATTGGCATTGCCTTTTCCCCCGTTTCACTTCTCTTTCTCGTTCTCCACATAGTTTTCCTTATTGGCATATCAGTAAAATCACAGCAACCAGACTGTCACCAACACAACCAGTTGAGATATATATATATATATATATATACAGTACAAGTACACAGTCGCGATCAGCGGTGCTTTGAGCCTGACTACGTATTTTATTGCACCCGCGTTTTGCTCTCAGCCCCGTATCGACTTGTCTTTTACTTCTTTCCAACCCACCCATTTCCCCTCATGTCTCCTCTTCTATCCCATGTCCATATTCTTTTTTCTCAAACTCTCCTCTATTTCCTTCTTCTCTCTATACATAAATACATGAATCCTATGCCGTCCCAACAGGACATACGGCAGGACAGTTTACACGAGTAAACCTTTCTGGATCACGGAATTAAATCTGTAGAGTTAATCGAAGATCGAATCAGTATATGGCTAATGATAAATCTCAAACTCAATTTAAATAAGAGTACGGAAAATAAATTAATAGAATTTACATAATAAATATACATGAAAACATATCTCTGAATAGAATAAAAAATATAAAAAAATAAAAAAATAAAAATTATATAAAATATTTTTATTTTTTTTTTTTTATTTATCAAAATGTATTTTATTATCAAATACAATATGTATTTAATTGGTAATGTATATATAGATGTTATATGAAAAACATTATTCAAATTGTGAGCTGATAATAACGATATATGACCCAGAGTATGTACATACGTGATAACTAGTCTGCTTGCATAATACTCAATGTTCCAACGCCGATGACACACTTGGATAGTACAATGAATTCAAATATCTGCGTGAAAGCGTGAATTCAAACATGCACATCTATATTTACAATTCATATACACGGTTTATGTATATATAAAGTAATAATGGCCTTGGACTGACCGTGAACATGGTAATTTGAAAATGAGATATATATAAAACTTTAGGGTCACAACAAAACAATCATGTGTGCGTGTACGTTGTAATGGGTATACACACAAGTTTTATGACGATAAAGAAGAAAAAGAAAAAAAAAAAATAATAAAAAAAATAAATAAATAAATAAAATGAAAATTAGCGAGAGTGAGGGAGGAAAAGAGAGAAGAGGAAAAAAAAAAAAAAAAATTAACTATAATTAACAGCATGATTCTCGCATGTGATTTTACTTCATCGGCAAGTCGTAATTACTCGCGCACACTTGAGTACCTCCCCATGTACAGAATATATGTGTGCCGACGAGGTAACGTTTAATTATGCTAATCGTGACGTGAAAATAATCGTGGCAGTATCACGACGAGATGTAGAACGTATTGGATCGTTTCATCCACAAAGAGAAGGGCGCCAGAATATATATATATGTATTATAACATGGGGAGAACGATTGAGAGTAAAAGAGATAGAGAAAGTCCGGTACTTTCCACTGTGCACACGATAAACTTCAGTAACGTTTAACGTTTCGAGTCACGCCGAAGGTATAATCACGTGGGGGATAAAGTGCTTACCTCCGATTCGGACAGACCGATGTAATACGACTGTGACTTGTATGTATACAAATACATATATACATATATAATATATATATATACATCGATGTGAACGCGTTTTATTTTTTCTCCTCAATATTTTTGTATTGTACATTTTTATTATAATTTATTTATTTATTATTTATTTTTTTTTTTTTTCTCAATGATCACGAGCAAGCACTCACTTGCTCACTCGATCACCATACAAAAATTTCATTCAAGTGCCAATTAAAAAAAATTGACTATGTGATATGTGAATTTTATACATATATGTATATCATACACACACAAATACACATTCAAAGATATTCGAGTAATAATTATAGCTATGAATTTATGATTAATTGCTCGAGTGTAATATACGTCATTAAATACAATTGGTGGACGTCAATATTCACGATCAATTAATAAATTATTTATTATTGATAATTTAATTGCAATTATTATTATTTATTATTATTATTATTATTATTTTGTTTATTAATTAAATATGGGTAGAATGATATTTTTACAATCGTGTCAGCTTCATGCATTAGCAACAAAGGAAATTTTAAGCGAAAAATTGAATGAGAATTAACGAGAAAAAAGAAAAAAAAAAAATAGACAGTGAGTGAGGGCGAGAAAGAAAGGAAAATAGGAAAAAGGGAAAAAAGGGAAGCGGGGGAGTGAAAGAAGAAGAGAAAGAGAGAGAGAGTAAAAGCGAATGTAACGTGTCAAATGAGGAAAAGTTTCGTTTTACGAGATGCCGTTACCAACGCCGCTAAACAAATTAGTTGATAAAAAGTGAACGAAAAGGTAGAGAATCGCAAGAGAGGTAAAGTTATGACGAAAATGTCAGTGTGGTGTTCATGGATAGTCACAAAGTGAGAAACGCAAAGCAACGTCGACATGATGTATACAAAAGTTGAGAGTTGCGGAGAAAAAGACAAGGGGGAAAGGGGAAAAGTCCAGAGAAAAGTGGTGGAGAAATAGAAAGAGGGTAGTGGTGATAGTGATGGTAGTGAATACTCTTTGCAAACCCTTTGGACACGATGTCTATGTGAAATATCATAAAAAAACTCGACTGTGAACTATAAAAATATATTTATACACATATATACATTATATTATACGTGTAATACACGAGTATATACGTGTGTTGACGTGCGCATCTGGTACAGCGACATATTTTTTAAATTTAATAAACGCTCTACAAAATTAGTCAAGTCTAATCGGTAGTGACGGTTTTTAATAACGTAAAACTTAGAAAGCCCATACGCCCATTCCATCCATATCAAGACTTTTCATGTATATATATATATAATTATATGAGACTTCTGCATATCTGTATCATTCTCTTTTCTCAGCTGTGTCATATATATGATAAAAATAAATGTACGTATGCCATGAGAGAAATATTATTTAACATCTATATTCAGCTCAACTTTCATATTTCTTTTTTTACACTTGAGAATTATCGCTGTACATAAAATTAAAGTCAACATATATAGATATATATATAATGGTAATATAAAAATTTTTAACACCATGTAAATAAATATTCTCCATTGTCATATAATAATAACAATAATATATATATTTTTCACGTTGGTTATATAACGAGAAACGAGAAATGCCGAAAAAAATCGGGATTGTTGATGAGACATCAAAAGGCAAATTGTGGTGAAAAAGAGAGAAAAAAAAAAAATAAATAACGTGAGAGAAAGGGGAGGAAGAGAAAATGAGAATGAGAGTAAAAAAAGAATAAAGACAATGAGGAAGATGGTGAGAAAGGGATTTGTGAATATAAGAGACGAATGAGAGAAAGGGAGAGACAGCGTAGCGGAAGCTTTTTCAACGTAGCAATTGTTGTGGCTGGTATAGTCCCCAAGTAATTTGTTTGTGGTTGTGAGGCCAGTGGCAAATTCAAGATATCAAACCAAATGAGAAAATGTATTTGTATATAGTAGCTACCAAGTGACGTAGCAACGGATTGCAATATTATACGACAACACTGGATTTAGTGTATTATTATATATATAAATTTCAGGGGCTGATGTGCCATTCATTCATTCATTGAACATACACATATCGTAGAAGACCATACTAATATATATATATATATATAGTAGTTCTGTATTCGAGTGCAGTTCGTAATAACACATGTCAATTATCCGCCACGTAGAGTATATAGATTTTACCGTGTTCACTTGCAATACACATCGGGGTCATCATACATATGTATTCATATATATATATATTTTCATTTATTTGCCAATTATTCTCGTAAATGTCAACATAACCGTAATATTTATATGATAAATTTATTAATATTTGATGATAAAAAATAAATATGTGTATTTTGTATACACATATTTTATTTATTTATATATCAATAATTTATCAAAAATATTTTTTTATCATTGAAATTTTATTATTGAAATTATAACTGTCGTTATTCTTCAATTCATCCATCTATTAATTCTAAATTATTTGAATTATTTTACTTTTTGTTTATAAATTAAAAAAATTGTAAAAACAATAAAATTAATTTTACAAATTTTAAACAAAAAAAAAATAATAATAATAATAATAATCACATTGAGCATAAATTCATGTAATAATAAAAAATAATAATAATACATAATAATAACAAATTAATATTGAAATAATAAAATTATATTGAAATATTAATATTCATTGTCGTAAATTTATTTCTTTCATTTTCATACTATTGTGTATACTTAACAATTCCATATATATTTATATTTATATCTACATATTCAAGAACATATAAATGTATTAGCACACTATTACCCAGAGCAATTAAACTGGAGATTCGCATCAGAAACTGAATCATCGCGTTTGCCACAATTATTTGGACAGTAAATAAACCTGTCTCACTCTCAAAACAATAAGAGTATCCCCCAGGGTTGAATCTCTCTCTCTCTCTCTCTCTCTCTCTTTCTCATATTCTTTTTTTTTCTTGTCGTTCGAGTAATTTTGTTGAGACTAGCGCGCGCGCGTAATAGAGCACACGGGCGGTGAAAGAAGTTGGCGGGGAATTTGCAATATTTGTCAGGACCATCCGCTGGACAAATTGAAATGACGGGTATGGGATAGAGTTGTCATGACGATCCCTGTGTGCACCACCTATCTCTCTCTCTCTCTCTCTCTCTTTCTCTCTCTCTTTCTCTTTCTTTTTCTCTCTATCTTATACTCATACTTTATATATCTATATCTGCAAGCTTCTTTCACAGTTTTATCCGTTTCTTCTTCATCTGTTCACATTTATATACCAGAGCAATATATACATATATATACATATATACAGTAGATAAACTAGTCCCGGGAGCTTTAGAAAATGCCGGACTTTGAGTTCGTCTCTACTCAAAAATTCTCCACATCCTTCATCACACATGAACTAGGTTGAATTATATATTGAATCGAAAATCCTGCTTGCTTGATACTTTTTTTTTTGTTCACGCGCATAAAGTGTCACTGTGTGTGCATTAATGTTGATAAATTATTAATTTTACATATATCCCAGGTATATTCAATTTCATTCATTTTTTTTGTTTATAAATAAAATTGAAAAAAAAAATATATATATATATATATATATTTCCCTAACATTATTACTTCATAATTAAAATTAATTATTTTTCCTCTGTTTTTATTTATAATTTTCTTTATTTTTCTTATAAATTATATTATCCAGAACGTGCATTAGTTTTGTCAGGGTCGGTACCATTAATTTTCAGTGATATCCACTCATTAATAATGCCCAAGTATTTAAATGGGCGACACGGCAATATGATATAAGTGCGGGCTCCACAGTTTGTCTTTATCCAAAACTTTTATACTCCCAACCACAAAGTACAAATATTCATCCCTTTAACTTTTACTTTTGCCATGGAAGACTGTGTTAAACTTTCAATAAACATGACTAGGACCCTGTGCAAAAGATATCGTCCCCCTTTTCTCGTAAGTCATTTTCACGAAAATGTACCCGTGCACATCGATAAAGTGACAAAACTTTACTACTTCCATTTTCTTTGAATGATAGATGATACAAAAACAAAAACAAAAAAATAATAATTATTATTATAACAATAATAAGAATAATAATAACTTTGATAACTATAAATATGTGCAAAGATGAAAGATAAAAGTAGAGATAATTTAGTTGAAAAATATATAAAATAAATTTTTGTTTTGATTAATTTTATTCTGATTTATTCATTGATTTATTAATTATTATAAATATTATTATTTTTTTCTTTCTGCTTGTAAAATGTCATTATAACATATTGATAGTGGGTACGATGTGCATATAAATTCTGTGCACTCTCATATGGTCTGAAATACATTTAGTGATGTGAGTCTGTGTAAACGCACATTTATACTACTATAAATGAGTAGAGTGTATGTATATATAGTTGTCTCATGTAGTTAGAGAATGGGGTAGGTATCTATTGTCCTCTAATGGTTGGATGGCAGGAAACACGGAAGTCAAAGTGGAAGCTAGAGAGTGGCCTGTTTCTATCTATATACACTCACTATATACAAATGTATATATATATGTCAGCAAATAATTGACAAAATGTCGTAGCCACGATCGATGTAACCAAGAGAATATACGCGCTATCTCTTTGTCTTCTATACTTTATCACAGACGAGTATGAACTTGTCGAAATTTCCAATGAGCTTTGATTTGACCTAATAAAATCAACCGATAATAATTTCATATACTCAATTAAAAATAATACTTATAAAATAATTATGTAATAATTAAGTTGTACATTGATAAATAAATTCTAAAGAGGGATATATAATAAAAAATATTTATAAACGGATAAATTGTAGATATATCCGTGTATTTATAAATTGTATGGAGCATTGAAGCTCGATTCAAGCTAATTTACTGAGTGAAACAAAGTTTTGTTGCGATTAGGTAACAGCCCTGAATTTTCGTTCAAGTAAGTTCTTCCATGAGCGTGCTCTCGAGTATCCTCGAATGAATTTGTGTCCGAGTTAGAGAATACATCTGAAGTTGGAATCATTTGAAACACGCAAACCTTGAAAAACTCATTCGTGGTTTACTAAATTTCGTTGGTGAAATAATATATAATCAATACTTATAAACCCATAATACATACAGACAGATACACACACACATACAAATATACAATTCCTTTTCTTTTTTTTTGTTTTGTTTTACTTACATTGTATAAAAATTTTATATCACTACGTAATTCAATCTTTATAATGATTACAGGCACAATGAATGATAGTGTGCAATGTATATTACACGGATGTGGAATAAAGAGAATAAAATAGAAAAAATATAATAAATAACTACAACGCTAGAAGAAAAATAGCTGTAGCGTTGTTATATTTGGCCCTAAAAATTGTCCCGACATTACTCCGTTGGAATTACGTCGTAAGCGCGGTAGTTTCGAGATCGTAATGAAAATTCCACTGAAAACGACAAATTCGTCGGTCGTTATATTTCCTCTTGTTCAAAGACGAAACTGAAAAAAAAAAGAAAAAAAAAACTCCCCCCTCAAAAAAAAAAACAAACAAAAAAAGAAAAAATAAAGAAAACAGAAAAAACAAAAACAAAACAAAAAAGAAAAGCTGAAATTATACGAATAGAAGAAGAAGCAGAACAAAAAGAAGTTTATCATTAATAATTTCTATGAATTATGAATAAAATTGAAACAAAAACAAAAAAAAATTTACACATACATCACAATTATATAAGACATATATATTTATATATAAATTAATATTGTGTGATACTTAATGTAATCGAATTTTCGTTTGTAAAATCGTTCATGACAACTTGTCTTATTACATTTCATTTTCAATGTCTCATGTCGTCACAATGTAATTTTATTGAAACAAGTAGCCGCCATTTGGCGATTCTCCCGTCGACCACTTTCTCTTATCTCCAATGCGAATCATGTCATTTAAAGTACATCGATCTGTCTATCTGCGGTATATACTCTGGCAAACGTACCAGTGCAACTTCAATTCTCCAATGCTACAAACTATATATATATATATACATACGTATAGAATATTTGAACCCTTATGTCACTGATTGCTAGACATTTTCCCGTTGTCTGCCCCGCATCACTAATATTCTATGGCATTCAATTTTTCTTCGGGCGCCGCAACGTCAGACAACGTTTTAACAAGGTCTCCTTCTCGTTTCTTCCTCTTCTTCTATGTAATATCTTCCTACATATATATGCATATCACTTTCATCACTGGCAACCTATACTAATAAACTAGTAAACGTAAATGATGTACATCGAATATTTTCAAGTATAATAGAATATAATATGTATATAATATACAATATACATAGACTTGTATACATATATATATGAATATAAATATATTTTTTATAATTTCATTTCCGCCACTCAATAAACTTCAATTAAACAATTATTAAATAAAATTGAATATCAAAATAAAATACATTTATAAAATGTCTCGACAATGAAGTCGATAATTATTTTGAAATATTAACGAGTTAGCGAACACTCATCGCCCAATCGAACTTTACGGTTAACATCAGCTGCTATATATATATGTATGAACGATAAATTAATCCCTCTGGTGCTTGCGTGTTTGATTTAAAATTATTGCCTCAGTTTGTTTGGCAGAGTGAGACAGAGTGATAAAAAGGGGGACAATGACAGTAGACATAGTGGAGTCGGATTAACATTCGCACGACAAATTACTCTTCGACACAGCCACCATTCTCAATAGCTCAACTAAGCCAGGTAATTGTTTAACTTCAATATTCAGTGTCAGCATCTACGTTGATAACGGTATTTCCTTTCAAGCGTAATTTTCCATTTGCAATGAGTCACAGAGAATATATATATATAGAACTAAAGTTTGGACAAAACCCTTCGTACACTGGATATATACACTCATCAGGTGCTTGGGGAATCTCTATATCCCACTATATACAATGAATTCGAATGCGATATTCTCTCTCTGAATGCTGCAAGTAATTTATATACCACTCGGAATTTAGATTCAATAATGTTCTAAAAGTTTTCGGATATTGAATCTGGAAAACTTCTTGTGGCAGATCAAAATTTTTCAAGTGTAAACGTTAGATATTTTTTTGGGTTTTTTTTTTTCCTCTTTTTTTTTTCCTGTATTTTATACGATAAGTCTAGGCTACTTGGTGTGAGATCGAGATAGTACTGGTGTTGGCAAGACTGTGAGAAATTGCACTTTTATTTCAACTTTGTAACTTCAACTAACACTATGATCACGAGTGTATTATCATTTGTATTTATTTTTCAATTTACACTCTCAGAACAATAAACGAATAAACTGTATTTATTATCACGCATAAAAATATTACACATATATTTTTTAATTTTTTTAAAATCAATTATAGACAAAATTTTACGTATATACTTTTTAGTTAATTTAATTGTCGTGATATTGTTCTCATATTATATATATATAAAGAGAAAGAGAAAGAGTGAAAGATATAAAATATATATGCATAGGGTAGATAGAGTTGAAATTGTGGGAAACGACTTAGTGGATATCACAGTGGATATTATACATATAGACACTGTATATGTACATAGTATTTTATACTGGATTTTGGCATGAATCCAAATTTCGAAAACGTTATGATAAAACTTTAGAATTACTGAACATCTTCCGTTGAATTTTCACCACTTTCGCCATTAAGAATCCAATATTGTAACAACTAAATATCGCTTGAATTATATTTTCGAAAAAAAAAAAAAAAAAAAAAAAAAATTTACAAAGAAAATTGAATAAAACAAAGGAAAAAAAAAAAAATTATTATTTAATTTTCTTTTTCAATTTTATATCCATAAATTTAATACAATTTTAAACGTTTTCATTTTCGTTTTTTTTTTTTTTATTTTATTTATTTATTTTTTTTTTTTAAATCAATAGTGAACAAAAGAAAAAGAGGAAACAATAAATGTATAAAATATTTGGTCTATAATGCATACTTGATAGAGTAATAAAATCAACGGCGATGTTCATAAAATGAAATACTATATTTGTTTGCCATGGTGGAATATACCCAAGGAAGAATATACGAATAAATATATATATAATAGTAGTAGTGTGTAAATATACCAAGGCGCTAGAGATGTCAGCGGGACACAAACAGCAGGATACCACTATCTTCCATAATTAATTTTTTCTGTCATCATTTTTATATATTCATTTTGATCTTTATTATTATTATTATTATTTTTTTTTTTTTCTTATTATTTCTTCATCGTTGCATGACTTTATTATATAATAATTGCAAACAATATATAAACTGAGTAATATTGTCTTGGATTATAATTACCAATGGCATTTTTATAAGATAAATCCCCTTGGACTACAGTAATCAATTAATCAGTCCTTACACTTTAACATATTAAAAGTAAATATAAAGTCATATGAAAAGAAATACCATAGTTTTCAACATAATTCACGATATATTCTCATTATCTGGCATTTTAATTGGAACATTCATTAAGACTCAAAGTATTATATGACGGTATATTCACACTTTTACTCTTTTACATACCAGTCACACACTGTGGAATATAAATATAAATATAAATGTATTTTTTTTTTCTTTCTCTTTTTCTTTTTACATTTATACATGCGCCAACTTGAGTCAATATAATTTTATTCATTTGAAATATTTGTTTTTTTTTTTTTTTTTTTTTTTTCAATTTAATATTAGAGTAAATTATTCAACTTGGGTAACGTAGATAAAAGCGATTAACTTAATTTTTTATTACTCGCAAGCTGTTATATGTTACAATTGTAACATACATACTGCAATAGTCTTTAGGGGATTTCTCTTTCTCTCTCTCGCTCTCTCTCTCTCTATAACTTTACTGATTCATTTTATATATTTAAATATATATATGGCAGTTGGTCAATGAACTGAGTAAACTGCAATCTAGGTAGCTTATATCGTTTTAACAAATACCATTTTTAATCAAAAGAATTTTTTACTACGCTTCCAGAACCACGTGAATTTTTACAACTTCTCTTGTCGACTTTCCAACACTTTCTTCTGTATGAAAAATATTTTATGCAAACTAAATTCTTACCCTCTTTCACTCTCAACGGACGTCAATTTCATCGTAACGGTTCACAAAGTCGTCGAGATTTAATCGAATTTTCGAAAACAAGACGAGCCTTGAAAGTCGTCGCTGTGCACCACGACGTGCAATCACAATTGGACCGTGTTCGTTCATCTTCTTCTTCAACTTTCAACGACGTATAGTGCACAAGTGATGCAAAACTTATTTTCACACTTTGAGTAAATGTCTACGTTTAAAATTACGCCAAGGGAATACAATAATTTACAGTGAATCACATAATAGTGTAATTTAAAATTAATATATGAAAATTAACCATCAAATTATTATATAATTTTATATTAATATCAATATAATTAATTGAATAATGGAAAATATATTCGAATGAAAAATTATGTATAAATCATTTAGTTCCTTCTTCACGCACCACCAAACTCATCCATCCCCCCTCTATCTACCACATTTATCGGAAGTGTATATGGGGCATACACTGCACAGTCTGCCGCCAACATTTCCCACGTTGTACTCTCGGACCTGGGCCCCCGCGGGTGAGGAATAGCACCCGAAGCTCTGCTTTTGATTTAGCTGAATGTGCCGCTGGCACTGACGACTCACTCCTTTTCCCCTCATCTCTCACTTCCCATTACCCATTACACCATCTATAATATATATGTATATACCACCTAGACTAACTATCGACCACCCTTCAGCCACCTTCTTTGCCGTTTTCATCCGCCACGAAAGAGTCTTCCTGCCATCGGCCAAAAGAGGCCTCTAATTAATGATCCATATACTCATTTTGCCAGAACGAATTTAACAAAAAAAAAATCATAACTCGTCCTAATATAAATCATTAGTCGTTGGTAATTTACTAAAATTATTATTCAACTCGTTGCTGTTTTTTTTTTTGATTTTTTGGGAGACTTGGAAAAAAAATTAATAATAATAATACGAGGTCCGGCAAGAGACAAAACGGACATCTCCAGTCGTTCTATGTAAATTTTAATTTTTTTATTATTCCTTACACAAATGCACGTATATATATATATATATATTTCTTCGTGTCATTGGCAAAAAATTGAAATAAATCACATGAGAAATTTTCTCATGCTCTTAATCATGAGAAAAAAAAAGTAGTAATTGCACATCAGATATAAAAAATGAACGCAATAATGATGAAAATACGTAAATCTGTGAGATGAATCTATATTGCTTCATTTTTTTCTTATATGAAAAAACTTTTTGGCGAATTTTTTAAATAGAAAAAACAATTGTGACTCTTGGTGGTTGCAATGTTAGTATATATATATATATATATAAGAAGCAACAAAAGGAAGACTTGGCAATTCCAAGTCAAATTAATGCAAACTGCCCTCCCAAAAGTAGTTTCCGCCCAAACTTTTTTTTTTCCATCTCTTCTCTCTTCTTCCACTTCTCCATCTTTATTCTGTTATTGTTTTTTTGTTCTTACTCTTATACTTCGTTCTTATTCCACTTCTTCTTTCTCATCATCATTTCTACGCTCTCCACAAGGCAATGACGAGCCATTGACTTCACCTCGGGCGTTGCGACGGCACTTCCTCGAGGACAACCCTCGCCTGTTATTCCACCTCGATTCATCCCACTGTACAAATATATATATATATATATATATATATTCATTTACTGCTGTAACGGTGCCATCTTCAAAAACATTAGTCTTTTTCTCTGTGAAATTTTTGCATACCGTGACACGGTGGTCTTGACATCGTATTCCACCGTAACTTTACTCCATCATGCAAACAACATGACGATTATTTCTTGTAGTTGAACAATAAAACTCAAAGTATCCTTTTTCTTATTCCTCTTTTGTTGTTGTTTTTTTTTTGTTTTTCTCTCTCTTTCATTACATTTTTGATACACAATTCGTTTTATACTCGTATTTATTCTATTATTTTATTTATTTATTTTTTTATTTTGCTTTTTTAATGTTGTTAAATACAATTTTATTTTCAATTTTATTCCTTTTTCTTCTTTATTTCAAATTTGTAATAACGTGTATATAATATATGTTAATATGTATGAAAAAATTATTTTATTTTTAATATTTATATGACTGAAAATAAAAAATAAAAAATGAAAAAATTTGGCGACGCATAACGAGCAGTCTCATTTCCGTTGCCGCTAATTTCCCTAATTTCACTAATAAATTTTAAACCACCCTCTACTGAAATCGGATGAGAAATATTCTACGAGGATTACAAAGGAATTAACTCAAGAGGGATGAGACAATATCTCGACCTTCCTCTCGTCGACTATACTGTACAATTAATATGCATACAGTGCGTAAATACGATACTCATATAATAAAAAATAAAATACTCGCAACAGGCAATTTATTTTATTTTATTTGTCTTTTTTTTCTTTTTACAAACGAAAAAAAAAAAAGGAAAAAAAAAAAAAATCGAAACATGGAACGAGAATTACTTACATTTAGTCGCGGTTAGTATTCACACGTCTAAACAAAAACATCACCCAAAGTCCAGTATATATTTAAACAAAACAATTAAATAAATAACAATCATAATAAAGATAAATAATTTAATAATATTAACTAATAAATGAGATTGTAGTGTCATTTTCCACAGTATTTTTCATGTGAATCTTTTTTTTTTCTATTTGTTTTCGTCTTTTTATTATTTTTTTTTATTTTTTTTTTTTATAAATTACATTTGTAATTATGCTACGCTATGGCAAAGTCGTGTCGGTTGTGTATACATATTTCAACGAGTTGGTGGGCGCGACAGAGCTCACCCAATGTTATATTTATATATAAGTATATAAGTATATATGTGTTTAGTATATATACGGAGGACAACCACACAGGGAGAAATACGTACAATTTTTCCTCGTTTTCATTTTTCTCACTCTATCCCACAGTATTTTATCTCATACTCTCTCAACATTTTCACCACATTTTATTTTATTTTTTGTTTTTTAGTTTTTTTTTTCCTCCTCGGTTTAATGTTCCATTCTTCAGAGATGGCCGGAATTTCCGTGAATTGAAATAAGGGAACAGATGCCTTGCACTAAGTGCACGACAAAAATTGTATCTGTGTTACTACCATATACGAGCAATAATATATTTATATAAATAAAGATAAAAATAAAAATATATAAAAATAAATATAAATATAAATACAAAATAAATTCAATGAGTTTAACAAAAAGAAGAATTTCAAAAAGAATTGAGATGAAAAAGACAGAAAAAAAAAATAGATGATAAATTATAAATAATGAAAATTAATTTATATAAAATAATAAAAATAAAGATAAGTAAAATATATAAATATTATATTATTGAATTTGTGACAAATATAAATGTATCATTGCCCATCATATAATTCAATTTTTCACCCAATACAAATTTACAAGTTGGTAGTGGTGGCACATTCATAAATGGACATTTCAAATATTAAAATGGAAAATTGTAATATACAATATATTTATATATATAAATATCCAACTTTCTATGGTCACAATCATTTTTCTTTTTATCCTTCGTTTCAATACTGGTGTCGACCAATGCGCGTTCAAGCGATCAAAATACCATACCACAACACGGTATTTTCAATATCCGGTTAGCGTCTCACATGTTTCCGTTTATAACTTCAAGTCACCACAAAACTCACATATACCCGTATAACCCCTAACTCAACCAATACAAAAATTCTTCAATGACTCGTCTATAAAAAATTCTAAAAATACAACAATAACCATGAAAAAATCGATCAATACACTAACTACTTCGACACTAATATACTTTTTTCCCTCTTCACCCCACCACATCAATTCATATTTCTCCATCAATAATAACAACAATTAAAAAAAACAAATCATAATAAAATAAATAATCACTGACAAATCTCACTATAACGAGATATAATCCCTTTTAACATTCAACAAAATCATCATTTAAATACAGAAAAATATTCAGTAAAACATTTTATTATAAAACTCATCGATCACTCGAGAATATCGTAATACAAAATATATTTATAATCATTTATAAATAAACGACAAAAACAAAAAAAAACAAAAAATGGATAAATAACAACAAGCATTGGTGAGAGTAGACTTTTGAATGTGTGTATTGTGCTTCATTAGTAGTACAGCCAGACTCACAAAGGGTCTACTTGCGTACACAATATTGCATTTGTATTGGGTCTACACAACATATGTATGTGGATGGTAGTAGAGTTTAGTAGAGATGGGGTAGCAGTTGGCAATGGAGTTTCGGCTTATAATACTCAGTACCCCGACCCTGTACAGGGGCTTATTGTGGGTGGTCTTGCACTGACGGCTAACGCGAGTGCCAATCGTATTATGACATTACCTAACCCATCAAACGATGAACGCTTCAAAGCGCTGCTAAGCTTAGACATATACTAACAATAATGTAGAATATTTTATATATATATATGTAGTGGTACATTTTATATATGTACATAAATACGTGTATGAGTGTGAGTTTTATCTATTTATGATGAATGTGTGAATATAAATGCAAGAGTGGATAAATCAAACAAAGGAAAAGAAAAAGAGAATATGAGAGGAAAAAGATAGGGATAGTGATATAGAACAATATGAGGATGAGTGAAAAGAAAAACCACGAATGAAATACGCAAAATCGGTCAAAGCACACGCCTGGCGTGTGTAATTGCACAATTAGCCACACATATTGCATTTACTATAAAGGGGAAATATATATATATATATGTGGCAGCTTGTGTATATATATAATAGACAAGTGTTACTTTTATTCCACGATTTATTATATATCAATGTGTATCATAATTGGTCGATTTATATCAATTTGTATTGAATAAAACACTGAACGAATAAAGAAAAATTAAATGAATAAATAAATAATTATAATCTATAACTGAACAAATACAATTTTAATTATATAATCAAACAAAACACAGAAATATATTATTCATCTTTATATGTAATATTTAAAAATAGAATTAAATCAATTCATAAAAATTATATCTGATGAAGAATTATTTATATATACATATTAATTTTTGATAAATTACAACTTGGTCAACCAAGTTTAGGTAGTAATTTGTAATTGTAATAGCGATATATTTCGATAGCCATTCACATTGGCGCACCACGGCTGATTACTTACCATTAATATTGCATTTGCGAATTAATTAACGACAAAATCTACTGACGCGTACTATTGTTATACACATCGGTTTACATATATATATATACGCTTTCCTCCCTCTATACTAGTCAACGTATTCCACCAATGTCGTTACCGGATGTTTGTGCTCCTTCAATTGACATGTTTTAAATCAATCGTCACAATGAACAACACCAATGTCCTTTATATATATTCACAACATGGAATTTAAACTGATTTACAAACTCGGAATAATTATTCATATATTATATATTAATATATATATAATGTGTGTTTCATCATAATTAATCCATCATTGGATTACATACTAATCAAACGACTGTATTATTTAATTATTGTATAAATATATCGAGTATTAATATTAAACATATATTTATTCTGTGTCAGTACACAGGTATTTGTATCAGTTTTGTATTTGCAGTTTGAGATTCTATAAACGACATATATTTATGTGTGTGTTTTTGTGTATGTACGTACGTGTATGGTTCACGTAATCAATTGCACTGTAATATCACTCAATTCACTATCGTTGCACAAAATTATCTCGTCAATGATTAAAATGAAAAGGTCAGTTTACCATGTAAATGACAAAATTAATTGATAAATTCAGAATCAATAGAGTACGAGACGAATAAAATATAAAAATAAAAGGAGAAAAAAAAAAAATTTTTTGGTTACAAGTTTTTTTTTTTTTTATCGATTTGTACTGCAATCATCACCGAGAAAATGTGGAAAACATTGAATAAGTGGCTAACAAGTGAATAGTGAGAAATAAAATTTGTTGTATGTAACTTTGTGGTTTTTTTTTTCTGGTTTACACGTCAAAGTGAATCAACAACGTGTGATATACATTGGGTCACAAAGTACAAGTGATTCCACGTGCAATTGTGTGCTCAATCGGAAAAAAAGTAGAAAAAAAAAAAAAAAATTGGGCCTTTTATTCCATTGCAATGACCAAGATAAAGAGACGAGAAAAAAAAAAAGCAAAAAAAAAAAAAAAAACGTAACAAAATAGACCAAAAACAAACAAGGAAAGTATAAAAAATAAAAATGGAAAAATCAATTGATGTCAAGCAGCACCAGTTGCCATTTTTCAAGCGTATGATTGTTTTTTGTTGACGAGCAATACATTTAAATGTTTCAAAAAAAAAAAATAATAATAATAATAATAAATAAATAAAATATCAGACTAAAATTTCAATTTGTATTTTACCAATTACATGTAGAAATCAAAAAAACCGGAGCCGATTACCTGTTATTAAACAATATATAAATACTGAATACAATACAGTATATACAATAATAATTTTATTGGAAATTGTGAACCAACAATTTCCCCAATATAACAACTTATTAGAAGTGTATAAATAGAGTTTGAAATTCAAGAGAATCTTCAGTAGAATCTCGTAGTACAAAACACACGTATAATATATATATTCACTATTTAATATTGCTCCATACCAATGGACAATTTTACGTTCAATATACAAACACGATCTGTATCTTGTACATACATATACATACACACACACACACATACATACATATATATATATATATATATATATATTCAAATGTAAATGGCATCTTGATTAACGATATATACGTGTATGTATAACTCGATGGAATCCAGATCACAACAGCAGCATCGCATAGATGCCCCAAATGTTTGTGAATACTTTTCTCAATTATATTTCTGAATATTGCTACCACTAAATTCATCTTGTCTCTTCTCTATCTTCGTATATATATTTTTTATTTTCTCACTTGTGTACGAATTCACATGGAAACAAATTACATTGGATTCAATTGTAATTGCTCTCTACACAAAGAAATATTCAATGTGTGTTTATTGTATAATAAACGAAATGCAACCAGACAAAAAAAAAATTTTTTTTTTTTTTTCTATCTAACTACATATTCACATTTTTATATTAAATTGTATTTTTATTCAATATCACATATTACTGATGATAGTTTAATATTCACTCATTTATTTCCACTATTTTCTCTAATTTTTTCATAAATTTTTTTTTATAACATCCAAGTGTTTTTTTTTTTTTTTTCCCAATGACTAATTATACTATACAATATAATTGTATACTATAACTGAAACAATAGACTCGTGTATTATAATTAATTACAGTATTGAAATTTAATCTGCATTAAATCACTGTCTAAATAAATTTGAAACAAACAAAATATTCTATTCATACACATCAATATAATATTATATTATATTCAATAATACATAATAAAATTTTTGTTTATATCTATATTTGATTATATAAAAATATTTACAAATTCATTCAAATATTATGATTCACTTTATCATCAAAAGTACAAGAAAAAAAAAAAAAAAAGACTATACATCATCAAATATTCAAGACATTTGTTCATGAAACGAAAAAAAAAAAAAGATTCCCCTTACATCGATTGAATTCACTTCAACCGATACACAAAAAATAAGAAAAAAAAAAAACAACAAAAATAATAATAATAAAATTAAAAATATATCTACATTTCTCTATATAATTCTATCTGAAGTACACGGTATTCTTTCTGCACGCGAAATCGTTTGTAAAACTCATTCGTGTCTGATGTGATAGGCTGTACAGTACAATTATTTTACTTTTCTTATATACCTCTCTTTGCTTTTGATATCCCTATTATTTTATTAAAACACATGTACGTACTAAACAAAAATACACGTCACGTCAATCTAAAATCACAAAATAATACATGTAACATTAAATATATACATCATTGAGCACTATATAATAAATAATAAACAAAGATTTCACGTAATTTTCGTCTAATGTGAGAAAAAAAAATATATATATATATATATACATGTATATATAACCAAAAAAACAAAAAACTAAAATAGTATACACATATAAATGTATCGAACGATCATTTGAAAACATCAAATTATCACTGATTTATTTACAGTATATATGTAACGTAGTATATATGTAGCTATTAATATGTGCATTATAATGCGTTAACACGCGGTATGACACTATATGACTTATGTCTAAGCTTACCGCAACATAATTCATTGAATAGCTAGTCTTGTTAACTGCGTAACGATAGGGCATAGGCCTCGATAATTTTACGATACCATCGATTATATGTATAATAATAATAATAATAATAATAATAATAATAATAATAAAAATAAGAAGAAGAAGAAGAGAAGCAAGAATATATACAAGCGATACACAAGTTGAGTTAGGTATTTATCTGCAACGGCACAACCTTGGATTACAACATTCTACATATATAATCTCATGTACACACATTTTTCTATATACATATACATATACATATATAAATAAATATATAGTGGACGTATAAAAGTTGTATATAGTTGATATAGTTGATGTGAGTTGGTGGAGAAAGTGCATTGGGATCGCGCGTACGGATTTCTGATCGACTTTAATTACGATCGGCAACGAGTGCGACTGACATTGCCGTCGTAAACTAAAGGTGATTACGGTGTGCCCCCCTATGCACACGTGAGTAATTGTTGGCTACTCTAAGTGAACGCCTTCCCTTCTACCGTTGTCGTTTCATTTTGTTTTTTTTGTTTTTTTTGTTTTTTTTTTCTTCATTTACTTATTTATATATTTATTTTTCTATTTGTTTCCTTTGAATTTTTTTATTCTCCTCAAACTTTACCGATACTCCCTCCACATATCCTTTATTCTCCTTCAACTTATTTGTATTCACGTATTGTACATTCAATACACATTGAAATATATATATATATGTATGTGTATTTATACGACATGTCGTATTATTTTTGCATCGAATACTCAGATCCGCCATGCGTGCGTATATTCTTGTGTACGCGCGTTTGTTTGGATTCACGATCGAATTACAAGAATCTAGATAATACAAGGAAAAGAGAAAATATATATATATATATATATATATTTTTTTTTTTTCTTCTCTCTTTTTACTCTTTTTCTTTTCTTTTATAACTTAACTTTTCTTATTTTTATCACGATACACATTTATATTGTACAAATTACATATGCACTAAAAATTTATCAATTCACATGTACATAAATATTTTTTATTTCACTTCTTTTATTAATATTATTTATTATCATTTTGTTTTTTTTTTTTTTTTTTTCCTTCTTTTATTGAATTTCTAATTCATAAATTTTACAGTTAATCTGATAAAAGCAAAACCAGTAAATCAATTCAATTGTACTGTACTTTAATTGCTTCCTCTCTTCCTCTTCTCGTCTCGCTCTCTTCTCCCACTCTGTGTCTATCACTTCATTTCTATTTCACCCTCTGTCCCACCTCTCACTGTCTCTCTGTGACACTATCCATCCATACATTTATTTGTGGGTTCTATAGTTAATTGATCAATGAGAAATCGCGTTTGATTGAAGCATCGATGAGCAAAGTTATTGGCAGAGGTCTAGTGACAAAATTATACGGTCATTCAATGAGTGAGTGAGATGGATCAGTCATGCGTCGTTTCAGTGTTGGAGGAGCGTGTGGATTAAGAAGTGGCCTGTGAGGATAATTCACCACACGGGCCACTATCGATTCCCATCACGAATGTCCTTGTCCACATTCCAATACGAAAATTTCATTGCATTAACCTACACACTAATATTAATTATATTTATAAAAATATAATGATAAAAAAAATTTTTGTTAATCCTTATTTTACTGGAAATTCAATCATTTGAATAATTATTATATTTTTAATAGAAAATAAAATTAATTAAAATTTTAAAAAATTTTTGAATTACCGCATTTAACAATTTATAAGAAAAAAAAAGAAGAAAAAAAAACAACAAAAAAAAAACAAGACATGTCATGTATGTCTAATAAATCTGGAGATAATAATAAATGAAATAAATAAATTCGGGACCTTCAGTTGATCGTATACACAAGTAAATAACTATTTTTACAATTAAACGTACACATACATGAATCGATAATGGCATTGGATTCAGGTCATACAAAGAACATGCATATTATACTATATATATACATAAATAGAAAAGTCGTTGGAATAAGGTGACGCTATCTCGTCGTTTATTTATCCTGGATATACCCACCAAGTGAAGTTGCATATTAATAAAAGTTGAAGCAAATTAGTTTAGTTTGTCATAGATATAGGGAAGTAGTTTCAGGCTTTCTCACTTTACTTCTGAACATCTACTCCCTTGGCTTTTCTACCCACATTCTCTCAAGTAGTGCAACTTGGTGTCACCAGTTTCACTTTCTTGGTTTGATGTAACACCTACCTAACCCCCTCCTCCCTCTCCCACTCCACACACACATATATATATTTAAACAAACAAAAAAAGCATCACAACTTGGTGGAAATTAACAGAATTTAATTTAGAATTATACACATCCAATCACAAACTAAAAGTAATAATAAATAATTATCAAGGACAACTGGTCATATTACAATAGAACAAATGAAAAAGAAACAAAAAAAAAAAGAATAAAATTGTAAATGTTTTATCGAAATAAGTGAAACGGAACAGATAAAAAGAAATGAAATAAAGTCAGTATATCGTGAAAGGGACAATCAGTAATAGGAAGGAGAATCGAAAACTCAATTGGTTAGTTGGTTTAGTGCCTGTGTTCGTACCTGCATACCTAACATACACACACACACACACACACAAACTTGAATCTATTCCATCTTTCTCACTATTCTATTCTCTTTGTCATTATCTAACTCTCTTTGTTCAACACCATTCGCCAACGAGAGAACCTCCAAGGCATGACAAAACCCAAGACACATTGGCTAACGTGATTAATGGTATAGCAAAGGTACTATTAATATATATAGAATGAAAAATAGAGAAGGAGTGATACAACTATTTCCTTCTCTCCAATTCTCTACAATTTTTCTCCTTTCTCTATGTTCGTGAACTCAATTTGCAATCACCCACGCAAAGTCCATTGCTAAAAACGTTTTTATCTTCAATGTGGTCGAGCAATTTGAACATTATTTCATCGATATAGAAGAGAACAACGGACTCAAACGCATATCGTATATATAGATAGATAGATCATTGTGACGATATCGGAAATATAGGTATATATATATATATATATATAATATCTATGCCATGAGACATATAAACATATATTGAAAAAAGGACAAGGCTATGGTTGAAGCTCAAATACTGCGTCAGAGTGACTCGAGAATGTGAAACCTCACGATATATACGTATATATAAGTTATCCTTATACGTGGTCAGCATTTTGCTTTAACGTTCTCAACGACTGCCAGTTCAACTTGAACGATATTCTTCTCGTTTATTCTCTCATACTCTGTCCTACTTTGAACGAAATGTTACCACGAATGACCTTCTACAAGTCGAGTGAGAATTGTCACCTCTACACTTTAACACCATTTTACTATTTTCATCGCTATAACATAAAGACTAATCTCTCCAATTCCTCTCTGTTTTCTGTCTTTCTAACTATATTATTATTATTATTATTATTATTATTATTATTATTATTATTATTATTATTATGTGACTATTGTATATGTGAGTAGAAAAAATGAAGAATAATTTCTCAAGATTTTTTGACAAATGGATAAAAAATTTTATATGAAATATTATAAAATTAAATTATTAATGATGTACAATATATATTCACAATGGCTAACCAAAGATGAAGAGAGAAAGAGATGGTGACAAAGAGAGTTGACGTGCATTTCAGGAAAGCACGATGGCAATAAGTAAGTTGAGGTTTGCTGGAGAACTGGATAATATTCTGTATACGTTCCTTGGAAAGGCACCAGACATTCACTGAGCTTAACCGACAACCACCGACCCCGATTATGCCTATACTATTTCTCGTTCACTGTAATATATATATATATATATATATATATATGATATAAATGTGTGTATATACATTCCAGTACGTAAACTATACGCTTTTGGATACCAGGATACTAACGAGGACTTTGGGTATATACCAGAGTGTGACATGTATCTATAAAAGCAGCGCAAGCAAGGTAATTCCAACATGCATCCGCACACAAATTTAAGTTTCAAGTTATATACTTGCAAGTAATATATATATATATATGTATGTATACGTAAAGATATATATGAGATAGATGTGTACATGACTCTTTGCGATTTCGCTCGTCTGCATATGGAGATGTATATATTAATCACGCTAGACTTAATCTCAGGAAAATAATTATTATCAATGCAAATTGTTATATATATGTATAGAATACAGTACATATGAAAGAAATCAATTTTTATATTATTCAATTATTATTATTACTTATTTATTGATTAATTCACTTTTTTTTTATCAAAAGGAAATTTTTTGAAATAAAAAAAAAAATGAATATGATGATTCAATTTATTCAATGAAATATATGATTGCAATACACGTTCAGTGTCTATATATAATCAGCATTTTTTTTTATCTTTCATTTCATTTTTTTTCTTTTTCTTTTCACGTTGAAAGCGCACACAAGTTCAGAGATTTGACTGGCGCTATACTGATATTATATAGTATACTCCACTACCGACAGCTGCTCGACTTTTCTGTAGAAAAGCTCGAGAGGAGGGCGAAAGTTCGCGCAAGATGTTTCCGCTATAAGAATATATTCCGGTAGGTTTCTTTCATAGCACTGGAAGAAAATCCACTTGAAATATATATATATATATATATGCACGATGAAACACACTAACATTGCCAAATGGGAAAATATAACTTTTATTTTATAATTTTTTTTTTTTTTACTTTTTGAAATATATTTTTCATATATCGTGTGTATCATGTTTTTTTTTCGATATATAACATCATATGAATAAATAATATGGTCAAATATATTTTTACCGAAATGCATTGTGAACAAATGAAAAAAAAAAATGAAGTGATAAGGAAAAAAAAAAAAAATTACTTGGAACCACGAAATTTATCACTTCATCATACTGTCCCGAAGTGATAGTGTTATCACATGAGAGAAAAACTATTATGAACGATTGTTACACACAATCATATATATATAGATCAGTAGAACAAGAAAAAGAGAAGTGATGAAAAGTGTATTAACGACAAAAAAATCAGCGAACCTAGAGCAAACTATTTTATCAAGCGATGACGAACGGTTGAAAATGAAAAATGGTCGAAAATAAAATAGTGATCTTCATGTAGAAGTAATAGAACTGGTCAAAGAAAATAAGAAGGGAAAAAAACAAAAAAAAAAAAAACAAAATAAAAGATTTGTCGATAGTTTGAACAAACGTATGAGATTATATAGCAAGTAGAAACGGAAATATATCGACTAATATTTCATCGCCAATTTTATTTATCTATTAATTTTTTTCTTTCATCTGTTATTTCTGTCATTAATTTTATTGTTTTTTTTTTTTTTTTTTCAATTTATAAAAATAATAATTCACCACACGATCATAATTTTTCCCATTACAATAAATAATGATATAAAAATAAAAATCCATTGTTAATTGTAATATAAACTTTTTTTTCTCTTTCCTTCCTCTTTTTTTCTTTTTGTTTTTGTTGTTTTTTTATTATTTTTTTTTCCTTCAAATTACATTGCTGCACATTTGGCAATGGTTAAAATCACCAAATTATAAAGATATATCCAAAATAATTGTGATAAATGGCAAACAGAGTGAGAGAAAGCGGTACGACAACAAGAGTAGCATAACAAAGCTGTTGCTCGAATGCACACTCGAAGAACATTCGCACATTTGCACCTGCTACTGTATGTATCGCTCGCAATTCGATGCGACATCATCTTCAATACGATAACATTTTGCAAGAGTGTGAGTCTTGATCGTATTTATATATAAATATACATCGTGATCCGAGTTGCGATGCAACCACAGAACTTCTCGGAAATGCACTTGTGTTGGCACTTAACAGAAGATTAATCGTCCACAACGCACTATTATATTGGTTAAATAAACAAACAAAAAAATACCAATGAATAAATCCGAAAATAAAACAAAACAAAACAAAAAAAAACTTTCTACAATACATTAAATCGAAATTTCAAACGTGATAAAATCATTCAATCGTTGCACAACTCAAAAAAAAAAAAAAATACCTGCAGATTAAATTGATGTTTGAAAAATTTTTCAACGTCATTATTTATATCATTATTATAACAATAATGATATTAATAATAATAAATAAAGTTTCAATATATTTTGTATGGATGAAAAATGAATGAAAAAATAATAATAATAAATAAATAAATAAATAAAATATATGAGGAAGAAAAATAAAAAATAAAAACGTAAATGGAAAAAAAAATTTAAATGCATTCTATAAACTATCAAATTTCAACATGGCAAAATGGGTATATATACGTGGTTAAGTGCAAGATAATATTACTTTCAAGAACCACCGACAAGCTATTCGGTTTTTTTTTTTTTTTTTTTCTATTATTATTTTTCTTTTCCACTCCGTCTTTTCGTTACCATATGCTTATATATATAAATTGTGGTAGAAACGAAGCGCAAGTCGATTGAAGCAACTCAAAAACTACCAAAGTTTTTTTTTACCTTTGCGATAATAAGATTGCGGTGGGATAGTGTATATAACTAAAAACTTTTTGAACGCTACTAGAGTGTAAATGTTCGCATTAATATATTTGAATAAAAAAAAAAAAAAAAAAAAAAACAAAAAAATTAAACAGATGAAAATTCGTGACAAAAAGATCACGCATTTCCATATAATTTAGTCTATACGAAATTTCGTTTGATAATAAGATAATAAATATTATACTGAGATAGACATTTTTCTTTATCAATATTGAAATAATAAATATAAGATAAATAATAAAAAAAATTTTTAAATAAGAAAAATGAGAAAAATTCCGAAAAAAATTCCAAATATTTATACAATACACTGAGGATATTTTTCGTTAATTTGTAGTTGAATTGCTAAAAGTTGCCTACTTATTAAATATATATCTAGACAATCTACATCTTGCAAACTCAACATACCAAGGAGTTTCTTATCAGCCCAAGTATCCTTGTCTTTAGAGATGCTAACGCAATCTTCATATACATACATATATATATGCAGTTACTAGCAATGGTTCTTGAGACACAAATATACATAAAACATTTGTGTTAAAACAATCGCGAGCTCAGTCGCGTCGTCATGCTGGCGGCAAATTCGTTCACCGTGATACTGCATATTAATTAAATGCATTGCGTTTACAAATTGAATTTTCACCATAACAAATTCGTTAAACGTTCATTTAAATAAAATATTCAAATATATAACTTTGAGAAAAAAATAATTACGAATTTTTTATTTTTCCATCTGCACACAATATAGACTAAAAAGTTTGTTTTTTTTCTCTTTTCTTTTTATTATTAATATTAAAAAAATTTCTACAAAAAAAAAAAAAAAAAAAAGAAGAAAAATAAGGATAAATTAGACGGACATCGAGCGATATATGGTGAATTTTTAGCGAACATTTAATCGGGGAATAGTTGGCCACGCGTTGCAAAGTGAGGGTTGACTGTTACTAGAATATATACTCGAGTTTTCGACCCCAAGTCGGCGGACACACCCCATATCTGTGAGACGCGACGGCTCTGATAACCTCATTGCACGCTATATACACGCATATATATATATATATATATATATATATATATATATATATGCACGGTGATACTGGGCTATGGGCAACCCCCGCCTTTATCATAAATTTTAAGTCTCGGTTAACCGTCCGCCAGCGCTTTCGAGACCCTCTGCACAATCACCAACCATCCCCCTCCTGTTCTCCCGATCCCATCTCTACTTTCCCCATACAATACCGTCACTACTACTAACATTACCACCATATACTCTTGGCTTTCTTTTATACTTCACCATTGTTTTATCATACAAGACTGTTACTTTCTTTCAATGTGAATTCAGTAGAGGACGAAGAAAAAAAAAAAAAAAAAAAAAAAAAAAAAACGCATAACCATGCAAATAAATTTACACTGTATAAATTTATATTCATCATTTTAATCATTTATTTTCTTTTAATCAGTGCCCGTATAAGTTTCTTCTTGTCGTAAAATTTTGTTTCTGTTTTTTTTTTTTTTTTTTTTTTTTTTTTTTTTTCATTCACTTGCAATTTACAACTGTTTCGCGTTGACTTAGTCAAGATTCACTCGTTGCAATCAAGTATATATATATATATATTATACGGGTTTCATAACGGAGGGTAAGAGGAGATGATGGGGTGGGTTTATACCTTTAATTAGCGGCTTGGGTCGAACTTTTCGGCAGATAGATAAGAATATATTTACTGCGTTCACCTTTTTTGGCGAGTACGCAAACGCGCGGCTAACCACAGATTTTACCGCGTATCCCCGCACATTCAGTCTCAGACTTTTGCTTTGCCCATATCTTATCCCATATCCAGTGGCTGCAGGCGCCAAATAATGTTTGTAAGATAGTTACAGGCGAAAATTCGTCGCATGCAATTTAACACCGATGACTTTTAACTCACATTGAATTTATATTGATGATAAAAAATTTTCAATAATAAATTTAATTAAATTTAATATATATCCATTTTAATTATCAAATATAATTATTTTATTATAAATCTGACACATTTTATATATTTAATATATTTCCTTTTCGGTTTTTTTCTCATTCATTAATTTTTGTCCGATGAATGAATAGGAAAAAATTTAATTTAATTTAAAAAAAAAAAAAATTAAAAAAAAAAAAAACAGAAATAAAAAAAAAAGAAAATAATAACGAAATTCATTTCAGTTCTATACAGTGACAAATGATTTACAGTAATTGACGAATATATTATTTATTTTTCTTTCACTCCCCTTTGTCCATTCGTGTGTATACCGAGATATTTTTTACATTTCATATTCACATTCATCGTATCACACGGGTCACAGTTAAACAGACAGACGGACGGACGGACAGACAGACAGACACACTCACATTCACGCACACACACACACACACACACACACATGGACAAACAGTTGAAGGTCAAAAATACATTGAACCCAACCCATTATTTGTAATGCCACTAATTGATAACACCGCAAAGATTAGCTCTGTGCCCGGGCCAATTTAGATAGTGTGATACGAAGATTAAGCTCATGGGGGCGCAAGAAAATTATCGGTGGCCCTTCGTGGTGGCACAAAAATTTATTACCGGACATCACGAATACCGATCTCACCGTTTACTTACATATATACACACACACACACTCACATACGGATATACATAGTAATATATATTTTTTTCAGAAGCTGGTCAAAAGAGGAACTTTGCGGTGGAAAAAAAAAATAACATGAAGCAAAAAAAAAATAACATGAAGCAAAAAAAAAATGTACATACATATATATATATATATATCCAAAATGGTTAACCCATACGGCAATTGAGCGAATGTTGAATAGAAGGGGGAAAAAAGTAAAAGAGAGTGGGAACGATGAAAATCGACTGAACGATCGATCTTCTGTCGGTTGAGCTCGCGGCGATATCGGTGCTTGCATGTCCGCGCGGTATACGGTAATCTGCGCGTGACGCGATAACGAGGATGAATGAAAAAGAGTGAGAAAGTGGAGGGATCAATGAGAGATTGAGTGAGAAAACGAGTGAGATCTAGCGCTGATTGATATCATCGAGTTATTAGCGACTGCCCCGCGCTCTCATCGTTGAAATATATACACTCATAACTACACACAGTGAAAAATAATATTTCAACGCAAAACGATGAGAGAGGAATACATGAATATATATACATATGAATGCATGAAAATTGGTGTGTGGGTGTATTGCATGTAATACAGACAAAGGCACGATGAGCGTGAGCCCTTTAGAAAATACACAACGCGACTTCTCTTCAGTTAGGAAAACTAAAACCTCTCGAATCGTCCTTTCATAATGCGAATCACTCGAGAAAAAAAAAATGAAAAAAAAAAAAAAACTCGAATTATTTTACATATTTATTTAATTTTATTTTGTATTCAAACAAAATTACTTTCTCCTTTTCATTTAGCCTTCTCACTACTTCTCTTTATATATACATAAACATTCTCGATGAACGATTGTATTATTTGACTCTATGGGTATCAATTAAAATATCAAAATCAAAATATCTCGTAGTAATTTATTTTTTCCTGTTATATTTTTATCATTGAATAATATTTTATTTTATTTATTCTCGTTTGATAATATATTCATTTACTTTAATATTAATATAAACCATTGATAATCACATCAAAGACACTCATCAATTGGTGTTTTTTTTTTTTTTTTTTCATTTATTTATTCTCATATTATTTTTATATTGTATATAACAATTACTATTATCATTATATGTAAATAGAGAGATTCAATGTAACCAAAAAAATTGAAAGAAAAAAAAAAAAAAAAAACAACAAAAAGTTGTTAATTCAATTAACAAAATTTTTCATTTCTCATTTGCACTAATTACTGGAATTTCAGGACCGCGTGACTAGTATCACGAATGAGAAATCCACGTGAAAATCAACCGCAACAAAATCACTAAGGACCTTCGCCATTTCCCATCGCAAACACCATCGTAAATCGAGCAAGATCGCTTAATTAGTCGACGAGCCTTACACACACACACACACACACACACACATATATATATACACAGGCACGTATTTCCTACACCTTTTTATCCTATCACTGTGTTACCATCCCCATCGCAACGCTCCATCCCTTTACACTCGACTCATTTAAAACATTCTTTTACAAATTCAATGATCAAACTGATAACGTCTTGAATTCTCGCGCTTTCACAAGTTTAAAATGAACAAAAAAAAACAAAAAAAAATAACAACAAACAAGAATTTCATGATTATTATTATTATTATTATTCATTATTTATTGCAATAAATTAAAATAAATAGGTGTGTCTATATAATAATTAATTTGAAAAATTTTAAATAAAAAATTAATTAAACTTCAAATTATTCACATTAAATATAAATTATATATTTATGTAAACAATAAACAAATACACAATTATATATCATATAAATTATAATGGTAAACTTTAAAAACACCTCTATTTTTGATTCACAATCCATGAATTACACTTCATTATGGTTATTGCCCGTGAGTTTAATATTAACGAGAAAGTCTTAGCTGAAGGTTGAATTGACGAAGTATAGACGATATAAAGATTGGTGCATGCCAGCATACACTGCATTAGTCCATCGTATTATATGTATTAACCCGATATATATGTAATACTATACATATCCTCATTCTGTACACTCACCTCTTCTCTACCCCCTTATTGTCGGTGTGTCTCTTGAATACCGAGCAAAGTTCCCTGCGGCACCGGGGGATAAGTCGGTGGTACGCTCGCAGATCGACGTGATAAACGATGTAGATGTTATTAATTACGGTCTCTCCATTAACTGATGAGTCTTTACTCTACCCCATAGTCTTCAACCACGCAGCTATACAAGACATTATATATATATATATACGTATTTTCTTTATTTTTATTATTTTATTTTTCTTTCTTTCTTCCCTTTTATTTTTTTTTTTTCGTTTTGTTTACGGTTTTACCATCTTCCAGGGTTAACCCCCTTCTCCAAGCCCAATCTAACCTTTATGCTGTATATCTTTAAAGCAGAGCAGGATATTATCTTCAATATAATAATACATCAATAATGATATTAATTCCACTGTATAACCATAAGTGCAGTAATTAATAATACAAATGGAATAATTAAATATATATATGAATTATACAATAAATTGTATTGAGTGAAATAAAAAAAAAAAAAAAAAAATGAAAATACACAGGATAAAAAATTAAAATCAATAAATCCTGTGTTGAAGGACATAGTGTATTTAAGGGCCTTCACTCGATATTCTTAAAATCAAACAACAACAATAATAATAATTATTATAATAATAAAACAAAATAAAAGACATCGACTGAGAGTATATAGTTGACGCCACGGCGTCGTCGCCAATTTTCTACTGTCACCACCACCTCCACCACCACTACTACTATCACGCAATCATAACAATATACACGAGCACACTTATCTATATATATATATAGATAGACACTGAGTGTCTCTCTGAGTGCGGCATCATTCGTAAAAGATAAAGACATTGGTCGTGCCAAACAGAACGAAATATATAATATATATATATATATAAATATAAATAAAAAATAAATAAAAAATAAAGGTAAAGGATGAGAAAAATAACTGAATGAAGAAGAAACGAAAAAAAAAAAGGTTAAAAAAAAGAAGTTACAAAGAGCAATCATAACGATGGTAATCTCTGCGGTTGACGTTACAATCCACCACAAACGCCATCGTCAACTTGAACGCACGCGCACAAGGCCACGATATCACCTCCTCCTTCCTCTTCCCACCCTACCTGACCCCTTCATGAAAATAACCAATTCCACGAGTGTTTATTGTGCTTGCGAGCTGCTCCAGGCCATCACCATTGTTCTTTACCTTTAATGAGAAAGTTCCATCGCTTATTGCTTTTAATTACAAGTACCACAGACCAATTGTACTATATTATATCTATTTATAATATAAAACCAGGTCAATTCAATATATATATATATGAATATATCATTGAAATCTGTAATCACATAAATATATAATGAAGAAAAAAAATTAGAAAAAAAAAAACAACAAGTTAATCTATAGAAACAGAATTTTTAATACAGTAAAAAATCATTAATTATTATAATTATTTTTTTTTATTCTGACAATAATGACATTGAAATTAAAAATAAATGAGTATAATACAGGATTGATACTAATGATTACAATTGCATCAGTGATTTTAAATTTATTATCAAACAATCAACATTTTAATTTCAATTTGTTGAAATATATCATATGTGAATATGTGAATATATGTGTGTGTGTGTTTGTGTGTTATATATACATATACATACACACACACACACACGTCAAATGCGGTTAGTAAATGCAGTAGTCACAGCACGTTTGAAATTGTTTTCCGCCCAGTAATATTAAATTGAAGATACCTAATGTATATATATAGTTATATACAATCAAACATACAATGAAGTACGCGAGAGTGAAATGTATAAATGCGTTTACAATATAACAACTCCTCGTCAATCGCGACAATCGTTCAGGCTCAAATTTGCATCAATACAATAATCAGTGTGTATACCGATACTCCTGCTGTTTCTACCTACTAATACAATACTTGATACTACTACATATGCCTATACGTATATTCATACATGTGTTGTATATCAGTATACAGTCGTATTTCTAAGCCCAAACCGCATCGCCTGGAGATCCATTTTCAATTGAACATTCAAACAATTGGTACGCATAACTCTGTGGTCGTCGCGAATTCTCGTCCACGAGATTGTACAACTTGGTATTGTATTACCGATCAACCTCCGTATCTCAACCCTGTTTTATTTGAATAATATAAAAACAGTAATAACAAAATGAAAATAAAATTTAATATAGTGAATAAAATTGAATTATATTGTTAAAATTTTCTTATTTCACATATAATTCAATTATAAAAAATTTTAATTTCATGATAATCTGTATTCGTAAATAGCTACTTTAACTTATCCAGTAAAAAGATAGTAAAAGAAGAGAAAAAAAAAATGAAAATATAAAATTATATATATATATATATATAATCATTGACATTGCGAGTGTAAAACTTCGTTAAAAGAAAAACGATTTATTACTTTCACAGAAGATCATTCTCGAACATACAGTATATTATATACATATACATCCAACTTATGTATGTATAACATATATAGTATAAAAGACAAAATTCTCAACTCGTCACTTTGGCATCAACTGTGAAACTCGATAATAGAGCGATCGAAGTAATGAATCTCTCTTTAACAAACTTTGTCTAACCCATAAGGTCTCTCCATCATCACCTTTTTTACCCTCAATATGTATATACGTAGCTATACATATATATATAATATGTATATGTGTATATTGGTGATATACGATAGTAAGATATATATATATAGAGTAATGACTTCCCTAAGGACCATACGAGAATATATATGGGAACACAAACTCACGCTTTCACAATAATATTACAGAGTTTATATCTACGATATCAGGTAAACACATCTCTATTTCTACATGTTAACACATACGTATGTGTATGCATACAGAATACTGTGATACATACTAAAAGGAATGCGTATCTAAATGCATTGATGGCTGCGCACGTATCACAATTTAACTATAAACTATTCGTAATATTATCGTGTGTCCCTTCTGTCATCCAGTGAATATATATATACATGTAACTGTATATATGTGAATAATATAAATTTATATTGTGAATTTCACTTGAAAATATGTAAATTACATTAATATAAATACAATATAATTGTTGTTTTTTTCTATCAATAAAACAATCAAATAAACATCAGAAAATTGAAAAGAGAAAACAAAAGAAAAAACAAAAAAAAATGTATGCAATCAAAATATATATAATCTTCAACATTTTTTTTTTTTTTTTTTTTTTTTTTCTTTTTATATATATTATATGTTCGTGATTTAAGCGATAATAATATTATGTAGTGGAATACGAATTATTTACATGCACGTGAACTGCTTATGCACTACAAATTTACTTGCGTGTATTAATTTTTTATTTTTATTAAATGTTTAAATACTTGAAAAAAATCAAGATTAATTTTGAATTTATCCAAAAAGTATAGGAATAGAGATGTGATAGAATTTATGATGACACGTTTAATGGTGAATTAAAAAACAAAAGTGTAAAAATAAAAAAACGAAAAAACGAGAGAAAAAAAAAATCAAACAAATGGAAAAAAGAAAAAAAAATTATTCCAGAAAATTGTAAATTAACAAGTGAACCAGAATTGTAATTTTCTATTAAAAAAAATTTTATGATAATTAATTTAATAATTTAATCACATTACATTCACATTCACGTCAGATCGTTTATTTTTTTTTTTTATATTTCAACAAAAAACAAAAAAAAAAAATTACAATGACAATTTCATTAATTCTCACCCTCAGGGTTTTTTAATTAATAAATTAACAAAATGAAAATAAAGTAGTATATATATATAAGGTAAGTCATGCATTAAAAATTCATATTAATAAATAATAATGAAAAAAACAAAAACAAAAAAAAAATTACATTTCTTTGTTTAAAATTTTCGAAAAATTATCCACAATAGAATATATAAAACTTGACGAATGACCAAACTAAAAAATATATATATGTATGTAAAATTATTATAAATAAGTTTGTACAATAGTAATTGAATAATATAAGTGATTATTCATATGATTAAATCAAAAAGATAACTACAAGCTGTTAAATACACTTCCACGAACGATAACCAGCCCACTCACTCGATCGTTGTCGTGTACAATACGCATTACATGCTATGTCCCATATGTATATATACACACATATACATATATATATAAATGGCCATACACACTTTAGTAACTTGTAGTATTTACAAACATACATACATAATATCTATAATCGGTGAATGTAAGTCGTCCGAGGCGCGACATGGAACCGCGACTCAACACGCGAATAAACTCAGTGCTATACATATATATATGTATTTATTTATTTATTTATATATGTGTATATACATATATAACTCACCGGTGTCTGAAAGTTAACGAGCGAGAAAATTAAAACCGGGTTGCCCGGTTAGTACAGTTGTGATTATTATCGGGCCAATGGCAAAACCGCAACAGCAATGCGCGGGGTCGTTCCCTTCGTGCAAACTCAGTGAAAAGTATTTTACAAAGTATACCGACAATTGGCTTGTTCAAGTACTACTTGAGCTATATAGTGAGCTTTGTTTAACTTGGCGATTACCATACAGCCCCAGCTCTTTCTCACAACACTTGAAAAGTGCGAACGACAACGCAAACTACGCGAGTACAAAAGTTAAACTAATTTAAGAAAAAAAAAAAATAAAAAAAAAATACAGGAGAAAAGAGTGAGGCGTTAGAGTGACGAGGATCGCGGAAAGTGAACGCGGTGAGTAAAAAAATGTCAAATATAAAGATGAAAATGTATATTTAAAATAATAATAATAATAATAATAATAACAAGATAAATAAAAATAAAAAAAAATTTTATATTTCAACATTTTGCCTTTGTGAATGAATATTGAACGATTAAATTAAATTTTTTACTCTTACCTTTTTATACCACGTGAATTTTATGTAGCAAAAAATAAATTTTGTTATGTAGTGTAAATAGTCCGGTATAAGTAGTATGTAAATGGGGCTTATTTGACTTACCTGAAACAGAAAATTTGAGAAAAAAGAAAAATTAGAAAAAAATAAAAAATTAAATTATATCCGTTTTATATATTTCAACTGAATATATATTTTAATTATTTCATTATTAATATACGATAATAAAAAAAATATATTTATAACTATGAAATATTTTAATATCGTGAGTTAAACTAAATAAAGTAAAATAAATAAAAGACAAAAAAAAAATATATATATATATATGTATATATATATTTTGTAATATTAATACATTGAGTGATTATATTATGTACGAGTAAAAATATATGACACATTAGTTTTGTGAGTTGAAATCTATAGGTACATTAGTTGGCCGCAGTAACGTTTAAAGTCCGGCTGGTGTGAATTGCTCGTAAAATACACCAACTTCATGGCACAAGGAATGCCAACTACTCGCTCATCTATATATATATATATACATAAACGTGTTTAAAACTCACACAGGTTATTACCTCTCAATTTTCATAATTATATATATATATATATAAATAAAATTTATTTTTTTTTTCCTCAATAAAAATTCCTCAATTGGCTGGAGTCTATCACACGAAAATACTTTTGAAATTTTACCAAATGCATTTTTATTATTATCAATGTAAAGTAATTAATTATACATTCAAATTCACAACATAAATATATTCCGAAAATAAAAAAGAGTAAAAAATAAAAACAATTTTACTTTTTTACCCTCGACATAAATTTAATTTTCTTCTTTTCTCATCGGTCAGAAAGATAGTGACGGTGTGATGAAGGATACGTGTGATAAAAGATAAAACATTCAAAAGAGAAAAACAGAGATAGAAATAAAAAGAAGAAGCTAGAGAGAGAGAGAGAGAGAATGGTAGTGTGAAAAAAAAAAAAAAAAAAAAAAAATCATGTCGACCTAAGCTCCAACTAGAATGGTCGGTGGGCTAATAGCCTCGGCTTGCGAAACCCGTGAAAATGCTGAGGCAGCCGAGCTTTTTAGAGCTACTTCCTCCGACAATTTAAAGCGAGAATGAAATCGAGTGATGGGTCTATTGCTCATGGTGAACTTCATCGATATATATATATATATATATATATATATATATACATAATGTTGGCCGAGCTAACGCACATTGAAAATAGACGATTTTATTCTGATAATTCAGTATTTCATCGTGTCCACAAATCGGTGAAAGTCAACTCCAATTTCATATTCTTCACATTACAATAATTAAAAAAGAAACCAAAAAAAAAACATTAAATATTAGTTTATGTATGTATAAAATATTAATGATAAAAAATATTTATATAAATAATATAGAATATTGATGACACTTGGATATAATAAATAAAAGGAGAAAAAAAAATTCTCAAGTCTTCATATCGTATGCACGATTCAGGATATTATAGTAATAAAAGTGACAGTATATATCGTTGTGAATATCCATTTTGTGCTCTCACCCTTCTAACTTTACTACATGAGACACTCTTCACATAAGAGTACCCGGTTGAATCATCCACGTTACGATCGTCCTAAATATATATATATATATATTAAGGATAGCTTATGGTCGCCCCCTAGATTGTTAACAGCAAAAGAGATTTCTTCCAAACACTTTTCAAGACAGATGAAAAGTACCATAGGGTATGTAGTGACTCATCGCTCTAAATTGATGATACACATATATATCAACGATTTATCCCCATACTCATAAAGTAAAATATATAAATGTAAGTTTATATACATATTTATATATGTATATATTGCAAACTCATTTGATCATTAAAAATCAACGAATAGAATGGGGAGGGTAACACAGTGAGGGTAATGCGTGTAACTAATTGCACTACCAAATAGAACATAATAATATTTTATGTGATAATATAAAAGTCACATGCAGTAATTGAATTAATTTATTATTGAAAAAAAAAATATATATATGTATATATATGTATATTCAGTGTGATTATTATTACATATATATATATATATATGAAAATCACTAGAAAATTAATTAGAATTGATGAAATTTTCTTTGGTGAAACGAAAAAAAATAAAAAAATAAAAAAATCAAACAAAATAAAAAAATCAAACAAAATCGCAAGTTTAATTTCATCAGTAACAGAATATTTGCAATAGTGAACAATAAACCAACGCACAATCAAATCAATCATGTGGTCGGCAAAGAGTACAGTATACAGTTAGTTCCCTCTCCCCTAAACCCCTTGTGGACGGCCGATAAAACCTTTGAACTTTTGCTCTGTTATCTCCTCCTCCCACTTCTCCCATTCCTATTTCTACTCTTCATCCTTCCCACCTCTCGACTGCTCTGCCTGTCCACCCACCTCTTTTTACCCTTTTCGCAATTGTATTTTCATCCCTTTTATTTAATTTTTTTGTTTTTATTTTTAATTTTCTTTTTTTTTTTTTTTCTGTTTAGCATTGTTATATTTTCAATCTCAATTGAAAAAAACCAAAAGCAATACAATAAATCATTCGAGAAACTTGAATATTTTCTACACAATTTGTTTGTCATATATAATACAATTTGAAATTATATCAAGTGTAATATTTATTCTCATGATACTTGAGATACACGATAAAAATTGTAGAAATGATCAATAATATATATATTTTTTTTCTTTTCTTTTCTTTTCTTTTTTTATCGTTGGAAGAAATGACAGGGCGTAGGAACAAGTATATATGAAATCACATCGACATGGTCGTTTGTAGAGTCTCTCAGAATAACCGCCATATATATATATATATATATGTATGTGTGTATTTGTGTGGATATAAGAAAAAAAGAGGGGAAGATCATATATATGGAGGAAATAGTTGCCACGACCTCAAGAGGAACAGCGGACATAAAGGAGCGATTCAGAAGCAATTCGGTGAGTACATGTCGATTTATGTTCGCAAATCGCCGATAGCTCAACTCTATTCGTTTTTTTTTTTTTTTTTTTTTTCCTTCTTTTCCTATTTTTCACAGTTCTACACTATCTCCATTTGGTAATCATATTGCCTTTAACAAACTGAGGTTTCTATTTACATAAAACATTCATTTTATATATAAAAGTTGAATATAAAATAAGAGATAACCATAAATTTATTTATCGTTGAATCATAATTAAACTTTTACTCGGGTATTTAATCAAATCCTTGAAAATAAGTGAACGATATCGATGAGTAATTTTCACGAGTAATTTTCCTGCACCAAAAAAAAAAAAAAAAAAAAAAAAAACAAGAAAAAAAAAAGATTGGATGTTAAAGACGCTTTTAGTAATATTAGTTGTAGTAGTGATAACAATAATAGTAATGGATAGATTGTACGTATATATATATCTATAATTATATAGATATATATATCAAGATGAACGCGCGGCTTGTGAAGAGAAGATGAGAAGACCAGTCAATTAATTACTCCACCTTGTACTTTCATTTTCCCTGAGGACCTCAACACAGTCACTCAAATACTTTATCGTGTCGAATTATTTGACAAAAAAAAAAAAGAATAGAGAATAAAAGAAAAGGAAATGAATAAAAAAAGAAAAGAAAAGGAAGTGAAAGAAGAAGAAGAAGAAGAAAAAGAGAAAATAAAAATAAGAAAAAATATAAATCACTTACTGTGAAATAAATTTAATTAAAATCAATCACTACTAATTAAATAACTAAACAGATATTTCACATATATATATAAAATCATACACATATATAAACTCTTTATATTATTACAAAAATTCCCAATAGACTATTATTTACCCACTACATTTGAATATTTATCGTGCAGTTGATGTTTAATTAGTGTAGAGAGAGAAAAAGGTGACCGCGCATTTGGGAATAACCAAAAAACGATTTGAAGTAAATAAATAAATAAATAAATATATATATATATATATATATATATATATATATATTTAACGGAAGAAGTATGAGTCCGTGACAAGGGGCAATGGGAGTTATAGTATGGGGAAAATAGTGGAGAAAGAGTGGCCAACAGCAAGAGGGTTGGACGGGGTTGTACGTGCGTGTGAGACCATTGAATCTTTGATGGGTGAGTAGGGATCGGTCGTGGGGAGGCCCCAACACTTTCCACAGTTTCCCCAGTGAGAAATATGTATACATATATACAGTAAATGTCAGTTTAACGTCTAACTCTAGACGAATAAATACCACAGTATTTTCTCTTCTCCATATTCTCCTCTTCTCTTTCTCTCTTCTCTACACACAATACACTTATCCTCTCACGCTCTCATTGAATAACCAATGAAATGTTTCTAAATTTTTTCAGAATAAAAAAAAACAAAAAAAAAAAAATTTTTTTACCTTTTTTACCTCTTTTATTATTATTATTTTATTTTTTTTTTTTCTCTTATTCATACACACTCTATTCAAAAATAATATTGAAATAATTATAATAATAAACGGATAAACTAATCAAATTTTTATATTTTTTTTTTTTTTTATAATTAACGATATGAAACAAACAAAAATAGCCAAATATATTTTTCTCATTCTACTTTCTCTCACTTTTTTTTTTTTTATCCACTACTTCTCCATTTGTAATTGTCAGTTATAAAATTTTCATTCATTATATCACATAGTAAATGTGAAATTTCGATAAAAATATATTATACAATGGATATGTATATTTATATAGATGAATTTTTGGTAAATTTTATTGGAAAATTCGCGCACACCAGCATTTTCCATCTCCAATTAACAGAACCCACAGTCAGCCCTTAACGAGCGTTCAATAAAATATTATTGAATTATCTCACTAAAAATATATATATTGTCATCCCCTCTCCCTCCATTCCTACCCATCCTACATTTTTTTTTTTCTCTTTTTATATATATATCTATATATATATATATATACATAAAGGTTCGTTAAAAAAAATCGCGGGATTTATGCCGCCCAACAATATCATCGCTACGAATACTCTAACGAGGGTGGTCGAATTGAATCGATATTACTCTCTCTCTCTCTCTCTCTCTCAATGGCAGTAGACGAGCTATGTACTCTCGCTCTATCTATTTTTCTCTCTCATAACGAGCTACCCATTAGGAGAATGTTGAAGAATCAGTTTAATTAAGCTGGCTTGCACATAAATGTGTATGTTGACTGGTGATAGCTGATGATTTTCACTGCTGTTACAATTGTGTGGACTGAAAATTGCTCATTATGATATAAAAAATTGAAAAATAAATAAATATACCTTATATCTACTGTGTTACACCTAAAATTATATTACTTACATGGATACAGTAATTGTAAATAATGTGTAACATTGACAATTTAAGTATATGTATATAAAAAAAAAAATAATAATAATAATAATAATAAATTAATGATCATTATCATTAAATAAATATATCCTGTTTGTTTGTTATTATTTTTTTTCTTCTTCATTTCTCATTGTACACTTCATTTTTGTCCATCTGTTTAATGTTACTACTTTTATTCATCACTTTAACATTTCACTGTGACATTACGATTGGAAACAATGTGTGGGTTTATCGAAGAGTTACATTTACTGTCAGCAGTTACCTTGTACGTCCGATCAAAGTGTCGATTTTACCTTTTGCACGGAGGCAGTTCACACCGTATAACTACCAACTATTTCTATACGTATATATATATATATATATATATATATGTGTGTATAAATGAGAAACCCAAACTGGCCGCATCATCTAGACCCAGAGGAAGCGATTGCAATACCTTACCAACACTTGGTCCGCCTCGCCACACCCTACAATCGCGCACCTACTACTCTCCGGTCTGATGTCGACCATTCTCTTAATTGAATTAGCCATGCGGAATTAGCAATTTCAGATTGGCCTTTGAACCAACCTCACCTTTCCTACACACACACACACACACACACACTGAATCATATATATATCGGTACGAATGTAACGTTAGAGAGCGATATAGACTGCAGTGGAGAGTATAAGAGCAGTTGAAGCTGATGTCGGCTTCGTGGATTAACCCAAGCTCTATACACGTACGCCCAATCCACGTTATCGTTCATTTTGAATTGGTGAATATGCGAATACAGAGTTAAGTGCTCAATAGATATATGTGAGTCTTATATACACATACATACATTTGTGAGAGTTAAAACTAAAGTAATCATGAAACTTCATTCATCGTATCTATATATGAAAAGTGTAATAAATTAATAAACTTCATATGATTAAGTTATAATATATTTTCATGTATTAATTCCAATCATTGATTTTATTTATATATTATTATATTATTTGTTTATTTTTATTTTCTATTGTTTTCTCACTTATTATCTTCCACTGACACTGTCAAATACCGTGATATCGATGATTAATGTCAAAAAATGATGGTATAGGCAGCAAACCAAACGTAGTTCATCTTCTTCTTCTACTTCTTTATTTTCCGGTTTTTCTTTTCTACAAGGGAGAATCGTTGAGCCATCGATCGTAATGTGCTTTTTCGAGGTCAGCGATTCCCACTTACTCACTTCTATATATCTACCTTACATATACGTACGTAATATACGTATATAGAAAATAGGATATGTTGGGTGCCGGCTCACCAATCGCAGTTTCTCCGCTTCCTCAACCCAGCTGACTCGATCAATCTTTGAACTGGAGCCCGTCCAGGTCATTAGCACCTTATCGGAATCACGGCTTTTTCTCTCTACCCAAGAGATCGTTCTTTATATATCTATCTGATGTGATTCCACCCTTTCTACCTTTTTTTTTTTCCGCCCACTCACTACCGCCATCTCCCACGTCACACACATCTCTTATTCTTATTCTTATTCTCATTCTCTTTCCTATTTTCTATCTACTTCTCACATCCACATTCACATCCCTCTTTCCCTACCTCTTACATTTTTTTTTTTATTTTTTTCTTCGAATACATGGAAAAATCGTTCGCAAAACGACAAAGTTGCGTCATTGAGATTTTATCTTTGATAATACATTTCGTACATATCCTCAAATCAACGTAGAAAATACTTCAATCACAGAATTACTTCAATCACATTTGAAACATTATTATAAATTACATGGAATAAATAAAATAAAAATATCACGTGAATACAATAATATATATATATCTAATAAATCAATGTAAAAAATAAATGAAAGATACGAATAAACGAAAAAAGAAGAAGAAAAAAAAAAAAAAAACGTGAGACTATAAAATAATTTTTGATAAATTTTATATTTCTACAGAGATATATATCTACTTATAATCGTGGGAGTGTTACGGTAAATTATTTTATCGTCTTATATAGATGTAATACACCGTGAATCTGGCGCCAGTCAAGTGATTCACGCGTGAAATACATCAACATTAGTACGTCGTTTACCGTATACATCAGACAGACATGCGAATATACACGCAATGTATATAATACATAAACGTGTGTATACGTTAGTACTGGACATTTAAACGATTCTGTCTCGATTACGACTGCCCGTATTACCACCCACGTATATTATATACGATAAGGTAACACCATACGCGATAACGTAGATGTTCATTCACCAAAAGGGATTCAACATCACTCTCCCTCACTTACCCTTACCCTCTCATAATTCTCGATGTTTCTATATCTACATCACTGTCTTTCACATCCACACTATACTCATAGCGTGATTTAATACCGTAAATATAAAATTGTACAATTATTTCAAGTGTATTTTTATCTTTACCCGAGTATATTAATGTTCATTACCATATAAATAAAATTTTTAATACAAAATGATTTTTATTTTTATTCCTTTGTCATTTACGATTGCAGTGAATTCTCTCTCATATTTAATTTTATAGATGACATTTATTTAACTATTTCATCATTCCATCATATATATATCTATAAATGAATGTATTTTATTTCATATTGTATTCTACACGTGATGAATAGGTATATACATATTTAACTGTACCATTGAAACATTTTAAGATAACTAAGTTCATTTCCTTTCTATACGTCTTTCAATTGTCGTAAAGTTCATTGTAATGATCGGAACCTCAACTTACTATTAATACATTTTTATTTTTTTTTTTTTAAATCAGAAATCACACAGTTACGGTATGAATAATTTTTATTTCTTTCTCTTCAATATTTATTGTCAATCGGTCTATCTCAATTTTTTCTTCATCGTATTTTATCATATAAGTTCAGTAAAAAAGTAATTTACGTATAAAATAGTGCAGAGTAAAATACTGGAGGAAGAAATGGAAGAAATGGATGGTTAATGAAAATGAAATGGAGAAGCTAAAATAAAACAATGAATAATCGTGAAAAAAAAAAACAAAAAGTAAAAACATGAAATATGAAATCGTGTACATACTGCCAAATGTAATATGCTCGCGTGACTGTATATTTTACAAATCTTTAACTATAACTAAATTTATATCTAGAAATATTTACTCGGTTGAAAAAATGGAGATATCCGGATTATTTCACGTAATAAACGTTTGAACATTAATGAATGTATTTATAAAGTAAACTTATTATAAATAGAATACCAATAAATTTAATTGACTGGAATTGATATAATTTTTATGAAAAAAAAAAGAAAAAAGAAAAAAAAAATGAATTTTTTCTCTTTCACTATCTCGTTATGATATTATATTACCAAGTCCAATTTTATCACGAGTTTTATACTTTATATTATTTTATTTTTTATTTTTTCTTCTTCTCATATTTTATTTTCACACTTTTTCATTTATTTATTTATTTATTTATTTATTTATTTATTTTGTTTTCTTTTTCCATTCGCACATTTGATATAAATTTGTGCACATCGATCCAAAATAGAAAACTTTGATTCTTCTTTTTACCTTCTTTATTTTATTTTATTTTATTTTATTTATTATTTTTCGTTTTTTTTTTTTTTTTTTTTTTCTTACCCCTCGTGTTCACTCAGTGGCAACTTTAGCCATCAGTCTTGAGGCGTTAGAAAGGTATATAGGTTCTTGACACGAGACATATCTTTGAAGGCAAAAAAAAAAATATATATATAAAGAAGAAATAAAACAAAAAGTGCAACTGATACTCTATATATAAAGTTACAATAATTTAATAAATATTCAGTATAGTGAGGAAAAAAAAATACTATAATAATAAAAAAGATACGAAAAATTAAAAAAACAAAAAAAAAATATTTATGAATAAAAGAAAATATTTTGAGTTTAATTGAAATAAAATAATTAAAATTAACATTTTCGATATGTATCTATTATAGATTTCGTAATAACTCAAGGGAAATGACAGATAAACTTTTTTTTCCTTCATAAGATAATAAAGTAAAATTCTTAATTAAAAATGAAAATAAAAATACAACTTTAACGCCAATAATCCACATATCAGAATAATAATGTAAAGCTATAACTGTGAAATAAAATGATTGAAAAAATCTGAGTTTTATCAGCAAGAAATGCGTTTGTTTTCACTATCATATTTCATTCTCATGCTGACTAGCCAAGTGGAATCCTCAGATTGTCATTATTTTTGTTAGGGGCAAATGTTGGATGAAAGATAGAGAACAAGAAACGAGGTGAAATGAAAAAGAGCAAAACACGAAACGTAACGATAAACGTGTATGAAGAAAAGTAAAGTATAATAGGAAAATAAGAGAAAATAAGATGAAAAAAAAAAAAAAAAAGAAGAAGAAAGAGAGATAGAGAGATAGAGAGGAAAGAATGAGAATGAACGAAGCAAAGTTGAGGTGAGAATCAAAGTTGAAAAGAGGTAGAAAGAGAATAGGGCGGAGATCTTGAAACGACTGAAGCAAAGTGATAAATGAACGGGATTCAATTTGAGGCCAATCAACATTCTGATTCTCTCTCTATCTCTACCTTTTTTTCTCCTCGGTATATTCACATTTTCTCTGTCTTACACTCATGTTTGTTTCTCGTTTATCCGTTTGTCTCCACTTCTGTAACATTCACCCAATGTCATTTGTTTTTTCTCGCACATTTTCTCTTCTACCTCGAATAAAATACACGTATATAGACATGTTATATTTGTCTTATTTCTCGTTTTATATTCACCTTTGAGCTCATCTCACTGTGTCGCAATCACGTAGAAATAGTCTCTTCCCCCTTTCCATTCCTCCATTTTTTTTTTTTTTTTTTTTTTTTTCAATGTAAATATTTTATTTGAAAAGGACAAAAAAAAAATAATAAAAAATTTCATCACACGAATATAATCAAATGGTGAAAAAAATTTTATAAACAAATACATATAATAATGATTATTTCAAAAAAAAATTTGGGAATAACAAAAAAAAATCTGTACAATTTAAAAGTAAATATGTAAAAGTGTTAATCGTCAATTAAAATTGTTCTGTTAAATATCAATAGATTTAATATACAATTGGAATATTACGCAGATGAAAATGTTAGTTTTGGAAAAACGATTGAGAAAATAAATAGATTCAATCGTTATTGCAATATTCGTACATAGTAACAGCAATAAAACCCATCGGTGGGTGAATTTTCAAACACACAAAACTCATTGAAACACTTGACGATGAGAGTAAACATTTTCAAACGAGAATAATTATCGAGTGCAACGATGCAATTGCTGTGTTTCATCTAAAAGGATAGGAAAGAAACTCTATATATCACATCACGTCACAGTGATATTTTCATTTAAATCTAAATTTATCTGCCAATGATTTCATTTCGGAATTGCATTTCAACATTATAAAGAAAATAATTTTGATTTGAAAGAAAAATAAAAGAAAAAAAAAAACATTTTGAATTATCTTTTTTATATCACGATCGATTATTTTAATATAAAACGGAATGTGAAATTTTATAAAATATACAAAATATTTATATATACATATGTGTATAAATAATGTACATATTATATATCATCATTTTAATGAAAATTCAAAATATTTGACAAATATTCTATTGTCAATTTAACCATTGGAATATATTATATACTTAAATTGAAATATTCAACGAATTCATGTATAACACGGTATACGCATCAGGATCTTGACTGGCTCAATTCGTATAATTAAATTCTGAAAATTATTAATAACGTCCAGTTGGATTATATAGAATGAAGTCAGGAATGTTGGATGGCAGTATACGGTTAGTACAAACTCATCCACCCTAAACCACATATATAATTTCGCGTATACACGGAGAAAGTGAGGACCTCTTGCTGACGCGGATTGCGCGTCAGTGTCAGTTGGGTTGACGCGGCATTTAGCCATGATGGCATACAGACGAGAAAAATTCTCAGAGTGAGGGTTGAATGAGAAAAGAAAAGTGAAATAGCAAGGAAAGAGAGACACACAAAATTGTGGTCCCTTCCGATTCTGTAAAATCTCTCTGGAGATAAGAGCAAGATGGGCACTGCCGCTCACTGTCATGACGAGAATAATCCGTAATTCCATTTTGTCTTACGTTTATATATATATTTATTTTTTTTCTACTTCTTCTTTTATTTTTTGAGATAGTAAACGAGAAAAAGGAAATTGAAAGATAAGCTGTGCGGCGAGTGTGCAATAATACTTGATCTGTCAAATGTCTACGTCGATTACCTTCGTCATCAATTTTACTCGAAAAATAAATTTTTCTATTGTTTCACTCTCATACATTCATGTTCTGATAATAATGATAAAAAAAAAAACAAACAAACAAACAAACAAACAAAAAAAGAAAGAAAAAGAAAAAGAAAAAAAATAATAATGTCGTATGGTGATTGTAAACGCACGATCTAAACACTTTAATTCGCGGTGCAAACGTTATTATACAGGTTTCTCTCAGCCATTAATCATCTGGGCGATCGTCGGCCGGCATTAATTATCCCCGGCCATTTTCCAGTATACAGCAGACAGCCGTTTCCCGGGATTGGCTTCGTCACGAAAAGCGAGGAGAGTATGTTGGAAACCCATGCGGCCAAGCTTGGGTCAGCCTGTTCGCATGAAATTGATACGTTCTCATGTATTAAAGTGGCATAATCGCCGGCGGCTTAGCGCAAATCGTTTCTCGTGCAGCACCACTCCATCTCTTCATTTCAAAATCCGCATTTCACATATATACGTATTCATATAATAATAAATATATATATATATCCAAATGCGTGTAACCTCAATGTAAATTTTCCATATACCAAAATAAACATCCACACTCAACATATATCATTGAAAATATATCCAATCACTTTTAATTAACTCTGATAAACATAATATCTCATTCATACAGGATTTTTTTTTTTTTTCATTAGCACTAAAAAGCTCGAAAAAGCTCTCGCGATTATATAAACAAAAAAAAAAGAGAAAATAATCCACTGCAGTTTGTGTACGTAAAATTATTAATTTTTTTTTCCCCTCCTCTCTCTTCTCTCAATTTTTTTTTTTGTTTTTTTTTTTTTTTTTTATCTGGTTACATGAAGATATGTTTTATTTTCCTTGTGTCGCGTTGAAAAAAAATTCAATTTACTCCGATTCTCATTTATATCTCTCCACCTCCTTCTCTACCTCTTGACCACCACCACCACCACCACCACGATTTTTAATTTTATTTTATTTATTCATCTTTTATTTTTCATATTTTTTTTTTGTTATTTATTTGCTTTATTTTATTATTATTATTATTATTATTTATTATTATTATTTTTTTTTTTCACTTTTTTCACTCACTCTTTCTCTTTCTATTTCAGTTACAGTCAAACGGGCGAACCGCAAGCGTACATATTCATTTCTAGGTAAGCCAGTTTTTTGTGTATACGGCGGCTACCACCGATGACTAATAGCCCACGGGGAAATGGTGTGTACCGGGTTAGTGAATCCCCCAGGCTCTTGTATACCCGATTTTTCCACGGTTTTCCCCCATTTCATCCTCTACACTCACTTTTTCCAACTACCACTACTACTACTACAGCTCCTCCTACTACTACTACCACTATTACTGATACTACTACTACTACTACTATTACTAAATATTCTTTCATACCAAACATGTTATCTATAATATTAAATATTTCGATATTTTTCCATCATCAATAACTCAACGAGATCAATTTGCGATTGGACCTCAGTGTCCGCAACATCCATCATTTTCATATATGTATATATATGAATTAATTATCTCAAGTATATAAAATAAAGTTTAATAAATGATTTACGAAAAAAAAAAAAAAAAAAAAAAAAAAAAATGATAATTCACATATTTATTTCAATTAAAAAATGAAAATATAAAAAAATAATCAATATTATTCCACTACCACTTATTATCATACGAATACAATTTAATAATAACCATGTATATATTTATTTATATATTATTTGATGCTAAATTTACACGATAAAAGGTTCACAGTGTATATAATAAAAATATACATCTAAAAATAAAAACGTCGATGTCAAAATGCAAATGACCTCACATATTTTTATTCACAACTTGATATGACGACAATGAATGAATTGTTATATCACCCTCTTTTCTATAACCATCAGTGTCACCTCTCTCCCTCTCCAATTTATTCCTACCCAACCACTTATTTTACCCTACACAATGTCACCATCATACTCCATTTGCAGTTATACAATCTCAACTCAAGCCACATTGCATTCATAAATATTGTAAAATGATTGATTACTCATACTGTATATACAAATGTTATGTCGTCACAGCAAACACATCGCCTGCTTTTCAAAGAATTTATGCCAAGGCAAATTTAATGGTATAGCTCTTCTTTTATACAATATCTATATATATATATATATATATATCATTTTTTTATTCATGTATTTATTTATTATGTATGACAGGTGATCTGTCATCAAGGTAAATAAGTTTCAGTCAATTGATTGAATTAAAAAAAAATTTATTTATCACACTCTATATAAATAATTTCATTTATTTATTTATTTATTTATTTATTTATTTATTTATTCATTATTATCATATAATTTTATACAATAAATTTATAAATTTACAAATTTACAATCAAAAAGATCTTTTAACAATATACTTAACAGTGACATTGTTAATACGTATTATCCATACGCCAAAAGAAATAGATACTAAACTTTCTCCCTTTCCCAGCCCTTCCACTCGTCTGCCTGCACCATTTTACCCCAGTCGTCGTTTTGAAAAAACTTCTCGCCGTTTATGGCATTAAAGTAACTCGTGAATCTTATTCTTCCCCGCGGGCTACAAACACAGAGTATAGGATTGCGATATATACACGGGGTATGGGATCGTGATTCTCTCTCTTACTCTCATTTCCTTTTGTTATTATTTTTTTTTTTTTCTGTTTTTCTCTTTCTTTCTTTCTTTTTTTACATTTTCCCTGTCTTTGTCTCGTTGACCTCGCTTTCCTTGTTCGAATAAAGAGAAAAGCGTGCAAAACCCCGTGCGCATACTTTTGCAGAAATAGTACAACAACGTTGTCGACGTCTCTATCGTCATTGTCGTCGTCGTTGTTGGCAACTGGGGCGAACTTTTTTACGATGGCTTCTTAACGTAATGCATTTATTGTACAATAAAGACCGTCTGCGTGGAAAGCGCTATACAGAGTTTTAACGAGACACATTCAACTCACGCATTCGGGAAGAATCTGCACTTTTCTCCGAGATTTTAATTTTTTTTTCATTATATTATCATTATAATTTTTTTTTGTTTTTTTGTTTTTTTTTTGTTCTTCACTTATTATTTTCTTTATTCTCTTTGGACTCCAAGTGTTCTATATAAATTATATTATCAGAAAAAAAAAAATAAATAATAATAATAATAATAAGTAAATAAATAAATAAAATAAAAAATATATATAATAATGAGAGAAAATAAAAGGAGAAGTACAGACTGAAAATGAGTGATAATACAAACAAAAAAAAAAAAAAAAAAAAAAGTGACGATTGCATAGAAAAAAGTATGAGAAGGAAAAATTTTTTTTTTTTGTTTTTTGCTCTGACGTCTTTTCGTCTTTTAATTTCATCGATTGGAACTCATTGAAAAGGAGAATTGGAAAGTAGGTAGAGGTAGTTACCAATCTGTGAAAGGAGGGGGGGGGGGGGGGGTTTATCGATGCTAGTCTTGCATATATATATGTACCTATTGAAAGACTTTTCCGGTCGATATAGTTATTCACTATTCTATCGCTCTTTCCACGCCCGAGGGAACGATATTCGATTAATCCGCCGTTTCTCGGAATAATAATCCACTGAATTACTAATCGAACTATCGCCTGGGCGATCTCCATTAAAACGAAATGGAATCTACTCGATTTCCGCGACGAATCGCCTCCGGTGTAACTGCACCACCACTGCAAGCCCATCAGCAGGCACGAACCTTACACTCCTATGTCGTAAAAATTTGCGCATTTGAACCATTCAACATTGCACATACTACACCAATCATTCTCTCACCCTCTCCATCTCACCCACCCACACACACACACACACACACATCTAAACAAAAAAAAATTTAACCGCAAATATCCCCCTGTCCTTCACTCCCACACTATCCCGTTCCATCTCACCAATGGTGGTACACTAAAAAATGGCAATAAAATAAAATTATGTGAGTGCGAGCAAATGACGAACTTCAAATGTGCAAGATCGCACGCGCGCGCCCAACAACGTAAATTCATCGCGTATAAAATGAAACCAAGTGCGGGCGTGACGAATAAACAAAAAAATAAAAAATAAAATGTTAAATTGAATAATAATAATAATAATAATAATAACTAACTAACTAACTAACTAACTGAATAAATAAATAAATAAATAAATAAATAAAAATCAAAAATCAAACGGGAGAGTAAGAGAGAAAGAGAAAAAAAAAGTTGAAATAACGAAAAAAAAAATGGACGAATTGGAATCACATTCCATTCGCAAAGTTATAGTACGTACTTATACATATATAATAGCCATATATACGTACATACGTACATATGTATATATATATATGTGTGTATGTGTATATACAATACCGAATACTTTTGTGCACGTTGCAGCAGCAACAGGCCACACCGCAGCATTCAATTTCAATTTTACAAAGTGGCACTCACGACATAGCCATTTTTAGTTGAGAATTTTTGTGCGTGTTGAAAAAAAAAATGGAAAGAAAAAAAAAAATAACAAAAAAAAAAAAAATACAAAAAACAAAACTTTCTATTCGGTGTATGCATTGGATACTATGCAATGGTTGTGTGTATGTATACATAAATATAATGAATGCGCACAAAAGTACATATCAATAGTATGAGGGTATCGATAACACGTGACCCTTTATACAATTGAATATACATAACAATACTTTATCGATGTAAACATTAAAAAGAAAAAAAAAACAAAAAAAAAAACAAAAAAAAAATAAAATAAAATAAATAAATAAATAGATGATAATAATAAAAATACAAAATAAAATACTGTAGATTTTGTAAATTGTACACGATAACAATTGGAATTAATGCTTGAATAAATATAACTGTTATCTGTACAAATAGATATACTCAAATACTTTTGAATTATAGTTGTGAGAAAGTGCAAAACCATGTTTAAAATGAAACTTGTTAAATACCATTAAAATTTATAATATTCACTATAATTGGATACTATTTTTCCATTAAATAACAATACAATAACAATATAAATCATTTATCATGAGTATATTTTTATGAATATAATATACCAAGAGTAATATTGCAATTGATAAAACTAAAACCGTGATAATTCAATTACATCTATGATATTGCAAATAAAATAATCAATTACACGTTGTACATGAGATGAATCATAAAAAAAAAAAAATATAAAAAGAAGAATTTCAATAAAATCAAATATATCGATATATTTGCAATTTTACATGGAAAAATTTTTTCTCTATTCACTTTTATATATAAATAATATATAATATTTATCAATAATAAATGTACAATGCAGTCCATAACTATGACAGCAATAGGAAAATAATATTGACATATATATATATTTTTTTATATATGACAAAATATATGAGGGATTCCATTTCACATTGCACAAGTTATATATATTTATATTTGTATATAGATATGTGCGGATAAACCGATCGAGGTCCTTTCAACGAGATAAATAATCACGTTCATGGAAAAAGGAAAACGGTTTTAGGTATATATATTATATTATATATTATATACTTCTTATGCGATACGTTCGAACTGATCAAAGTCCATTGGCATAAACTCACAGATCTACCATCCATATATATATATATATATTGGTTTACATTTGTATATATCCATGGGCTTATACATCCCCTGTAAAATATATCGTATGATAAATATAACGATATATATGGGTGTATATATAGACTCATGTATAAGGGATGAGATGTTGCGATCCAGGCATTTTCCATGGTCGACCTTGTACACAAATATAACGTGTACAGGTCACGAAAAGTGGAAATAAATAAAGCGAGTATGGAAAAAAAGCAAGAAAAAGAAAATGATGAAAAAGGTGATAACAAAAAAAAAAAAAAAAAAGAAATGGAAAGAATAAAAAATTTTTTTTAAATATAATTTCTTATGGTAAACGTGAATTTTTCTCCAATATGAATAGTAGATATTTTTTATTTATATATTTTTTCTCCATTTTTTGTTATAAATTCAGGAAATTCAAGTGTAGACAGGACAACATTAACATTTTGACACTGAATATCCTACTCACACTTTTGTATTAACATTTTTTTAATTTACAAAATTCAAAATACTAAAATACAAATTTGCACTTTAAATGCATATAAAATTCACTGGATCCCCTTGAAAAAAAAAAATAAATAAATAATATAAAATAAATAAATCAATAAATAAATAAATAAATATATTAAATATTCATATTTCATCGATAAAAATTTCCTATTCTCTTGTCACGATGCACCATCTCCCATCATCATACAGAGCATACACATTCCAAATACAAATGAAAAAATTGACATGAGAGTATATATACAATACTTCAAGTAATACAATACACGGATACAGGTACTTATATATATTCAAGAAATGAAAAAAAAAAAATAAATAAATAAATAAATAATAATATACATACATATATACACCGAAAGATCTTATATGTTTGAATGATATTTCAATATTCCAATGGTGCATAGAAAACTTTCAGAACACAAAGGGAATAGTATTGAAAGCGCACAGTAAAAGAAGAGGCCAAGTGCATTTTTATTATTATTTTATTTTTTATTTTTTTACTTTATCACATACATATATATATATATATATACCTATACATATGGCTTGTTGAAGTTTTCTCTTCATCTTTTCTCCTATTTTCATCTATTTAAGCATCTAACATTCGTCGTATTTCAAACTTTTTATTTATTTATTTATTTATTATTATTATTATTTAATATATTCTTATATACTGATACATACGTCTGTGTTATGTATAATATTCTGTTCTTTTCATGCAAGGATTTTATAAAAGTGGAAAACCCACACGGTCACTGGACAACCTACAGAGAAAATGAAATACAAGTAGCAACGATACATCACATACATCGTATATGTGTATAAGGGATGTAGGGACATATGAGTGTCCACGAGCTTGTCCCTTTCGTCGTCAAAAGCACGAGGGGTTTTCGTCTCCTCGGAGATCGGATGTTTTTCGAACTTTCAGCCACTCGTGTACAACAGGACAAAAGAAACGACGAATGTTCATCCCCTATAGTACATCACTCTCACCATCTATTTATTTCTTTTTCTCGCTTTATTTTTTTTATTTATTTTTTTTTTTTTTTTCTTCTCGTTTTTTCATTCACTGTACATACTGACTATATAACATTGACCAAATACGCGAGTGTCTCCTACTCTCTCTCTCTTTCTCTCAATTTCCTTTCGTCTTTTTTTATTGTGAAACCATTTTCTCCCCACTCGAGTCGTTCATTCGACAGCCAAGCACTCGTTTTTCATCCACTCAAGACCAACAGAGAAAATAATTCTCGATAAAGTCATCTTGTCTGTCACTTAAAATTTCCTTGTATTTGCAATATTATAATTATTATAATGAAAAACAAAAAAAAAAAAGATAAATATATATATACATAGGAATTAGTGAAGAAGAAATTGATGATACAAAGTTAAGTATTATTTAGGTATGTTGGGCTTAAGCACATCCTGGAAATTCTCCACATAAAACGCTGTAGGTACATATTTAGATGTATATATGTATTTATGTATTGACGTTATATAGCATCTACCAGAGAAAAGTCGGTCGAGCCTTTATTAACAAATTACCATAATTATGCAACGAGCAAGGCCGTACTCATTACCATACAGTTCAGATGACCCTGCTGCATCTTGCTCTCGCTTTTCTATACTACCACTTCTTCTTCTTCTTCTTCTTCTTCTTCGTCATACACATATTCACACACAAATTCACATGGTTGGTGAACGGAAATGGAATTAGTTATCTCTGATACTATTACTAAATTGTAAAGAATGAAAATTATATACATAAATATAACGTCATATCGCTGACGTAATACCAAAGATAAAGATATAATTGAAAAATAATAAGTGGAAATAAAATCAATTGTAACAAAAATTCCAAATTTAAAAGTGTCAATTGAAATATTTAAATAAAATTTTACATTTAAATAATTTGTGTGATATTTTAATTATTTCTCTATTTTTATTTATTCATTAATAATATTATTATTTTTTATTTTTTATTTTTTTTTTATATTTCCTCGGTTTCTTTGACTTATTATTTATTCTTTCGAATGGAAGATCAGAAACAAAAAAAAAAAAAAAAAAAAGAATATTTTTACAATGTTCACGCTCATTTAAACACACTGGCGACGATAATGCCTCTTCGAGGCGAACATCTTCGACCCGACGTTAGACATCATTACACAATATTCTGCGGATCAAAGGAGCGCAGACACGGAAAAGAACAAAGATAAAAGAAAGAGGGGGAGAGGAAAGGAGAGAAGGAGGAGAACAAAATAAAAAAAAAAATAACAAAAAGGAGAGTAGGTAGAGTATAAAAGTGAAAAAATAAATAAAATACCCAATGGTAAAAGTGATACAGAGAGACAAGAGAGACAAGAGAAACGTGTAATGTAGCGTGCTAGATAGATGGGTCAGTGTGGCGAGAGTTAATAACTATTTTCACTCAACTGGCAGAGAGGAAACACGACGCCATCACCCGAGCATTCGTAACAATGAGTGAAGGATCAGAAATTGAAGACGATGACTCTATACGAGATATATATATATATGTATAGATGTGTATATAAAGACATCGTTGGCCCAATCGATTTTCTATACATTCCAAAAGTTGAGTATTTGCCAACAATGCGAATTAATTGAAGAGAGATACTTTACGACATCTCGACAAAATTAATTTTCCTACATAAATAGAATAAATTTATTGTCAACAGATTTATCATAATTTTATTCTATTTTATTTTATTTTATTTTATTTTATTTTATATTATTTTATCATATATATAGATGTATATTTATTTTCTTCCTTTTTATATAACGCCTCAGGTTAGTAAAAACAAAATAAAGGAGCAAATGAAAATAAAAACAAGAGAAAAAAAAAAAAAAAAAAAAAAAAAAAAAACAATTCTCAAATTTATATAGAGAATAGCGATAGAGAGTAAGCGACATCATCTTGGGAAATGAAATGAGGATGAGAATGCAAGAAGAAAGAAAGAAAAAAAAAAAAAAAAGAAAGAAATAAAATAAAATGAGTGTGAGTGAGTGAAACAGAAATGATGATATAGAGAGAGTAAAGGGGATAAAAAAGAGGCGGATGGCGAAATACAAACGTATAAACGACGCCAGAGAAAGGATGAGAAAGCAGCCCGCACACGGAAGGGCAGCAAAGGGGTGGCACCCTCGCCACGCCATTTCGTAGTCCAATGTCACCCCACTCACTATCTCCGCCTCTCTTTCAACCCCTGTACAACCACTATGGCTTCAACCTACCCTCTGTCCTCACCTCCTCCTCCTCCTCCTCCTCTTCCTCCTACTGCTCTTACTATGTTACCACAGTCGCGTCGTCAATGACTCGGAGGATTAAATCGTACCGATTTAAGCGCGGAATTTCAGTGAAACGTGCCGCTCGATGCAAAATCCAGTGAGTAGATCGTGCAATAGAGTGAATTTAAATGGTTTTCACTTTTTATTTCAATTACTCTATTTATTTATTTATTTATTTATTTATTTATTTATTTATTTCACCTTTCTCAAATTTAATGATTTTATTTATATGAATCTCCACTTGAATTAAAAATATTTTATTGTTAAATATAAAAAAATCATTTATATTATATTCAAAACACTTTTTATATTCTCATTATTGGATAAATTTTCTTGATTTATTTTTCAATTTTCATCTATTTTTATTTGACAAATATCAATGTCCATATTTCCCTTTATCTACTCATAAATATTTCCTAATATATTTTTTTTTTAATTTTATTCCAAACATTTCTCTTCTTTTCGACCAATTATTAACAATTAACATCCTGATATTTATCGTAATTTTGTGCCATTATCACTGATAAATATATGCAAACATTTTTATATACAAATTATCTCGAAAAAAAAAAAAAAAAAAAAAGAGAAAAAAAAGATACAAAAAAAAAAAACGAAACACAATTTTATTTAATCTCACATTAAAACTTTCCGAACTGAGAAATGGGGAGAGAAAGAAAAAAATAAATAAAAAAATAAAACAGAAGTAAAAACGAAAAAAAAGAAATAATAATAATAAATCGAATAGTCCTCTAGCACAGACACAAAAAACAACCCCTAAAAATCCGTTCTAGTTCGCTCCCCAAATCATTTCACTGAAGACAAATGGATTTCCAAGTCGTTACCGTTCAAGAAATTCAGTCGACGTGAGACCCCCTGACTCTTTTTCTTTCTCTTTTTCTCTCTCTCTCACTCTTCCCTTTATATATACATATACATTTACTACTTACTATTCGATATGTACTCACTATCATCAACGTATATATATATGTATGTATAGTCACTGTACATGGAAAGATGTGAGAAGCGCACGAGTGCGAGCGCGTCAGCGAGTGAAAATTCTTTCCCCGGCGCCCAGCAACTTTCCTCATTTCCGGTTTACCTCGCTCGACTTGCGTCGCGGTATAGTTGACACTTCCTCCCAATCCATGTGTCCCGTACATACACACAATTGGTTATACAAATAATATATATATATATATAGATTACAGAAATCGAAACGCGCGTATTTCAATTTTTTTTCGCAAATCCAAATGAATAAAAAGAAAAAAAATTCCAATCTCAATAGAATAAAATAATATCATATAAAATTTTAAATTATATCAATCACAAAAAAATAATTTATATTAATATCGTAAATCAAAAAATAATTCAATTAATTCAATCGCAAAACTGAGAAAAAAAAATTTCCATCCATTTCACGCATACGAAAGATTTAATTATACATATACCCATGTGACAAAATATGAGAGAAAGTCCCCAAAGTCAATGTTGTGTACATATATATATTCAAAAGGACATATAACACAATCGCAGTATTGCGTGACGAAAGACGCCGATAGGATGAACGATTCGCTTGAACGCGTGAATCGCGTGTCGCTCCATTAAGTCTTTACGAGGTCATATATCAACTCCCACTTGAACATCTATCATCAAAGAATTAACGCTTTGAAGAACCAGGACGATGACAATAATAATAATAATAATAATAATAACAAACACCATCATCATCATCATCATCATCATCATTATTATTATGAGACGCAAAGACTGTGACTTATGCGTTTCGACATTACTAATATAAATCTATTTAATTAAATATCAATTAAACACTTTGCCCTACCACATTTAGCAGCATCTAAAAAATCTTTTACACATATCACACAAATACACACATAATATTTATATAAAAGATAATATATAATAATCATAATTATATATATACTTATAATAATTGTATATACAATCAACTACACTGGTTATACTGCAGATAAATAAATAGAGAATGGCGTTGATCCTTGCAAGACAAAGCATTGCAGCAAATGTCGGAGTATTAAATATATATATATATATATATACACACACACATATATATATATATATATATATATATAAAGAGAGATTACAATATAACGCCTCGCTGTGATGCACGATGTTGCGCCACAGTGGAATCTAAATGCGCTCTTTGTGGGTCAGTGGCATGAGAATGGACTATATGGCAAAATGAGAGGGGGAAAAAGGACAAAGTGAAGGAGAAGAAGGAGACGAGAATGGCGCTTATTACCATAGCAAAGCTACATAGGCGCCTCAAGACATTGTTGAGGATTACACTAGACGCAAATGTAGCCCTTGATATTATTCATTCTCTGTTTCTCACGTGAGATTATATTCAAGGTACGTGAGTGGAGCAGCTGCTATTACTACTCCTGCTGTTACAATAATCTACTGAGTAGCTAATATATATATATATATATATATAATATATAATTTATACACAAATTAGCATTTTTATTATACTAATAATTGTCATGAAAATTTGTATCTAAATATATTATTTTATTTTATTCATCTATTATTTTCTTTTTTTTTGTTTTTTTATATTGTAATTAATTCAATTTTTAACTCTCGTGTTAATTATACTGTAACACTGTAAAATTTACTTTTCAACAACTGGTTAGGCATTAATTAATTAAAACCTTTAATTTTTTATATATATGTATGTAGTTTGACTTCTGACGACTAAACGATAAGCTTTTTATCGAGCTTATCAAAGTCACTATACGTGTCTCTATGTACATATATATATATATATATATAAATATATGTATATATGTATATATACAGTAGCCGTAATCCACGGGAGGATACAGTAACTGTAGAATAAGTCCAGTTAGCTAAACGAGATGAAACTCAAACTGCGAATCAACAATTCAACATAATGAGAAAGTTTGTCCGCGAAATTTTCTACCAAAGGAACTATTTAATTAATCCCCTGTGCAGTCTCACACTACTATCACATTTAATTCTCCATCATATCTTATATATATATATATATACACATTTACTATTAAACTTCGTCAATTTTAATTAATAAATAAAAATTTTTAATATAATATTCCGAAATGAATTGATATATATATATATATAAATATTTTTATAATAATTATTATGATATAATACTATTGTATTTAATGTAGATTCAATTTACTTTATTGCATGCGTACATTATAATAATTTTGCCTTTTGGACACATCATCTTTCGACTATCATGCATCATGATTGTATATGAAACGTGCGCGTGACGTAGTACAATATTATCGGATACAAGTATATACGTGAATACACTTGAATATATGTAGAATAGTATAGAATTGTATTGCGATCGTGGTTCTGAAACGAATATCGATCGTATAGTAAATATTAGACAACAACATAAACACATAACTAGTGTAATTAAAGCGAATCGCCCTCGATCCTTCGGTTCTCACATCCGCCAAATATCCACCTGCAATATAAAATCCGTCAGGATTTTACTTTCCTCCTTCTATATATACATGCAATTTTATACAGTATATTCACACATTACATATCGATAATATATCAATGTCTAAACAAACAAAAAATAAATAAAAAAAGAATTACCGATTAATTTTTTTTTTTTTTTTTTTTGTTTTATTTCAATTTAAAAACTTTTACATCTCTGATATATATCACCCACATATACTATAGTTAATATTTTATAATTAATAAATTTATCATATGTATTATAATTTAAGTGATATTTAATATTAATAATGAATTATTTTGAATTTAGTTTATATTCAATAGCGTGAGAGTAACCGGATCTTTTGCGACTTGGTGTGCACAAGATCATTACTTGTGAACAGTTTGCACGATCGGAGAGTTAACGATCCGGTAATATCACGGTAGTGCTGTGAACGCGAGCGTAATTCGACAAAGGACCTCGAGGCACACTGTATGTGAATACGCAAAATAAATTGCCAACAATTATATATATATACACGGACATGTATGTATACATATAAAAGTCGCGAGTTAGTTTGAAATCACGGTAGCGCGAAATTAACCATGTACACTACATATACATATATATTTGATCGTACGACACAACTGAAGCGCATGTGGAACTCAACTCGAATATGCATGCACACACACACACACCACACACACACACACACAAATTTATATACATCATATCAACTTTCGAAATTTCTCTCATCAAGTAAGTCCACATGTGTACACACATATCTATAATATCGTGCATATGCGATAGTATTTCAACTAAATTGACTACTGCAAAAAATTTAAACAGTTAAAAATAAAAAACGAAATAAAACAAAAAATAATAAAAGAATATAAAAAAAACAAATAAAGATATTGTATATATAAATATATAATGAATACAATATAATTCTAACATTTCAATAAGAAAACAAGAATTTTTTAAAAACAAAACAAAACAAAAAACAAAAAAAATTACATCATATCAATAAAAAGAATCAAGAAGAAAAAAGAGAAAAAAAAAAAAAAATTAATAAATATATGAATTTCACTTGCAAACTAAAAAAAAAAGAAAAAAAAAAAAGAGGTAATAATAATGAATGAACAAAGACGAGTGATGAAAGAATGTGGACACCCTGTGTGTATGAGGATTCACACATGGATTCATTATATATATATACATACATACACACACACACACACACACAGAGAGGGCCGGCCACCGTCCGGGACCAACAGGTAAACCGGTCAATTCGTTCGTTTAATTTTATTTTTGTACGCATTCTCTCTCACTTCAACATCATCACCATCATCTTTTCCCACTTTATTCTCTCTTGCACCATTCTGCACCATCACGTCTACCTCCAACTCTTCTTTCGCGTCTTTTTTTTTTTTTTTTTTTTGTTTTTTTCAATCCCCCTCCGCCCATCTGTATCCACCTCTTCACATTACGATACCTCACCTATATTCCCCGTCAGTACCTCACGGTATAGATCGGGCATCGTGTTCCCCAGACATCGTCGTTCGTTTATATACGTTCTCGCTCGTACAACGCACGGGGACCCACCAGTCAGACCCAAGCCCACTTTTATCTCGGTCACTACCACACTCTCCGCATTCTCTGAAGGGAATATATATATATATATAAGCTTAAAACCAACAACAACAGCATCAGCATCCAACAGCAATAGTAGAAGTAGTAGCAGTAGCAGCAGCAGCAGCAGTAAACTTTAGGGACTGCCTGAGTTATCCGATACCGATGAATGAATATACTAAAGCCACTGTTTTGAATTATACCATACTATCTCACAGTATAATTTTCCAATACAAATACACCGTTTACTTAATAGAAAACTTTATATCATAGAAAAAAATAATAACAAAAAAAAAAAATATATATATATATATATATAATGAATAAATAAATAAATTCAATATCTTTACACAAATATCAAAAGAGCCAACACGCAATTTTATCAGTGATCCAAGCAAATATTATACAAATAAAATAAAACTCAAGAAAAACTCAAGAAAAAAAATAAATAATTAATGGATTAAAATTCAGTAGAATAAACATGAATCAATTAATAATTTATCTAGCATTTGATCGTCGTTTGAGATTGAAAAAAAAAATAAATAAATAAATAAATAAATAAAAATAATTTCTCTCGTTTTATTATTATTTTTTTTTTCCTTCTTTTTTTCCTATTCTTTCTTTTTTTTTTTCATCTGAATGGAAAAGAATGGTATAAATTATTTCAGGCGCGATGTAAGTTGGTGGAAAAAAAAAAAAAAAAAATTATATTGCAAGGCACAGGACAAACCCACTATATATATATATATATATATAACATCCTATATAACAACGCTCTTTGAGGGCAAGTCACCTTTGTACTCCGAGAACCGGTACACAAGGCACGGGGAATATGAATCGGCGTTTCACGCTTATTGTTGAACGAAGACCGAGAGTGTGCCGAATTAATAGCCACTCGAGGGTCCTTGGATTCAACCAACCCCACTGGATATTCTCTCCCTCTCTCCCTCACACACACGGACACACACATATACAGGCTATTTCTCACTTCTTTTATATATATACGCACAACAATACTAGGTCGTTGTGTACAAGCAAGTCTAACTTAGTCTACCGCACTTCCCTTCTTGCCTGGAGCAATATCCTCGCGATTCAGCGCGTCGCAAGAGAACACTTTTGCACGTCTATTAATTCTTTGGTATTTTTTTTTCTTGTTTTCTTCTTCCTTTCATTACTCAGTTTTCTTTCTTTCTCTTTCTCTTTTACTATTATTTTTTTTTTTTCATTTTTCTTTTATTACTTCTCATTACACTTTCCACCCCCATTCGTCTCACTCTATTTCACACTATTACTAATAATTTTTATTTATTCACCAAATTATTTTCTATACACTCAGATAATTATTTCAAATATCATATTAAATGTGTATATTTTTATTTAAAAAAAAAAAAAAGAAAAAAAAAAAAACAAAAAGTAATATATTTTACTAAATGCCAAATAATTTAACGAAATTTATTATAAAATATAGTAACAAACGTGTACAGAGAAATATAACTTTTACATACGTGTCATGGAAGAACTCTTACGAGTGTATAATGGAACTTTGAAATTGAATTCACGTGTTCATTCGGATATGTGGTGTATATATATATCTATATTGTATACTGTATAACACAGATAGACAGCATTACGACTTAACACATTACCCGTGCGGTTATTATATCTCTCACACTATTGCACGTATTTCCCTACGTGCTTTATATCATTTAAAAAATTCAAGTATTTCAATATTAATTCTATTTCAATTTTATATAAATATATTATTAAATATATATTTTTATATAAATGTATTACTAGACTTTAAATTATTATTATTACAATTTCAATTTTTTTTTTTTTATTCACTGGTAAAAATAAATATATACAATAAATAATAATAACTATAATAATAATAATAGTAGTAGTAGTGGTAGTAGTAGTAGTAGGAGAATAAGAGTGAATGCGTTTGCGTCAGTAGACCGAAAAAATAATAATAATAATAATAAATAAATAAATGAATAAATAAAAAAAAATGGAAATTTCTGTTGAGTACAATAGTCAAAGCTTGTTCAATATAATAATAAAAATTCACATTTGTATAGGTACATCTAGATATAATTCTAAAATGATATCATGTGCTTTAAAAATATGATGATAAAAATTCTACGTTCAATAGATATTCTCGTAGAATGTGTATTTTACAAATGATGTAAAAATACATTGAAATACATATAGTCAATCAATTTAGAAAAACAAAAAATAATAATATATTTTTTATTTTTTAAATTTTATCTATTATTTACTTATTTATTTATTTATTTATTTATTATTAATATTATTATTGTTATTGTTATTATTAATTTGAAGAATATATATAGATGTATATTGTATATTGATAGGTATGTACATAATAATCACGACAATGTCCATATCCTTTATGTCAAGGGAATTGAAAATCTGATTAAATAGCCGTTGGGGTTGTAATATATAGAATGACTCGATTAGTTGGTAACTTCAATGTGTTTATATTTGATTAACTAAAATCACGAGTCCATCAGTATTCTATACAGGATTACAATGTCCTTAACTGTATATTCTCAACTCAGTGTTGAAAAATAGTTGCTCATTTAGATCACCAACTACTGAGATTAACATTAAAGCAGAAAAAAACAAAAAATAAAAAAAATAAAAATAAAAATAAAAAGACACAGAAAAATTAACTGAAGAAGAATTTAAAAAAATAAATAAATAATGAAATTCAGTCACAAATCAAGTGAGTGTAAAAGCTGGTATTATTTTATTTATTTTTTTTTTTTTTCCTGTCGTTTTTCATTCTCATGACTAAATGAAGAACAGAAATTTAAAGAAGAAAAAAAAAAAAAAAAAAAAAAAATTGTGTATGAATTAAAAGAGACAAGGGACTAGTGTGAGTTAGTGAGGATAACTAAGAGGAAGCTCCGAAATCGTTTAGTTTCCTTTTGGTTATACAGGATCTTCTGAGATTCGTTCACGTAAGCGAAAGCAACGGATTATAGAATCTAAAAGGCGGTACAGTATGCGGGGGGGGGGGGGGGGGGGGGGGGTTAAACTAGGACAATAGTTAATCCATGAAATGAGGCCAATGTGCTATTTCAACTGGAATAGCTAAAACGATTGATCGTGATGCAATGAATATCGATAAAATCCATACTTGGATTAAATAGCGTTAAAAATAGAAAAAGAGATAGAAAACGAGAAAGAAAAGAGAAGAAAAAGAAAAAAAGCAGAAGAAAAATAAAAGAAAAATAAAGATGGTGCAAAATGAAAAAATATATTTATTTTGCAAACTCTTTATTCAACTTCTTGCGCAAACATTTACTCAATGAATGTGCTCTTTATTTCATTTAGTTAAATGCCTTCGAATTCACTCTGTTCGTCTTGAATCTCCAGACATATTAATGACACCGTGAGTGAATAGCATAATATTAAACGATGTGCAAATGAATCCAACATATACACATATATATAAATAAAAAACAAAAATAAAAAATTATTTATTTATATTCTTTCTTTTACCTTTTGTCATAACGATAATAAATTATCAAGTTGTCATCATAATATCCACCACGTGAATATAAATATTTCTTCATCACAATTAAAAATAAGTTGAATAAAATAACCAGACTATTTCGAAATTAATATATATATATATATATCTTAAACAAATATATAATTTATTAGTCAACTATAAAATCACATAATTCATTAATAAAGTACATATACTGACATGTACATATCTATATATACTAATATACCTGTACAAATAAATTGAATTCCCATTGTATACTTCGATACTTTCATTTTTATATATGAAAAATCGACAACCTGTATGAATAAAATCACACAATACTCGTGGCATGAATGAAAAAAAAAAAAGAAAAAAAAATTGAATAAACAAACAATTACATCACTAAAAAAAAAATAAAAAATATATAATAAAATTCTTCTATTTTCAATGTAAAATAATGTCAATACGAGGGTAAAATAAAAATTTTTTTTTTTTTAAAAATCAAATATAAATATTCAAAGAAAAGATTAAAGTGGAAACACGAGGAAAATATTGTACACGTACATGTACATATAAACATATGAATACATATATACACTTGGCATCAGCTGTAGTTTATAACTCAAGGATGAGGGCGCCGTGACGGTGGCGGTAATCAGTTTGAGCCGGTGGTGCTATATATATACTTAGGTTGTGCATCTGCGCCTACACTCCAACATCCTCCTTTATGACAAATTGACGTGTCTCCTCTCTCTCCTTCCCACCCTCCCTCTCACACTACCGCTGTATTCCTATATGAATTCACGAAGAATTTACTTGTCATATAAAACTTTACGTTACATCCCCATCATGGAAAATTATTTATCAATAATAAACTATTATCATAACAATATCATATATCTCAATAGACTTTTTTTTCATTTTTTTTTTTTTTTTTTTTTTTTTTCAAATGAAAACAAAAAAAAAATGAACAATACTGCAGTTATTTATTCTGATGCAATTTGTAAATTGTGAACATTGAAAAATAAAATGACATGAAAAAAAAAAAAAAAAAAAAAAATTAGAACGGGAGAAAAGCAAAAAAACGCCTGAAAACAAATACAACACTCAGTAATCAATGCAAAACGTTTGAAACGATTGCGAACATTTGCGTATGTACAATTGAAAACGAGTCCCATTTTACCATCAATCCACTGTATATGCAATAAATAAAACATATAAATTTCTATATATACATATTTGCACCTGCTTGTATGTATATATAATAATAATTTTTGTATATGTATAGATTGCATTGAGTATACAAAATGAAAAATCGATTGGTACACTGGAGGTCTAAATTAAAAATCGAACAATGACTTGATTTTTTTTTTTTTTTCTTTTTTTTTTCTAGCTGTTATTCTGTACGTACAACGCTTGCGGCATGACATTTTGATTTTGGCAATTCACATCCAGCAGTTACGCTTTAACGCGACTGACACTTAAATAAATTATCAATCTCGCTGAAAGCCGCCCCGAGGCACATCACAGTATGGGTAAGTGCGAGACGAGAATACTGAGCATAGAGTAAAGTCAACGAGGGACAACACAATTCACTATATATACAAGAGAAAAAGAGAGGATGAACCGTGAGGAAGATAGAACACGTGAGTGTTTGCCATAAAGTGATGAGAATGTGAAAGAGTGTATGGCACAATTTATATACATATATATTCGTGCAAATGACAACGATAAACTGAGAATGATGTATCGTCATTATATCCACTCTCTTGGCAATCATTTTACTCACTGATAAATATATTTTTAAAAAATAATAAAATTATATGTCTATATACTATATATAAATTATATATCATCATTTGCATATAGAATTATAAATCAATCAACGTAGATTTGAAAAAAAAAAAAAAAAAACAAACAAACAAAAAAGAAATTAATTTTTTTATATTTGCAATAATTTTTTTTTTATTTATTCATTTGAAATACCATCGACACTTTGCAATCTGTGTAATAGCATCATAACTATTGTCCACGTAGAAAAATAGAAAATTGACAATATACAGAAAAGAGAAGGAGAGAGAGAGAGAGAGAGTTGGATTCTATTCAGGGGTAAATACGCGAGGACGAGTGACAAGCGCACCAACCCAGCGTGTCGTTTGTGAAATCTTATCAAAAATCGATTTCTATTTATCAGAACTCAACATAGCGCAACCCTTCAATCTCTTCTATTTCCTTTCTCTTTCCCTCATTCTCTGCCAATGTCCTTTTTTTCTTGTCTATTTTTTTCACCCACTGTCACTGTCTACACCCAATATTATTCCCAGCTAACCTATTCGCGTCATCGATTCATAATGCACCATTGATTTCATATTTTCTATTGTATGTTGTATAGGCAAGCCACGAGATCTTCTACTTGATTGAACATTGTAAAATCATCTAGCCATACACGTATCAGCATAAATACTGTTACATAAATATATTTAAAAAGAAAAAAAAATGAATAAATAAATAAATAAAATGAAATAAAATAAAATATAAAATTTCAATATAGAATGAAATAAAAATTGTAAAATTCAAATATTAAATCATATTATTTTGATGCAGTTTAAAATATATGGATAAAATAAAAAATAAAAAAAAAAACAATAAAATGAAGAAAAACAAAATAAGAAAATTTATTTCAGAACTATATTATGCAATGACACAATTGCATATTATACTCAATGTATGTGGGTGTGTATACTATAAAGAAATGAACAAAATAAGATGAAAAAATAAAAGTTGACTCAAATCTGAAAATCCCATTCGCAACGATTTACAATGACACGTATCGAATATAGAATAAATAACAGAGTAAAAGTAAATAATAAAAAAAGAAAACAAGAGAAAGAAAAAAGAAGGAATGATTGTGAACCAATAATTACATATAGATATATATATATATAAACAGTTATACGTGACTTACATTGGATTGGTGGAGTTCCAGTAGATGTCCGATAAACGTAAACAGGTGACCTCCCTTGGGAAGGCCTCCATCACAGCTAGCAGGAGTAGAAATAGAATGAACCAAGGCATGATGTCCGGCTGAATTTTGAGGCCGTTTGATTGCCACTACTTTGAAGAAAATTACCCGTCTCCAATCACTCACCTTCAACACCGAGAAAAAACAAAACAAAACAAAAAAAAAAAAATCAACACTCAATATTAAATAGAAAAATATTATTAATATTATTTGATAAATTTCATATAATAATTTAAACTGTACATGATGTTTTATATTGACTCGTGATTTGATAAATTGCATGCAATGTCCTTGTAAAAGGGAGAATAAAGTGTACAACGAAGAAAATAGATATACAAGACAAAGTGTGTGGAATATTTTGGAGATTGTGAAAGTGAAGACACAAGAGATTTCAATGTTATGTAGACCTTTTCAAAGCTCAATTCATCTGATTCCAATGGTACCATCACAGACTACGAATAAGAGACAAAGAAGAAGCTGAATCGAACGGTTTGTCTGGGCGTTATTGCAGTCACGTTTTCCTATATAGCTACGAAAATTCGCGGTAAAACAGACAACTGTTTCTTTACTCATCCCTCTACTATTTTGTCTTCGTATTAACTGCGCTCAATTTGACCTCGTCATTCTCTTTATCATACCACCCAACCCACTACTCTTCCTAACTCTAATACTACCAACACTCAAATGCATACCTGAGAACTTGATGGCTTTTTCAATTTACTCGAAATCTACATACACACACATACACACAAACACACAATAGATACAGATGTACATATAATAAAATTGATATATAAAAATCGTAAATTGCTAAATAACAATTTTTATATAATCGTAATTTTAATTTTGAAAAAAAATATATTGCATATATATTTTTTTTGTTCTTTCTTCTTTTTCTCTTATATATCAACATTAATAATATGATACAGTACTAATGAGGATGATTCATTGTTTTTATTTTGTGGTTTTTGTTTTCATTGAATCGTATGTTTACAAATTGAATAGGAAGATTTATAGACAAAAGATTTTATCATAAGTAATTAAATTTAACAATTTACGAAATTTATACCTAAACATCTTACACATCATCAATTGAATTGTTTTTTTTTTTTTTGTTTTGTTTTATCCCCTCCGAGTAAATTAATAAAAATAAATTAAAACTGAAGAAAAATTTCGACAAAAAAAAAGTTTAAAAGAGAGAAGAAAAAAAACAAAAAAAACAAAAGAATAAGTGATATCTTAAATTGATATTTTTCTCTAATTTTCTTTTATAGTTTACGTTATTACATTCAATCATTCGTCTCCAATTGAAACATCAAATGTGAGACGATAGAATAAAGAATAAAACGAAATGAAAATGAAAGAAAAAGAAAGAGTCTTGAAATAATAATAATAATAACAATAATGATAATAAAAGTAAAAAGTAAAAAAAGAATATAATAGTTTTCAATTTTTCTTCTCACTTTTCTAACGCGATGGCGACCCTACGGTTGCTGGGGGTGTTTTAAATCTTACAATCTGCAAAATTCTCAAGAGGTTTGACGGCAGAACAAAATGCTACCATCAAAAGAGAACAACACAGGGTGAAACTCTGAGAATAAATGAAAAAAAAAAAAAAAAAAAAAAAAAAAGTAAGAAAAGGTAGCAAAGAAAAAAAGACAGAGAATAATGGAGTAAAAATAGGAAATATATAGTACACGAATAGCAGAATGAAAGATAGTGGGCAGAGGTAATGTCTGTATAAAAAGAATAAAACCGCGTGAAATTCTGCAGAGCGTGAAACGACGTAAATTTTAATAGAAAAAATACGCAGGTGGTATAGGCGGTTATATATACATACAATGTCTGTGTGGGTATCTCAGGGTGTAATTTACCTATTTCAATTCATTTACCTTTTCATCAACTTCCTCTATCCACTTGACAATTAAATAATAATATTTATTTTTCTTATCATAATTTTTATAATAAATAATAATAAATAAAATTATATCATCATAATATTTGTACTCACTTTTTTTTTCTTCTTCTTTTATTCAAGTTAACTGATGTCACAGAGTTTTTTTTTATTCACACACTTATTTTCACACTGTTGCACGAAATTCTTTAGTATCCAATAACGTTTATATCTGTACTATTATTTATATAATTATTATACTATTTTTTTTTTTCCTTTTTTTATTATCAAAACAAGAGATAGTGAAATTAAAAATACCGTTCACTGTTGAATATTTTTTTTTTTCTTTTTTTTTCGTCACTTAAATCGAAACGCAAATGCACTCAATAATCACTTTTAATTCACTATTTAAATCCTTTCACATTAACACTAGAAAATCTGACTGTATTATGTGTAAAAATACAATACAAAAAGAATTTTAAAAAATAATAAAAGTACAATAAAGTAAAATGATAATTTTCACCTTGGAAATAGACCCTTAAATGAACATGAGTAAAAATACAAACGCACTTAATAAATAAATTTAACTATTGCAATGAATCGAAAAAATATTGTTGAGTATAATAAAAAAAATTTTGTATGAATTCGTTATTAAATGATATAATATTTAATATATAATGATCAATACGTGATGAATTAAACGTAGAAAATATAGTAAAGAACGCGATATGAGACGTGTGTATCTCATGAGACTCATATACAAACTGAGAATTCGTAACTCAAGTTTACACGAAAATTACCAAATCAAAACAATAGGAAATATTTATATACTGAATTGTTGATACATGTTTCATACACTTTATACAGTAAGTGCAATTCACATATACCTATAGATAACTCAATGTGTATACACGTATATATAAACACAACAGTCGAATGTGAATACGTATCGATCTCGTTGACTGGACAATGAGTGAGTGAAACAAAAAGAAAAAAAAATTTTTTAAATAATCGATTCACCGATGCAAAATAAATATAATAATAAGTGAAATTTGTTTGTGGTAATGGACAAATTATCACAGTTAAATTTTAAACAATTCGACAAATCAATTGCAAGCGTTGATGAATTTTCACACACTACTTTATCTCCGTATATTTATTTTTTATATATTACTTGAATATATATAAATAAAAAATACAACACGTATTTTTTTATTTATTATTATTATTATTATTTTTTTTTTCCTTCTTTTATTTCAAATTCAATGATGTGTATGTAACGATATTGAATAAATAAAAATCACAGTGATATATCTATTGATAATAAAACACTGTGAGTAGTTGGGATCCTAGGCAAAATACAAGTGATTTATGTATTGTAGTGAGGAGACAGCGTTGTGTTGAAAAGCCAGGTAAAACATGAGTCTCTCAGTGCCACAGGAAGAAGCGACGTTGCACCTTCGCCAACTATAGGGGGAACCGGTTGTTCGCGCTGTACTCTACACACAAACACGATTATATTACGTGCTTGCGCGAGATTTTCTTCTTGTTTATAGATGTGTATGTATATAAGTGAGCTGTAACCCTCAGTGTATATATCCTCGATGTGCGACTGTTACTAAGAGTGTATACCACAAAGAATAGTAATATATATAGATATATATATATATATATATATCGATTATTTCATTTTTCTTCCTCTTATATTTATTTTTTGATTTTTTTTTTCCTGGCTTACTTCATATATCCTATTATTATGTCCCCTCAATATTATGAATATTATTTAGCTCCTGTAAAACAGTCCCGTTGATCCGCCTTTAATTTTCTGTTTTTTTTTTTGTTTTCTTTTCACTATTCGTATGTACCTTGGATGGAATGGTGTTGTTATTTTTTTGTTTTGTTTTTTGTTTGGTTTTGTTTGTTTGGTTCGTTGGTTAGTTTTTTTTTTTTTTTTTTAATCGTCCACCTCTGCCTTCGTCTCTCACGATCGAACTGGCAGTAAACACACGTGAGTGGAAGCAAGAGCAATAGCCAATGATGTTATTTTGTTTTCACTTGGCTCGGACACGTTCGGAGAATCCCGACAGGCGCTTCTGCTCGCTGTCCGCCTCGCCGAATTAGCGCGCTTCGTTTCCGCGAACTTTACGACTCGTGTCGAATCGCCACCGATCGAACCTCACACCCGTGACCATCAATTGTTGTTACCTTCGACAATTTATTTGTGTTTGTATACGTATATATATGTGCAAATAAAACGATTTCCTATCTCATGTAAATCGTTTTGGACTAATTTAAATTAATTCGTTGGAAATTTGTTTAAATATTTGAATAGAAAAAAATACTCACTAATAATATTATATAATAGTAATGACAAATATATATATATATATTATCAATTTTTTATTTAATAATATCGACAAAGTATCCGATTATTAGCAGATTTGTGCCTCGTCAGGCCAACATTCACGATAGAATAATGAGAAAACAGCGAGATTGAAAGAGAGTGGAGGTGAAAATATAAAGCCGTTTGAATAACAATCGGCACTGTTTTACCGACGTTCAATAATAACACACTACCATGAGTTTTTATGGTTATGTGTATGTATTCATTGGAACATTCAATTATTGGAACAAATGACAGTTAGTCCCTTGCTCTCCTATTATATATATATATATATATATATATATATATATTTTTTTTTTTTTTCTTCTCTGTTATTTATTATTGTTGTGCTGTCACTTAATTCAGTCAATAAAGTAACACAAAAATGATTAATTATTTTGAATATAATTAATAAATTTATCCATCATTGAATTGTATCTTGACAGACGTAATAGTATCCATGTGAATATAGATGAAATTGTCAAAATTTAAATGAATTGTATAATGAGAATAATGTAATTTCACTATTCACACTAACCCCAAATCTATATAAATATTAATTTTCAACAATTGTATTTATATAAAAATTTTTTTTTTTTTTTTTTTTTTTTTTTTTTTCTTTAAATAGATGAATAAAAAAAAATCAATTAAATTTTAATATACGTATGTAACTTATGACACCGTGACACCGCTATTTATCACCACACTTGAGCACAACTGCACCGATTTACCTGCACGTTTTTGCTCACTCGTGGGCGTAATGAAATAAAACGCTTTTCGATATAGCGAATTCACGTAAATCACTTTGTACATACTCCCGATCTCGTGACTGCTCGCTCCTCCGTTGGCGGGCTTCGAATGACGAGCTCGACTCTCTCCCTACACAAGCGCTTCTCGCGCGCGCATTTTTCCTCCCTCTCCCTATCTCTTTCTCTCTCACTCACCTACTCCTTTACATTTACTGTCCCTTTCTCTTTCTCTCGCCCTCACTCGCTCATTTTCTGTGTAATACACGAGCCCAAGTTATACACCAAGCAATGTTGTGTTATGTCTCTGTTGCACTTACACGCAAATACTACCAATGCAGTGGATAATGTGCGCGAAAGCATGAGTGAGACACAATGTGTTTGGTCACCCTGCGCAAGCGCTCGCCCCCAATACCAGCCAACGGTAAATGCAACCCCCCACGAACACGGATTTCCGTGGTGGTGATGGTGGTGGTGGTGGTGGTGGTGGTAGTAGTGATGATGGTGATGGTGGCGCAACAAAGAAGACGCACGAGACGCCACCGTACACCGGGTACTTCAGGATTGTGCATACACGTGTGTTAGTATTAAAGTATGTATACCTTGTATCTATATACATACGTGTACATGCATACACGCATATATACATATGCATATGCGATGACTGCCTCTTCTCGTTTGTTCTACTGACGCCGTCTCGTGAAATCTCGCTTCCGGCAAACTCATACACGGTGTGTACCATCATCATGACGAGCTTGGGCTATACATTTTTTTTTTCTCCTTTTTATTTCTTTTTTATTGTTATTATTATTTATCATAATTATTATTTTAGTCAATTTTTTTTTTTTTTCCAAGCTACCCAATATATTCATAAACTACGTATACACAATATAAAAGGATAATAAATTGATAATATCGTATCGTTTATGTGAAAAAAAAAAAGGAAGAAAATTTGAATATTCTAAAATACGATAATGGAAAAATTTAATTTCAATGAATACGTCAAATGAAACTAATACTAAATTGCAAAAATTATATAAATCTGATTATAGATTAAGAAAAATATATGATGATAATAATTTATGATATGTTGATAAGATAATTTGAAAAAAAAAAAAAAAAAATGTAATAGAAATATTGAAGATGAATGTATACATGAAGATTAGACGAAAAATAAGATGAAAGAAAAAAAAATTTTCACGTAAAAATTCAGTGAGTGTTGCATCTTCATTTTTCTACCATTAAATGGAATAAACGACGAAACGAATGTGGAGTGAGGAGAGAAGTGAGAGGAATAAAATTGTGAAGCAGAACGAATTAAATGAACGGCGAGAAATTCAACGAGAGTAAAAAAAAACATATATATATATATATATATGTATAAAATAATAATAAAAAAGACAATTCGATAACCAACTGAAAGTTTAAAACTACGTGATTTGAATCTGGATGGCCAAAAGAATGAGTGGGTGGTAAGGTGAGGCTAAGAAAATGAGTAAGAGTAGAAGAGTAAAAAAGAGAAACAGAGAATAGTCCTGCGACGGCTGGTATGTGGCTCAAGTCGGTCGCCTTCAGCCATTAAAGTACCCTTATCTAAAAAAGACTTTTAAAAGTGTAACACCGAATAGAAAGATAGCGGCTGGGCACTGGAGAACCTGACTCTCTTTGGTGCGGCTTCAACAAGAAGATCATATCTCACTTGTGTTTATCGGCTGCACTTAAAAAACTTATGAACTTTTCTTGTGCATTTTTTTTTTTTAATCTTCTGCATCAGTTTGAATTGAATTAAAAATTTCTCTACACTCATACAATTCATATACATATATTTATATTTTTATTTAATAATTGTTTAAGCAGGAATATGAATAATCAATTAGATTCAATTCAATTTGATAATTCTATTTAGTATATATTTTAATTCAATTATTGGTCAACTGTTAACCACAACGATAAAGTAACTACCGTGTTCAACTTAATTTTCAAATTTCCAACAATTTAATATTGAAAATTGTGAAGCATCATGATAAACTACCAACCCCACTCATTACCATATTGTATATCATCCTGATGAATTTATGATGAGCATTACCATTTTATATACGTATACTGAATAATTGAGGGATATAATTTTATTACAGATTGACTTGATGATAACAATTCAATATTATGTTAGCATAATTATACGACTTGAAAATTATTCTATAAATGATCCATATCCAACGAACATTGTCCTTGATAGTTAAATAAATTCTGAACAAAAGTCTCAACACATCTGGATATAAATATCTGAAGATGGTAAATCGAATGTTTATATCTACACCCATTCAAAATCATCCCTTCCATTTATTGAGAAAACATTTATGCAAGTATATATGATTTTCTTACGAAGATAGAGACCCGCTATTCAAAACGTACGAGTATAGGATTTTCTTGGAACGATTGAATATATTGAACGTTTTCAATAGATAGTCACAAACACAAATATTTGATGAAATGAAATATTTCAATATACACTGAAATATTAATTATATTATTCGTATTTCTATAAATAATAATTGATTTATGATATCAATTGGAATAATTTAATACACAATGTATTTATATATTAATTATGATTTTATTTCATTATTAATCATCGAATACATAACAATTTGGATAATATTATATTTTATATATCCCATTTTATAGTGTACAATTAAATTGATTTTAATAGTTAAATTAATTATTTACTATCTGGCGTAAATCATAACAAGAAAATTTATTCCTTTACTTTTTTGACTCTTGAATTTCATCGTGACATTTGATTTACCTGGTCCATCACGTATAATACTCGGATATGCTCCAGTACCATCTGTCTTTTGATCCCATGCTTGAATTTGTGTGATTTTTTCATATCTACTGACGTTGAAAGATTTTTCAATACTAGTAACTTGTAACCATGATGATGATTTAACGATGAATTGTTGAAGTACCAAATGATCACCCGGAACTCTATTACCAGCAATCAGATGATGAGATTTATTTGCGTATAGAGGATTTTTTAGAATGTATTCACGTGGATATAACGATGATGCAATGGCAAAAGTAGCGAAAAACGCAACAGCAATCACAAATTTACGAAACATAATTAATATTTCAATTTATTTCTTCAACTTAAACTCAGTTAACTTCACTCATGACAATGTCATATATATAAAGAATTCATGATATTTATATGAATCGAATAAACTCGTTATCAATATGTTATCACTGATATTTACACAATATGATAATAATATTTCTGGAATATTCGCTCAGTGTCATTGTGGATTTCATATAAATTGATATAGACATGTACAGGTATGAGACGTTATTGCGTTTGAGTTTTTATCATTGAATGTATGTGAACATATGTACATTGACACTATGACTCATTCATCATTATTCACATTTTATTAAATATAGCGATGATGTAATGATGATGATGATGATGATGATAATTATTATGATAGTAGTGAAACCCACTCAATTTTATTATTGAAAAAAATTCATCATTATATTTGTTTATTGTAGTAATTATGTATTTCAATTTCAATTAAAAATTTGTAACATATCAATTTTGTTTTGCGTTAAAAAATAGAAAAGAGAAAAATTTATTCATTCTCTCTACTTTACTATTTTGCGTAAATTAAAAGTTTAAAGTTTATACCGTGATCTCTTTGACTCTTAAATTTTAGTGTAACATGATTAGTACCAGGTCCACCATCCAAAAGCGATGCATGCGCACCATTTCCATTAGTTTTTTGATCTAACACTTGTATTTGCGTTATATTTAGTTCTTTACTAATGTTAAAAGACTCTTTAATGACATTTTCATGGATCAAAGATGATGATTTAGTTATATTTTGCTCAAGTGCCAGCTTGTCACCGTTAGATCGGCTGCCAATAATTAAATTATGTGATTTATTCACTGCTGTAGAATGATGTAGATGAAAAAATGGGCTTGGTAAAGAGTACGATAGTGTAATAGCTATAATAACTAAATAAACTAAAAATAACACAAACTTTTTATCCATAATTGATAATTCAAAATTTTATTTTTTATTTTTTTCACTTATCGATCAGTAGATTTCACAATTGATTATGTGCCAACACGATGAAATCCTCCTTATTTATATGAACAAAATCATCAGTTTATTTATTTTTTTTTTCAATGATATCTGCAGGCTGTGATCATATTTTTTTTTTTTTTTTTTTTTTTTGATACACGTTAGTCAAAATAATTATCATTGAATATTAATAAATATATTTATAATAATACAGAAACAATTATTTTTATGTAAAAATTGTGTAGACAAAAAAATATCAAGGATGAAATTTTTATTCAATAAATTTAATATATTCATTGATTATTACAAATTACATTGATTATTATGTGTAATTGTGCGCAGGATATTTGAGTATTTAATACATTTTGGAAATATATTAATTTTACATAAAACATTAAAATTATTATTTACCGTAAATAATAACTTTAAAATCGATACCATGACCTCTTCGACTTTTAAATTTCAATGTAACAAAATTATGACCAGGTCCACCGGCTAATATCGTGGCAAATGCGCCATTTCCATTAGTCTGCTGATCAAGAGCTTGAATTTGAGTTGTTTTATAATTTCCAAATAAATTTATTGTCCGTTCAATTGTTATAATTTGTAGCCATGATGATGATTTAGTAAAATGCCCCTGATATATTTCAGAATCACCATATTCTCTTCTACCAACGATCAAATGATGAGATTGATTAGTACGTTCCAATTGCACCTCATTAAATTTCATTGGTGGAATTAACGCTACTGCAGTAGCAGCGAAAAACAACATAACGATACATTTACCAATCATGATTAATATTTTTTATATCAACAATCAATCCTGAATCAATTACGTTATACAGTGACTAAATAGTTATTGTGATTGCTAATGTGACATCTCAACAAGACCCATCATATTTATATGGCAAAAATGAAATTCGTATCTAATCCAATCTATCTTCGGCCAATGGCTCAATTCAAAGAATAATATATATTATTATTCTAATCTTATCATTGAAGTATATACAATGAATCTATCGTATAATTAATTTCAAGAACTTAATTCATACACAAAAATTAATAATTTTTCCAATAATATGTTCAATCTAAAAATGTTTATTTTATATATTGAATTATCAGGCATTACATAGAATAGAATTATTTCACTGTAATCACAATAAAATTATTTTATATCAGATCAATCAAGACAATCAAGAAGTCTTGAATGACAATAAAACTTTTTTTAAACAAAAACTTAGAATCACTTGAAAATAAATACTAGGGAAAAAAAAACAAAAAAAAAACCACGATAACTGTTTTTTTTTTTCTCTATACTTATCCAAAGCCAACTTTTTTTTCATCTCTACACAGACACTCACCCCTAGGTATTGAATACATGCATGTATATATGTATCAATACGGGTTTTGTCCCAAGATAGCCACGCTATTCGGCACATCCGAGTATTGAATTTCCTTGGCGCGATTGAATATTTAATGCATCTGGTCGATAGTTGTTTTTCAATGCATCTCACACGGCGCCCAACACGACCTTTCTGTCTGGCTTGTGCGTGACTTTTTCCACTTATTTATGTGTATAAACCTTGCCTGATGTATATGCATTACACATATAAACAATATGTATATGGTGTATATGAAAAATTAATTTACTACCCAATTTAATTCACGTGAACTTTTTCACGATGACGGATGAAATACTTTGCTATGTATTTATATTAAAAATAAATTTTAATAAATCAATAGTATGGAAATAAACATCAATCAACCTTTTAAAACTCGATGTATAGCGTTTGTATATACCCAATGACGTATTTTATATACATATAAAAATATAACTATGTCACTCGATGGAATGATATATTTATTTGTATAGTAAAATTTCAAAGAAACATTTGTAAGATCTATAATATAAGTACGTACTTACGCATATTGGGTTATTACGTAGTGGTCACTGTTAAAAAATTATACCATAATTTTTTATGCCCTAACATAAATTTATATTTACCTGTACAGAATGTATTTAACCTTTACCACTTGACGTCATAACATTATATAATTCAATAATACGTGACATTACATAAACGAAAAAATAAAATAAAATAAAAGGTGTAAAATTATTTAACATTATAGATTATCTGATACGATGATAAATATTAAATTATATATCAATAATTGGAGGGATTTATTTGATAAACAATTATATATAAATAAAAACAAAAACAAATTATATATTAATTAAACATTTTATTAAATGAATTATTAAAATTTATTATCTGGCATAAATCAATACAGTAAAATTGATAGATTTGTTTTTTTGACTCCTGAATTTTAGAATGACACTAGATGCACCCGGTCCACCCTTTACAATACTTGGATATGCCCCAGTGCCATCAGTTTTTTGATCCAATGCCTGAATTTGTGTAATTTTTTTATATCTACCGACATTGAATGATTTTTCAACACTAATAACTCGCATCCAGGATGATGGTTGGATGATATATTGCTGATGTATCAAACGTTCACCAGGAAGTCTGCTACCGGCAATCAAGTGATGAGATTTATTAATAGCAGCAACATATTGCTGGATATGTACATTTGGAGGATATAAAGATGAAACGATGACTGTAGCAGCAAAAAATACAGTAAATAAAACGAATTTTGATTGCATTATTGACTGGCACTTTGAATTTTTTTTAATTCACTTATTCAACAGACTACGTAAATGTACAGCCGCGTTAAAATGTAATATTTTTATATGATATAAATCGTTATCTTTATAATAATTTATATCTTTATATTGTGTACACAATGTAGCTTGATGAATAGCTTCTATTTCTTCAAGATAAATATTATTCATGTGTAAGTGAACAGATGTTAACACAAATGATAATGCATACGTGTATATCAATTTTGATAATACACTCAACAATAAAATATTCTTACTCAACTTTTGAAAAAAAAATATTGAATCTTTATATTCATGTAATTTTTTGTATTATATATTCACAATAATTAATGATTAATATCCATATATGGTGACTAGAAAATTGACGCTGTTAAAATTTTGACTGAAAAATTGCAAAGTAATATAATTTTTACCAACTCCACCATCTACAATCACTGGATGGTCACCATTTCCAATCATATTTGCATCCGCAATGAAAACAGCATTAATGTAATAACCAGTATTTATATTAAATCTCACTTTGATGCCAGATCGTCCTTGAACTACTTCATCAAATTGCAAACTATCACCCAAAATTCTTTGACCAATAATTAAATGAAAACGAGTGTTCAATTTATTGTGAATTACATTATTGTAATTGAGAATTAAATCATTAGATTGTTCGTCCGATGGAATAACTGATGCTGCTGCAACTGCCACAAATAATAATATGATAAACCCATTTTTTAATGCCATGATCAATATATGTTGTTTTTTGTTTTATTTATGAATTTCTACGTTATTCATCAATTCAACTAACTTGATTAATATAGGATTTATAGATGACACATGGTATTTATATTCTCCTAAATTGAAAAAATCGATTGAGCTCAATCGTATTAAAAAAAAATTTTATATGATAACAAATTTCTATTTGAAGTGTTTCCACGAAAATGTTCTCGATGCGTGATACAAAAGTGAGATTATTGTGATGATAAATATTCTTCAAAAACACAACGAATCATAAAAAAATAATTTATCTATTATTTGATTAAATATAAATATTAGATATAATAATAATATATTTATAATTTTAGTGTATGAAATAATTTATAAAACGTGCATACAAAGTGGAAATGTTGTCAAACAGATGAATTTCTGGATGGTGATTCAGAGTACGCTAAGGGAGGTAGTAGATTTCAATTAACCAGCGAGTTTGCATTTCACTTAGGATCGTGTATGTATCACTGGAACACACAGTCGTTCTGTACAACGTTAATTTACTGTAGAGCACGGCCCACCATCATGAATGAGGCCACTGATGCTCTAAACCGCGAATGGGCAATGAATGCCGAGCACGGTCAATTCCTTTAGCTCTCTATTGCCCTACACCATAATACATACTATATCTTTCCACTCAGAGTGTATATACAAAGCCTGTCTCTGACTTTCAAGACAGACATACAAAACTCTCTTCCTATACACACGGACTGTGTGCACAAAATTAATTAAACCTGAGACTCCCCATAATTTAGCCACAAAGTCAATGTCGCATAGGAGATTTTGGACAAATGCGGAACATATATTGCATCTCATTCAATATAAAATTTGTATTGGTGGCACAATGACGGCTTTTCATAATATTTATAAAGCCGTCATTCAGAAATTAATTGCTCTATTGACAAATTTAATGTATGAAAATTTTCTAATATAAATTTAAATTTTCCGACAAATATTTATTTCATACAGTAATACCAAAATATAAAATTAATTTTATATAAATACATCTTCTTCTTTTTATTATAACATTGTCCACTTTTTATATCTTTCAGTAGATTAACTGATAAGTTGCAAAAAAAAAAAAAAGATATCGCACTTTGATAGATTTTCATATGTAGATGGTATTTTTATTTAAAATAAACAGACAAATTTGATAGAATCATAGATACAGGTAATGAAACAAGATAATTCAATAGATTATAATCTCGATTTTATAGTTTATTGTAAAATGAAATTTTATACATTAGATAGCAGGATAAATGAATCATATTGTTTGTGTAAACTTACCAAAAACAAAAATAATAATAATAAAATGTACTGTAATATGGGTGAATGTGTGTAATTAAGTGTTTGTCACAATAACACCTAGTCTTTGACTAGCACAGCAAACATTTAGCAGCACCAATCGCAGTATCAGTGCAATTTGAATTTTAATTAAAAATTCACCACATGTGCGTCTCTCTTATTTCACTAATTATATTTCCCGCTTGTGTCAATGCCTAAAAAATAGAATAGATTATCAATAGCACTGACTTAGACAATTACTAAATTGACAAAAAAAAGTATATGTACCTTGAGCATATCACTAGTTTCTTTACGCCTAACAGCAATATGTTCGCTTTCATTCAATAATGCTTCAGCATGGTCAGATTTATACAAGTGTGTTACCAATTCACTTTGCAAATTATCTTGAACAAAATTAACGAGAAAATGCATCACCGCTTTTGGTACACTATCCTGAATTGATTTACGGACTATGTAAAAATATGATTTGATAAGCCTTTCTGAAATTATATAAATAAATAATTATAAATAACAAATTAATTCGACGTTTATAAAAAGTCACATAAATAAATTTTTTTTATTACCAATGACATCACAGTCTCGCTGCTCACGTTCGCTGAGTTTACGATTAGTTGGTGCAGGTACATCGGGCAGTAGATTTACTGGTTTTTGTTGTGGTGATGATATTTTAGATTGCCATAAATCAACAGTGCCAGCAGAAGCATTACCCACAGTTGTAGCAGAATCACAATTATTTGGATACATTGATGGCGACTGGGCACCATCACGAGATCGGACTGGAGAATTTTCCGTTGTACCTGTCAATTCCGATCGGCCCTGAGGCAATATATTACTTAATAACCAATGACTCTGACGTTGTTCTTTAGTTTGTTCGATATATGCTAAATCATCCTTATTATTGACCATTTTTGTTTGCTAAAATGGCCCAAAAAACACACAAATACTAAATAGAATAATAAAATAACAAAATTCGATATTTTATCGATAAAAATAACTCTCACTGTAACTTACTGATTCTGTATTACCAGATAATACTATGCCACTTGATACATTCGTAGCAGTACCATTTTTTCGACTGTGTTTTGAATTATCTAAGTCCGTATTTTTCAATAAGGATGACACTAATGCCGCTTCCTTGTGGAAATCCGGATGCTTCGTATTTATATATGCCAATTCAATCGCCACGAGATTCTTGACCATTTGATTTGTTGTTGGTAAACGTCGACGTAATAAATGAGTTACAACATCAACAATACGTTCATAGAGCTTTGGAAAACGAAGCATCTCATGATGAACCTCAGTTCCACAATGCTGTATAATTTCTTGCATTTCTCTGTGTACAAGTTCAACACAACGTAATGATGGCTCTTCCAGTCGACGTATTTGCCGTTTGACCAGCAATTCAAATGACACTTCGGGTACAAATAGCGCTGGTCTCGGACCCGTTGCATTTCTTATAGCAGTCAATATATCCATTTTTGTTAGACCACCCAATGGATGAATTCCATCTAGTGCTTCTCGGAATAAAACATGAAATACATAACATATTCGTGCGCCACCACATAGAGCCGTAGTTTCAATATTGCGAGCAGTTCCCTCAACTGTTGAACAATAGCTACTCGCGAATTTCATTATTATCCGTAATAATGTTTGACTTTTGTCGCTTACATCTTCACCGTATGAATTTAAAAGCGTCTGATATTGTGATATCATTACATTTACTCGTGTCTAGAAATATAAAAAGATAAAAAAAAATGTGTCAACATTTAAAAGAATTTTCATTTACATTTCCAATTGCAAACGTTTACCTTCAAGTCTGGTAAACAATCTCGGATATGATGCATGAGTAAACGATTTAATGTTTTGGCTAAATACGGCGTTCCATTCCTGTTGGCCAATGTTGGATATTTCCTTTGCAAGAATGTTGCTTCGTCCTTCAATGCATCTTGAATAGTTTTATTGTTCATAATATCTTGCTGCGAACGATTAACTACACCGATAATTCCAAGCTTTACTGGTATTACACGACCACAAAGAATTTCCATAGCGTCTGTACCTATGGACAAACAAGAAAAAAAATATTCACTAACAAAATGAATGAACAAAAAAAAAAAAATTTATTATAGTTTTTTTTGTTTATATTTTTTACCAGCATCCATCAGATCAAGTTTTGTCACGACAGCTAATGTTCTTCTACCATCAACATCTACATCTTTGCTGAGCTTTAAACTCTCGCTAGTAGCCATATCTGTATTAGCAGTCACAACTGCCAATATTATAGAATTAGGATTGCATATATACTTCAATACTAGTTGTCGTATCTGCTGTTCTATATCCTCCGGTTGATCACCAACTGGCACTTTAGTTATTCCCGGTAAATCAATTAACGTGAGATTCACAACAGTTGGAGAAAATATTTTCAAATTAATTGGCTCAGGACAAATGCCTTTGTTATCACCAGCCATTCGATCAGTTTCTGCTTCAATTTCTCGACGAATATCATCAAAATCTTTAAATATTCGGTGTTTAGAATGCAAAAATGTTCCCCACTCTTCGACATCAAGAGTACCATTTTCAGCACAACGATTTTCACGATCATCTTTAGGTGTATATACCAATTGGAGTATAAGAGGTCGACGAGTTACGATTCCTGTTCCACGGGGCAAGAATGAACGACCGACTAAACTTTCAATAACTGAGGATTTTCCTGAACTCTGAAAATATAAATATAATTCACTATATTGTAAAGCAAGAAACTTTAAAATTTCATTCATTTTGTTAAATATAAATAATTAATGCCAAATATACAATAATTAAATTTTAAAGCGATTAAATAATTGAGAGCGTAAATATAATAAAAAAAAAAGACAATATAAATCATACTTCATATAGCTATATATAATTATTTGCATCAATACATAAAAATAAATCTAACCTGTGTGCCCAAGACAACGATTTGCGGCAATTGAATTACATCTGAACCAATTGTATTAAATACATCTTGCATTTTATTTATTACTGGTATTAAAGCCTCCATAGTGTTCAATTCCTATTTAATTATAAATGTTATTAGTGATAAAATAGTAATTAAATATAAATATATGCGTACAATATTCTTACTGATAATTTGCAAAATACTATGATCAACCGGTCAACTGCCTCTCTCGTATGTTTAAATTTATTTCCTAATTTAATGATTCGACAACTGTCCTCCTTTTATTATTATGACTATTTCTATTTTTTTTTTGTTTTTGTTTTTCTTGTTTACTATCTACTCTTCCGCCTTTTTATTTCTCTTTGTTGACGCTTCGATGAATAACCTATAATATACTTATTACTCCCATTCTTTCACACTATCGACTATGCCATTTTTTTTTTTTTATACAACAGCAATGATTTTATTGCGCTATACATTCAATCAAGTATACATAGATATAGTAATTGTCAATAATCACAATTCAACTGAATTTTATAGTTCATTTTGCAATATCTAGATCGCACTAAGTACAATTGTTGCCGTACAACGCATATATTTGTAGTAGTAATATATAAAGATGGCGTCCAAATGCTATTCTTATTTTCAAACTATAGAAATTGTTTCTAGTCTCCATGGATGGCGCCAAACTAATTTCAGATTGTAGAGCGATCGAAACGAAGGATTCGACGCCAAGAACATGCGCATAGAAACGTCATAATATTTCAGTTTGACCCTTTCTATCTCCGTTTTTATTTTGAATTAATCAAAAGTGTCGTGAATAATTTGATGTGTAGTGAGTTCAACAAGTTGAGACTGCTACTGAGTAAGTGTTAACGACTTTTTCACTAATTAAATATTACCTTGATGTTTAGGCATCTCCAATAAAACACTTGTGTTTATATCAATGTGTATTGATTGTCGTTATATATATATATACATATATATATGTATATATTTCTTACAAAATATGTATTCAATTGGAAATAATATTATTCCAGGAGCTGTTAAAAATGTCACAAAAAAAGGATGAATATATTGAGAAAAAACTGACAATGTTGACTACGCCAAGTTAAAGTGTATAAAGGAAGCTTCTACAAAAAAAAAAAAAAAAATACACGTACTTTTCGAATTAATCAGAAGATGGATACTGCGGCTGAAACGGAGCAAATCGAGAGACTGGAAAAAGAGGCTGAAAATTTAAAAATAAAACTCGAAGACGAAAGAAAAAAGCTCAATGACGTGACACGTAAGATAAACAAATTTCCTTCAAGTATTTATTTTCAATATTATGTATGATAATACACTATTTCATAATAATTTGCAGTAAGTGACGTTGCTGAAAGACTTGAACCCATCAATTGTATAAATGTTAAACCACGTCGAATACTTAAAGGTCATCAAGCCAAAGTACTATGTTCAGATTGGTCACCAGATAAAAGACACATTGTCTCCTCATCACAGGATGGTAAAATGATTATATGGGATGCATTTACCACGAATAAAGAGCATGCTGTCACTATGCCAACCACTTGGGTAATGGCATGTGCATATGCACCCAGCGGTGCTCTAGTCGCTTGTGGTGGTCTTGACAATAAAGTTACAGTTTATCCATTGAGTCTTGAAGACGATGTAACTACACGAAAAAAAACTGTTGGCACTCATACGTCTTATATGTCTTGCTGTGCATTTCCAAATAGCGATCAACAAATTTTAACTGGAAGTGGTGACAGTACTTGTGCATTATGGGACGTTGAGAGTGGCCAATTACTTCAAAATTTTCATGGTCATTCGGGCGATGTGATGTCAATTGATTTAGCACCAAGCGAAACAGGTAACACATTTGTTTCTGGTAGCTGTGACAAAATGATACTTATTTGGGATATGAGAAGTGGTCAATGCGTACAAAGCTTTGAGGGTCACGAGTCTGATGTGAATTCCGTTCGATTCCATCCTAGTGGTGATGCAGTTGCAACTGGTTCGGACGATGCAACTTGTCGTTTATTTGATTTACGTGCAGATAAAGAAGTTGCAGTTTATGCAAAAGAGAGCATTATATTTGGAGCTAATGCAATTGATTTGAGCGTGAGTGGCAGACTCTTATTTGCTGGATACAATGATTATACCGTTAACATTTGGGACACTCTCAAATGTCAACGTGTGGCATTACTATATGGACATGAAAATAGAGTGTCATGTTTACGGGTATCACCTGATGGTACTGCTCTGTCAACTGGCAGTTGGGACGCTACACTTCGTGTTTGGGCTTAGGCACATTCCATTCTTTATCATTTCGTAAAATTTTTATTTGCCAAATTATAATTTAATTCATCCACATTCAATTATGTATGTCTTATAAGAGAAAATAATGCATATTGCACACGTAGTATAATGTAAAATAATACGAATGTTAGAAAAAAAAAAACAAAACAAAAACTGGTGAACGAATGAATGTTACTGCAATATGATTATTTATATTATGATTTATGTTATTATTATTGGTATTATTGTTATGAATATGTAATGCAGATAAAGTGCATTCTTATGAATATTTTATAGCACAAGTATGCGTTTTATCATTACTGACAGTAATATCATTTTCAGTGATCTCAATTTACAATATACCAAAATGGTACTGGGCTGGATCTCAGTTTCCAATTTCTTAGAAAAACAAAAAAAACAAAAAAAAAAAATATGAAACGTACCAGAGAGTTTTATTTGATTTCTAGTAAATTATACAGATTCTTCATATATGTGAATATAGAGTCATGTATTCAATATCAATTAAAATAAATAGTAATGAAGAAAAAAAAAAAAATTAACTGTTCAAACAAAAAACTACACATTGTTGAACGTGTTCAATAAATTTTTTTACACAGTCATCTTTCCAATAATATAAATTTTGTCAAATGCGCCGTAGAACATGAGCAAAGAAAAGCGCATAATATAGCAGATTAGTAGTACAACAGCCTCAGAGGATAATAGTAGAGAGTAGTGTATGATTTTACTGACTCTGCACTTTGTGTCAAAATCACGCAAAAAATTTTTATTCATATTATTAAATATAATATTCGATATTTTATAATAAGATAGAACTAAAAAAAATTATATTTAGTTCAAATATAAAATGCCGCAACATACTGGTGAGCATAAAATTTAAAAAAATATATCTTAACCTCAAATTTTTTTAAATTTCCTCTTTTTCATTTTTTAATATATGAAATTTTTTTCACAATAGTAAAAGTAAAATGGGGAAAGGAATTGTATCCCAATGTAGAAGTTAACACTGATGAGGAACCAATGTTATTTAAAGCACAATTGTTTGCTTTAACTGGTGTACAACCGGAAAGACAGAAGGTTATGCTGAAAGGCATGACTCTTAAAGATGATAATTGGGGAGATGTGAAGATCAAAGACGTAAGAAAACAATATTATTTTATGTACATTGATAAAGAATTACTCCTTTAATATGAAAAAAAAAAATTAATAATAATAATAATAAATTTAACAGGGTGTAACAGTATTGATGATGGGCTCAAAAGAAGAAGATGTACCAATGGAGCCAGTCGAAAAGCCATTATTTGTTGAAGACATGAATGAAGCTGAGATAGCGTCAGCTCTAGAATTACCGGCGGGACTTACAAATCTTGGGAATACTTGTTATCTTAATGCGACTGTACAGTGTTTAAAAACTGTACCAGAAGTTAGAGAGGCATTGAAAAATTTTCCTGGTGGCTTGGCAGGTGCAAGTGGCAGCGGTGTAGCATCTCTTATTCCAGCGCAAAGTATCACAGCAGCACTTAGGGATCTCTACGATGGAATGGATAAGGGCACGGCAATTCGTCCAGCTGTGCTTGTTCAAATGATGCATCTTGCATTTCCGAGATTTGCCGAAAAATCCGAACACGGGGGTTTTCAACAACAAGACGCCAATGAATGTTGGACTGAGCTTGTACGAATGATCCAACAAAAATTACCACCAATTGAAAATTCTAATTCTAATGAAGCTTCTTATAAACCACGTTCGCTTATAGAACAATATTTTGGTGGAACATTTGACACTGAATTAAAGTGTGTAGAAGCTGAAGACGAGCCTCCAACTTCAGCAAAAGAAGAATTTTTACAACTGAGTTGTTTCATATCCACGGATGTTAAATACATGCATTCAGGACTGAGAAACAAGATGCAAGAGCAAATAACAAAAAAATCACCGTCACTAGGTCGTGATGCCGTATATACAAAAACAGTAATTTAATCAACTCACAAAATATAATGAATAATTTTTTATATTATTTTTTAAAATTAAAAAATTGAATTTTTTTCAGTCAAAAATTAGCAGGCTTCCAGCTTATCTCACAATTCAATTTGTTCGATTTTATTATAAAGAAAAAGGTGCGATCAATGCAAAAATCTTGAAAGACGTAAAATTCCCAATGGAATTTGATGCATTTGATTTATGCAGTCCTGAACTTCAGCAAAAACTCATTCCCATGCGAGATAAATTCAAGGAATTAGAGGATAAAAAAGTTGAGGAGGCTCTAATTGTAGCAGACAAGAAAGGACAAGGAGATGCGCCTGACATACCAGTAAAAAAATTACCATTTTCATTTGATGACGGTGTGTAAAAAATCCATTAAAATTTCTATCATTCATGTCTAATTAATTTATTATTTCAATCATATTTTTTATTTTTTTTGTTACAGATTTAGGTTCGAACAATAGTGGTTATTATACTTTACAAGCGGTGCTTACTCACCGTGGTAGGTCGAGTAGTAGCGGTCACTACGTGGCTTGGGTTCGCCAAAAAGGCGATACCTGGCTCAAGTGCGATGACGAGATAGTGAGTGTCGTTACCAGTGAGGAAATCCTAAAGTTAAGTGGCGGTGGTGACTGGCATTGTGCTTATGTTCTTTTATATGGCCCGAGAGTACTCGAGCTGCCAATTACGGATGGCAATTAACTCAATAAATAACGCGAACTTTACCGTTTAACCATTAAAATTCAATTGGGCACATCGTATTTGCAATCAGTGTGGAGGAAATAAACCACAATACTACTGCATATTGATTCTATCATATTAACAACATCTCAATGTATATTTATAGAACTCAAAATCATGAAAATATTGATTTAAATGAAAAAACAAACTTTCTAATTCTAGAAATTTTTAATTTATCAACAAATTATGAAAAAGTGATATTTACTCTGCTTAACGTGTGAATGAATGTTAATGTCGATTCGTTTTTTTTTTTTTTTTGTAACATTAAAATTAAAAAATATTATACATCAAATAGAAGAAAAGGATATTATTATTGATTAGATAATCGAAATTTCAGGTAATTGTGTCCGCATCAATTACATCATTGAGTATTCTATTTATCTCCAATGCCACATTGCAATTCTCTATATCTATTGCTTGAATGTATTTGTATGTATACAATCTTCCATGTAATCTAAAACGTAATCAGTCACTCAATGAGAATTGTTGACAACGTAGGTTTTGATAAAATTACGTGTAATATAAAGTAAGTTGAATTGATTAATTTTTTTTTATTAAAAAAAAAATTTTAAATGTGAACCAAGCAATGAACTCGAGATACATTCGCACGAAAACAATTCGCAATTTTTTCCATCGTTTGTTGCGCAGGTAAGTCATTTACATATAACACTATATAACTTGTTTACACCGAGTATTATTCATTTTATGGTTGGGAAATTGTACTGTTATGATAAAATACATTCAATTCAATATTAAAATAATATTTTATTTTAGTTTTCAGTGTGTATAATTCAAATAAATAGAACAGTGACTATAATATTAAAATAATAATTGTACTTTCTACGCTCATTAATTTAATTTTCCTTGCAAAAATTCGGTATATATATATTTTATATTTATATATACCACAAATACATAGCAGTAAAAGTATAACAACACGACAAAGACATAATGGAATGTTGAATAAGAAATAAGCAAAGGTATTTCAAGGTTTATTCCAGAATTACATACATTTCTTATACTCTAGGAAATCCTGAAGGTCGAGTATGATAAATAGAGAGAATAAAAAAGGTAGAATTATGAGGAAAAAAAAAAGAAATGGTTCTAATCTTTCTGATAAAAAGTATGAAATGTAAGGAAGAAGTAAAGTAGTGGTGTGTATCCAATTGAAATAGAGGGTTATCGCGAATAAATACGTCATAAGAGAACGTAATCATTTTTAATGCAGAAAAAGAAAAAAAATCAGAGTGGGGAAAAAGTGAAGGAAGTAAAGATAAAGAACGTAGTGAACGAGGATAAATAAAAATTAATGGTTTATTAATATGTAAATGCGTAGGACAAAAATAATATGTGATATATTATATAGAAGAATGAATTGATCATTTTTAATGATAATTAACATTTGGAAGACTTTATAAGTAACCTCGATAATTCATATTTCATTCAAGACAAATCTTAGGCAACTATTCACTACCAATTTGATATATTGATATATATATATAGATTTACAGTCTTCATAGTGACAAGCAAGCAATGAGCCGGGGCATCGACGTCGCTCCACTTCGTTTAGCTTCGTATCAGTTCGTTGCAAACAGAGAAAGAAGTAGATTGTCCACTCTCTTGAAATGTACGAAGCTAACCGAAGCACGGCTAACCACTCGTACCGTCTCTGCCCTGCAGCGATTTATGTTCCCTCTATCGTTCATCCTGTTTAGTGTAAGCGGTGGTGCAGGCAGCAGTTGTCTCCACATTTATCACAATTTACCATGGGTATTTTCACTTTGTGTATTTGCTTGCGACGTTGCGTGAAGTAGAGTGAAAATATTATATGGATTGACGATAAGAAAAAAAAAGAAGGTGGAATCCTGGCGAGGAAGTAGGGGGGAGAGAGAAAAAGTGTTCGGTTGAAGAGACAGTGAAAAATACCAGTAGCAACTAGTAGTTGATTGAGGAAAAATAGTTAAATTTAATTAGATATACTGTTGGTCAATCTTTAATATTGTCCATTATGGATTTCCATGATAATTATGGAATAATATTAAATAATGAAAATTATATGATTGTTGAGTAAAAACTGTTTATTCATTTGATTTATATATCACAGTGTGGCCCTCTGTAAACCATCTTCTCTTCTATCCATAGTTGACAGTTTGGTTTTTGTATTTCTATTCTGTATGTGAGTGTATATGCTCCACTTGGGCGTGTGTCGCCCACCCATTTGTTAACTTCTTTCACGTCCATTGATTCGACAATTTTTCTTCATACTTACAGCGCATGTGAAAATATTTTAATGAATTTTATTTTAAATTGTGAACAGGGATTCGTATAAAAAATTACAAAAATATAAATATGTGCGTTTTGTGAGTGCAATGGCAATTATAAGTGCTAAGTTGATGGACAATTACAGTTGTGAATGTTGTACATCCTGATATATATCCGTCACAATTTCATTCATATCTATCGACAAGAACCACCATCCATGGATGTGGAATACAATGAGATACCTCAGCCGCGTCGGATGCGTGAACATCGAGATATTTCATAAAGCCACCCACGTTAATTCGTAGAGAAGAAACGCCCTGTTGTGAATTTATATTACAATAAATCATCACCACTCGCCTTTTTTATTTATCATTTACGCTAATTATCTACACGTGTTTTAAATTACACTATTTTTTTTACTATGAAAATTGGTTGAGAAGCCCAAGAATAAAAAGAAGAAAAAAAAAAACATTGTCTATGCTGATTGTAAATTGAAGTTTTTTTTTTTTTAGCCGTCAAAAAGAAAATAAATGAAACCATTAATTTCTTTTATACGACAATAAGAATTTTTGTTCGGTGATTCTGAGAATAAGAGCAAAATGGGAAATTGTTTTAGTAGCCCGGCTGATGCCGAAACAGAAAAGTCTGACAGGATAGGAAACCCTAGTATTGAAGCTGTAGCATTACAAGCCAGTCCAGTACCAACACCTCCACCAGATCCTATCAGGCCTGTACCACAAATTCCAGATGCTGATGTGCCTTCGGCTAAAATATTTGTGGCTTTATATGATTATGATGCTCGAACAGATGAGGATTTGAGTTTTCGTAAGGGAGAACATCTGGAGATACTCAATGACACTCAGGGTGATTGGTGGTTAGCAAGAAGTAAGAGAACCAGACAAGAAGGTTATATACCGAGTAATTATGTTGCCAAATTGAAGTCCATTGAGGCCGAGGCGTAAGTATATATTATCATATATATTTAAAAAAAATTAATTTATATTTCTCTTTGCAATGGTTGGCTGATGCCATAATCAAACTTTCCCCGACTGCATTCAATATCACATGCAACTACTACACATATACATGTATATTTATAGATGGTACTTCAGAAAAATCAAACGTATTGAGGCCGAGAAGAAGTTGCTGTTACCAGAGAATGATCATGGAGCGTTTTTGATTCGCGATTCAGAGAGCAGGCACAACGACTATTCACTTTCTGGTAAATATTCCACAAAAAATATAAATAAATACCTTGATTATTTGGTATATAGTTGAAAGTTAAAATATTATTTTTTAGTTCGAGATGGTGATACAGTTAAGCATTATCGTATTCGACAATTGGATGAGGGTGGATTTTTCATAGCAAGACGAACAACGTTTAGAAATCTTCAGGATCTAGTTGAACACTACAGTAAAGATGCTGATGGCCTTTGCGTTAATCTTTGCAAACCGTGTGTACAGGTAATTCTATATTTCAATTCTTTTTACATTTTCACTAATACAAATATCGCGCCTTTATTAAAGATGAAGTGGCGCATTAAAAGTTGGCTTCATAACATAGTGATAAAACTTCTGTGCATAACGTGTTTTTTTATATACACTTGAAAGACTTACATTATCTGGAACAATCTCACTCTCATCAGTCACAGGTGCAGTAAGTAAGTGGAACAAAAAAAAAAGAAGATGATGAATAAATGAATATACAATTTTATAATGTCTATGAGAAGATTTTGTTAAGTGAAAAAAATCATTCAATGATGATTTTAGAAAAATTTTTCGTACAGAATACAAAGTAAATGAGAATTGAATTGCGGATTTGCATTTCTGACTAGACAATGTTTTTTCTCTGTTATGGCTTGCCCTACTTCCCGCTGGATTTTCTTGGTAAATTGAATGACCGAAATATTAAATTATGAAAATGTCGATGAAAACTTTTCTTTTTTACATCACAATTACATATATTTTTTTTATTGCTATCTGTTTCTCACTTTTTTTTTTTTTTTTTTAATTTTCCATACATTTCTTATTTATTCATTTATATTTGTTTATTGTTCACAATGTTGATACTTGGCATAGCACAAACCTATGTTATATGGCGTTATATTCCAAAAAAAATTAGATTTAGTGTAGGCTCTGAAAAAATAACAATAATTCGAAATAAATCACGCACAACATTCATCTCTCACGTATTTTCATCGGATTCATCATCAATTTATACGGGTTGGAAGCACACATACAACATATATGTATTTATTATTATATCATATAATAATTTAACAATTGAATTTCATGTGATCAGTGCTTGCAACCTATTCTCACATCAATAATCATAGTTGTGTGCATATATAAAAATGAAGACTTATCATATTGTATTTAGTAAAATTCAACGATAAAATTTTTTACGATACTTTAAAAATTTTGAAAATTCAAAATCTTCATCCAAGTTATCGTCATCTTTTGTTCACTTATCATGATTAATATATATGTATATTTTAATGTATAAGTCTGTATAGTACATCATCACAAATCACTTCGCTCTCAAATTTATTAGCGAATAAAATTCTTATGTGCTTTTTTCTCACATCATTTAGGGAGCTTTCCAAATGTGTATGTAGTTGTTGTACATAATTATTTGTGCAAAAAAAAAAAAAAAAAAAAAAAAAAAATCCAGAACAAAATAATCATCTCTAAATCCACCAGAACAATAATATTTTCATTAGTCTATCAGACATTGACTATATTTGCATTTGTGTTTTGTGTTGCTAGGTGGAGAAACCTGTGACCGAGGGCTTGAGCCATCGTACCCGTGATCAATGGGAAATTGATCGATCTTCATTGAAATTCGTGAGAAAACTTGGACAGGGTCAGTTTGGCGAAGTATGGGAGGGTTTATGGAATAATACAACCCCCGTTGCAATCAAAACACTCAAACCAGGCACAATGGATCCCAAGGATTTCCTGGCAGAAGCTCAAATAATGAAAAAACTACGTCATGCAAAACTTATTCAACTATACGCTGTTTGCACAATGGAAGAACCAATTTATATTATTACTGAGCTAATGAGAAATGGTAGTTTGCTTGAATTCTTACAAGGAAAAGGCAGAGTATTGAAATTACAGCAATTGATCGATATGTCGGCTCAAATTGCCGCTGGTATGGCATACCTAGAGTCTCAAAATTATATTCATAGAGATTTAGCGGCGCGCAATGTTCTTGTGGCTGACGGAAATGTTGTGAAAATTGCTGACTTTGGTTTGGCTAGACTTATAAAAGAAGATGAATATGAAGCAAGAATAGGCGCAAGATTTCCAATTAAATGGACTGCTCCAGAAGCGGCAAATTATAGTAAATTTAGTATTAAATCGGACGTGTGGTCGTTCGGTATACTTTTGACTGAACTTGTCACCTATGGTCGAATCCCGTATCCAGGTAAGTTAATAAAATTAATTCATCAAAACACAGATGATGATATATATACATATATATATTTATATACTTATTTACTTATTTAATAATATTAATATGAATATCAAATTATTTCTAGGCATGACAAATGCTGAAGTATTGCATCAAGTAGAGCACGGATATCGAATGCCCTGTCCTCCTGGATGTCCTACAGCACTCTACGATATTATGTTAGAGTGCTGGAATAAAGATCCAATGAAGAGGCCAACATTCGAAACTCTTCAGTGGAAATTAGAGGACTTTTTCACCATGGAAGGATCAGAATATAAAGAAGCGTCAGCATATTAAATGAATCATGCGTTAAAATTTTTACTAGAAAAATTAAACCCTCGTGATAATATTCTGAAATGATAAAATATACATATATATATTCATTTCAAGAAATTCGACAATTTTCTTATTATCATCGACATATAATAATAATGTTTATTTTTCTATCTTCGGCGTTATTATTTTGGATTATTTTTTTTTTTTTTTTTTTTTTTTTTGCGCAACATTCGGGCTGCCATATAATGAGAGAAAGTAATGTGATTGTGTATGTATGAATGGATGTGGAAGAACGCAAATAGGCTATTTTTCAACATATAAAATTATGACTTAATTCGCAGACAAATTTTATTATTAATATCATCTTGCTATTCAAATATTTGTGTGATATCATGCAACCGTTATTGTACTGGCCGGAAGATGCGTATTCTGTCATTTTCTGAAATAAATTATGTTGATTCATTGATATAGTTCTATTCTAAATAGCAAATAATACAAATATGGAAAAGATTTTTCATTGATGCTTGATATTAATAGATCCGACGAATAAATTTATATATGTATATGTATGTTTGTATAGGCTTAAAGCATATGTATGCATTATATTTTAAGTGAAAATCTCAATTTTTATTAATTTTTCGATTAGCATTAATTAATTATGTGTAACCAATGATATGATTATTATGGCATTTAATACGAAAAAGTTCATAACCGGTCCGTCCAAACGGCAAACCACAAGTGACAACGATAATACATATATGAAATAATGAATTTGAAAAATTTTTTTTTTCAATTGCGAATTAATTTGGCGTTTATTTGTTCAGCGCCATCCCAATAATTGATGATATCGTCGAAACACGTGGCAAAGTGGAGAAAGAACAAAAATTCTGCTTAATGGCACAATGAAATTGTAAATCAGAATTATTATTACTATTATTATTATTATTATTATTATTATTATTATTATTATATATTTTTTTTTAAATATTTTCAATCTAGAGTGTATGCATTCACTTGAAAGTGTAATTGTTTAAATATTGATGAATGAGAATTAAACCTTTATATATAAAGTTATATGCAATTGCAATTATGAAATGATGAAAAAATCATTTCTTCCTCCTCACATTGTCGTACTATGCATAATTGCATGATACATTTTGTAATACTTGTATCATTTGGAAGCGCGACATAATTTTTTCATTCATTCATTGACATCCCACTCGAGTGAAATCTTGATTATTGTACTCTAAACTCAACTGACTCAATGATTAATTTATAATATTCCCTATAAGAAATTGTATGTCTCAAATAATGATCAAATATGAACTTATAAAAAACAAAAAAAAAATGAAATTTAATTTCGCATTTCATAAGAAAAATAAAAAAGAAATGAACAAAGGACATTATATTATAAATACATTATACATAATTACACTTATGTATATGCGTGTATACATACCTATAATATATACTTAATAGTATTAGATATAGATTAATGAAAAGAAGAATAACTATAATGTTTTATATTAATTATAAATGAAACATCGGAAGATGTAACGCCAATATATATATATATATCTATGAGATGAAATAATGTAATAATTATCGAGAGTTTCGGGTGAATTTCCTTAATTATATCAACTAGGAGGCTTCTTCACTCATCTCTCGCATATTTGCACGTTTTAATGCATTTTTTATACTGAACAATCGATAAATACAATATGAAATAATAAGAGATTGCAAATCGAGAATTAATTTGACAAATATTTTATGTTTAAATCGTTTATGAATTGAAATTATTTAATCATCTTTGTATATTTTAAGATGATTTTACGTTAAGTAAATTTATTAACTCATTGTTATACTATTATCACTATATTTGCTTATACTTTTTTTGACCAAAATTTATGCATTGTCAATTATATATGAGTAAAACTACTTCCAATTTTATTAAATATCTGGAACGAGTTTATTGCACATTTAGTTCATTACCCGTTCTCGATAGTACAATAAGTCATGTAACGACTTGAATTCAAACGTAAAATGAACGTCCAGTGTACATCGATATTTTTTTTTGTAATTTTTCTTATATACATATATACATACATACACACACACACACACATCTCTATACATATTTATTTAATTTTCCACCGAAAGTTATCCTTGTCTATACTAAGAATTATCTCTTCCTATCAGTTGGCCTCCTTTTCTACTATTGATTATTAATAATTATTGTATTGTATTGATAATAAAAAATGATGAAAATATAAATTTGATTTCTGTATTTATGTGACACGTGTATGCATATAATTGAAATTTAAAATGGCATCGTGCACACAAACGACTGCGTTGGTTTCTTTTATAACGATTCGTAGTGACTTTTTTACTAAATCCCTAGATCGAGACTTAAGTGGCCGATCTCACCTACAGGTAAAAGTAACAAAACGGCAGGTGTTAGTGTTTTATGTCAGTCTGGTCGGCAGCACAGTTGGCTTTTCTACCAGTTTATACATTCGATCAGTATTCGCGGGTCCTAATCGTACACGTGTTTTCTCCTTCCAATATTTTACACGTATATATAAATTTTTGAAAAATTTTTATTACTATTATTATTTTACTTTGTCAATCTTTATTTTTACAATTAATAGTAATACCTACTATTTTAATTCGTGGAAGATTACACTTACTAAAAAGACTTGCCTGTGAAACAACTTGAAGGCGCGTTGACCTAACAGTTTGCTCAGTCACGGTCATGGCACACGAGCAATATCATTATTTTCCGTACATTCAACGATGAAATTAAAACGATACAGGATTCATTTATTGATATAATAAATTTTTGTTTTTTTTTTTTCGTGTGCTAGTGTATTTGCGGTTATTTTATAGTTGGATAGTATGAAAAATACGGTGCAATCAGAATGCGGGAGGAAGAGCTTGAGATATCACTCAAGGTAATTTTTTTTATATCATCACTTTAAATTTATTCTATCAAATTCGATGACATTTTAATTAAAAACTTTTTTTTTTTTTTTTTTTTTTTTTCAATTTAAATTCTATCCACTACATCATGACATTGATGTTAATGGCATTCACAGAAAGAAATAATATTTCAATATTGAATTTTTATAATGAGAACTCCATCGTTAATTTGATTTTATGATTGTCCCCCAAATCAAGATGAAATTCAGTATAAAAATGAAAAACCTGCTTTATGTATTTATATAAAATTCCCGCCGGGTTATATATATTTATATGTAGCTTCTCTCTTTTACACTCGTGTTTTACATACATTTAACGGTACTGCTGTTGTATTTGGCCTACCGATTCCCACAAGTTGCATATATACATACAGAACTAATAATTTTCTGAAAAATATCCTTTATATTGCCATAAAAGTTATATAAAGCATAATAAAATATATATTTTAAATGGACCAAAAGAATTTGTAAGATTGTATGTACATATAGAACATGGTATTTCACTGGTCAAAATAATTACACGGCCAATATAACATGCGGATGTTGGAAGTGTATATAAGATATCATACAGAAGCTATTTACATTGTATATATGTATTGCGGTAATTGGGTAAACTCATTGAGATATAGACAGGTTTTTGAGATAAATTAACCAATTAATCGATAACCTAGTTCCATTGAGATAGTAAAATACATCACTATTCATATCATCAGTATAAGTTTAAAACACCGTTATCAATATAGTATATCTATTAAATAATATTTAACATTGATAAATTAAAATAAATATTATGCTGTTACTACTTGATATTGATTTTTTTTTTTTTTTTTTTTTTTTTTTTTTTTCAATATATTCCAGGTGGTGATAGTCGGCAATGGTGCCGTGGGCAAATCCTCAATGATTCAGAGATTTTGTAAGGGAACTTATACCAGAGATTATAAAAAAACTATTGGAGTTGACTTTTTAGAACGTGAAATTGAGTAGGTTTATATTTACTTTTCATCAATATTTATTTATATGTAAAAAAGACAAATATTAATTAGTCAATGACAATTTTTTGCAGAGTTGATGGAGAAGACGTGAGATTAATGCTGTGGGATACAGCAGGTCAAGAAGAATTTGATGCTATTACTGCAGCGTATTATCGCGGTGCACATGCATGTGTTTTGGCATATTCTGCCACTGATAGAGATTCTTTTGACGCTATACCTTCATGGAAATTAAAAGTAAGTTTATTTATATATATCCATTATGGCATAGTTAATTCACTTCATCAATTAATTATTTTCAGGTAGAAAATGAGTGTGGCGTTATTCCAACGGTTTTGGTACAAAATAAAATTGATCTAATTGACCAGTGCCAAATTGATCCGTGAGTTATTAAATTATTATACGAAAATTTTCCAATTTTTTTTTTTTTTTCCACCAACTACTAACTAATAAATATATATATATATATATTTTTTTTTTTCAGAAATGAGGCAGAGAGATTGGGACGTGCACTTGGCTGCAAACTTCTACGTACTTCAGTGAAAGAAGATGTTGGTGTTGTAAGTGTTTTCAGACATCTTGCATCTAGATGTCTGGTTGAGATGCGCAGGTGTGAGGATGATTTTCAAGATGACTTGAGGCTCTACTCATCTGGTCCACGTTCACCTTCTGTAATAAGTAAGTGTACTCCAGATCATGCGAGTACAATAATTTATACTGAAAGACATATATGATCGTCGATTTAATATCATTATATAGATATTTTATTACTACGCATTATTAGCAGTACACAACTAATACGAGTGATTTCAAGAAAATATGGAATTTTTTTTTTTTTATTACTTACCACTTTGTTTTCTTTATATTATTTATCCAACAACAGTAAACAAGAATGCTGAGTGAAATTGTCGTCTGTGTAAGGGGAAGTGAGGAAGCATTCCAACCCGAGATTTTAATTATACAAGTTTGTCTCACGACCGCCTTTAGAGTTGTCAATAAGCATTTTATAGAAAGTCTTACCCATATATTTTTACTCGTTATGGATGTCTTCACAATCACCTTTTCGTAACTTTCACGCATTGCAATCAATTTAGTTTACGGGAATATAAAAACTAGTACACGCAATGGTAGTTTAATATTTCAATGTTTAAAATTGATTATTAAAAAGTTGCGTGATTGTTAAGGGTGAGGAGGAGAGGTGGGTCATTATTAATTTTAAATATTCAGATATAAAAGATATGAAAATCGAATGAATACAAGGTCAATGTGCAATTGATTTATATTATATTATTCATAGAATTTATATTATATTTCAAGCATATATTCGGTACTTATATTAGTATATTTTTTATTTTGTTTTGTTCAGGTGCTTTTAACTCAAGCGAGTGTACAGGTCGGAACACCGGAAACGGGACAATTATTCTGCGGCCAGGTGGTAAACCCCGACATCACAGAAAGAAAAATTTTGTGAAGAATGCGTGTAGACTATTGTAATGTCGACACATCGCAACTACAACTGGTGGAGCATTTAACTGACTCAAAAAAAAAAAAAAAAAAAATCAAAAATATAAATTAATTCACAAAAGAGATAACAATATGTATCACTTATAAAGAGGCATTTCTGTCCAATTAAGTATTACACAATGTACCTTAGTCATAGTTTGATTTTGTAATTTACGTTCTCCCTCTCTCTTTTGTACATATGTATATCTGTTTTTTATTTTTTTGTTTAAATTCTTTTATATACTTCCCTGTTGTGGGTATTTAGCGATGATCTGATTTTTTTTTTGTTTTCATCTACCTAATACTAATAATCTGACAGTTGGCTAGGAATAATTTTTTTTTTTTAGTTCATCTGTCTCCATTGTATGCTCTCAGTAAAAAAATATTTTTAATTTGGTGCATGTGTGATGTTTTTAACCAAATAAAAGTAAATTATAAGTGATAAATTTGTACTAATGTTCCTATCAATATTTGATTAATATAGCATTACTTCCTCGTTAAAATATAATTTTGAAAGTATCTTTTTTTAATTATGAATGATAAATTTACACTGCGTAATATAGCTACAATATCCTTCACCTTTCATACGACCTTGGACGGAGAGAGAAACATAAAAAGTCAACGCCCGGTTAGTTGATCCTAGATGGTGGTTACCTCGAGACGTTACTACACTACTTACACACCCTTTTTCTGATATACTGCGGTTCATATGCGTGTATTTACTCCACCCATTAAATCACCTACTATCTCGCTCCCATGAAAATACAATATGCATATTAGTTTCACGCAATCGCGTGTACATTAATATTCTTACGAAAAATAACTTAAAATTATATTTGATGAGGAATAACAAAAACAAACAAAAAAAAAGAACAAAAAAATTAGAACTTTTACATTATTTTTTCTTTTTGGAATGATAGAAATATTTCATCTATTTGTGATATTCAATACATAAATTATATGTACAACTGCATTATATAGTTTTATATTAGATAAAAATGTAGTAAGTATTGTGTCCATTTTATATTTAACTCTCATTAGTAAGAATTATACAAAGTTTCTAATTTTTCAAAATTTTTAACTTTCGTATACACACGCTCGTAAAAGATAGAAGAAAAAGCACACATAAATCTATTGACAAAGATGAAACTAAATAATAGTTGATAAATATCAACGATTTAATTGAAAAATATGAAGAATTACGAAAAAAATTCTTGATACAAGAATGCCATTTCCTCATAACTTTTGTCCAACACTGATAAATTTATCGGGGTTGTTGCCAATCATAGCAATAATCGTTTAATTTTTTTTTTTCTTCATTTTCTCATTTCTCACGTGTGTTATTAATTATAAATGAAAAGTATTATGTGTGATTTTAGTACCGAATATATTGAATTTTACTGCTTGTATCATTGTGTCTCTCAATGCATTTCAAAACTATGAACTTTTTCTATATAATCGAGTAATCCTTTTAGCCTCTTTTTAATACGCTTTTGATCATCCAAGGTACAGCCAAGAATGGCAGATTCAAATATTTTATCCGAATGACCCATACTATGTGACGAACATGCATTCATAAATGCCGCACACCGAGAGCGAGCTGCACTTGGATCATCTTTCAAACTTATCACCAAACCGTCAATCAGACCATTAATCTAAAATCATAAAAAAATATATATATATATATTTTTTTTTGCATATTTATGTATATGTATAATTATAAATAATCACAGAAAATATTAAATTGATTAGATGCTGATATTGTAACTTTAGGTAGCCACCATGAAACAAAATCCTAATTTTTCAACAAGTCTATACAGTGTTTTTTTACTATGTTAACCTAATAACAGCATCTATTCAATTGTTTTTATAATATATTTATACATATATGTATAAATAGTTATATTTACTTGGTGGAGTGCGTCTTGCTGTCCATCATCACGTTGAATTTTCACTAAGACATCTACAGTCATACATCTCATAGAAAGTCTCTCAGCATATCGAAGTACATCATCACGATCAGCTATAAAAAAAAATAGTAGCCATTGAGAAAGATCTGGATGTTTCCATCACCTTCTATATAGATAGGTATTGTGACGTAAAAAAATATAGAAAGACGCACTCACGATCTTCAAGTAATTTCAGCATCTCTTCATTACTCCGAAGTGTATCTAATATTGTCAGCATTGCATCTTTTTCTTCTTCAAGTTTTGATGCATCTCGTCTCAATTGCTCGACTCTTAATTCAATTTGATCCAGAATGCTCACTAACCTGTCCTTTGACTTGGCACTCGCAGTGTCACTGCTCTCTACTATATGAGGCAAAACATTATCCATATTTTTTTGATTTTATTGAAAAACACTTTATGCCAAAACAGAACGAAGATAATATTTAAAGTATTCTGTTTGAAGGAGTATCGAAACAATGAATTTAACGTGATATCATTTTTTTTCACTGTAGTTACGATATATACACACACACATACACCACCTAATATGCAGGTACATGGGTGTATATATATATTTTAGTTGTTATTACGCGTGCGCATTTTACTGCGCAACTATTGAGACCCCTAGTGGTTCGACTCGCGCCAAAATTTAAAATGGTGGGCTTTGTTTTATCGATAAATTAGAAATTTGTCGATTCCTTTAAAATCATACATGTATAGTTATATAATATGTTTATAATTCATTACATTGTGTATACGTGTAATTATCATCGGGTGACATATAAAAGAGATGAAATGATTGTTTAATTTCTCAACTCATAATAGTTTATTATTTTATATGTCTTGATATGAATATAAAAATTAATTACATATGCGCAGATGTGCTCAAAGATTCGCTCGTACAAAGTATATTTCCTTCTATTTATTTATTTATAACTTTTTTTTTTCCTTTTTTTGTTTTTTTTTGTTTTTTTTTCTTTTTTTCTTTTCAATGATTAACGATAATTTAACTCGTCTCTCAATAGGTGAAGGCCAACGTACAGGGTCACGTCTTCACACTCTCCGTCACCTTGATTATTGTTTTAAAATCCATAAGTAATTTTCCTAATTTATTAAACGTGAATGACTCAAAGGTCTATTGTATCTATATATGTAATTTGTTTCATAAACTCGCAATTTTATATGATTCTTATAGCATAACAATTTCATTTGTTGTCTATGTATAAATATGGTAACATAAATTGGGTCAATGTCACAATGAGTGGAGAAAAAAAAAAAAAAATTCAAAGCACCCAAAAGATTGGAATAGTCACCTATCGCTCGTTTATCACGCAGCTAATGGTCAAAAGGACATTTAATTGATTTACGATGCATCATTCGATAATAAATAAACATGATGCATAAATATTATAATAATAATCCCCAATGAAATGGATTACAAGGCGCCTGTCATTATATCAGCTAAACAATATTATTTACAACGATTTGAGTATCATAAAATTTTAATGGATTATCGTTAAATCCATAAAGCAATCACAATTTATTTATCCGCAGGACGATTCAATGGTAGCAGGTGTTGAAGTGGAATTTCCGGTTGTTGGAACGTTGCTTCTACTAAACCCACGAGTTCCATCTGGTCCTGAAGGCAATCTAGTGACGTTTTCTGGTAAATGCGCCATTAACACAAATCCACTATTGCTGCGTGAACGAAATCCTGAACATGAGTCAGAGCCTGATGAACAAGATGATAGTCTTCTACTACCAGTGTCGCAACCGGAATCTCTGCTGCAATTTGATAATCTTCTTAAAAATGGCCCACATTCAACTGATCCTCGTCGATTATTTTGATGATACGACGAAATATTTCCATTTGAATATTCAAAACCATAGCCTATATTTGGTGGAATTGAGCTTGTAGGAGTGCAGCAAGAAAATCTCCGAGTGGTAGATTGCCCTGGCCAGCAATTAAACGAAGGATAAAGACTGTGATGACTTTGATGAGATGAAGGATGAAATATAGATGAACTGTAACTATTTTCTGAACCAGATGAACATGAAGAAAATCGTCTGCTAGAATAACTTCCGGTGTCTGAACTAAATCCTGAACAGTTGGAAAGTCGACGCATTAGTAACGGATTATTATCCGCAACTGATATTGTACACGTAGAAAATCGTCTCGGTAACCATGAGTCTGGTGACGGCGAACCTGCATATATAATTAATAAATTAATCATCATTTCATTTTATGATCTTGAAAATCGTAACTGGTATGTTTTTCCTGTTTTGTCTAGTTTTTTTTGTTTTGTTTTGCTTTGTTTTTTTTTTTTTTTTTTCTTTCTTAAATATCAATATAAATATATTTACCAGGATAAGAATGATAATTTGTGGAAGGACAAACATCCCGTCTACCCTGATATAATCGAGACTTTATCCTCGACGTTCGACTATCGTCCTCGGAACCACTTGGATAGCCAGATAAACTATATGCATTGTCCCTCGTTGTAGATGTCCTTGCACCTGTACCCTTTTTTGTTGGCTGAGACTGCTGCTGATATTGCTGATTTTGACCGGATGATTGCTGCTTTCGTTTTTTTTCTCCCGTTGAAATTTGCTGAAGTTCAAAAATTTTTGCATCACCCAAATCAAGCTTACGGGCAGCTCGGGCTGCGGCCGAGTCTGTAAATTCAATTACAGCACACTCTTCATCGGATACGAGTTCTGATCGTTTAGAGAGCGCTTGACGTACCTATATTAACACAAATTTCAATAACTATCAAAATATTCACGCACTGATATTGTAATGAAATAATTAAAGAAAAACAAAAAAAAAATTTTATGACCTCTGCAGGTGCAGGATGTCCTGGTTTGAGAAGTCTGATAAGTGCTATTTCTCCACATTGTCGAAACAGCTCGGCAACAGATTCAATCGTTAGTTTGTCAATAGGCAACTTTGCAACGACAATTGTTCGTGACGGTAATGTTTGATCATATTGTGGCAAAGGATCACGTCGCCTCAGCTTCGTCCCCAATTCATTGACTTCTAATTTTGTAGATTTAGCTCTAAGCGCCGCGCCAACTATCCTCCAATCTCGACTCAAATGTTTAACTCTTTTAAAACTAGAAATGAGCTTTAACGATACATATCCCTCTTTATTTCTTTTAACATGTTTTAATAAAAAAGCGTCTTTTACAATGTTTTCATCGGAAAAATAGAATTCGACTTGTGCGGCTATTTTTTCTGCCATATCATCACTACAAGTGATTGACGACTCTTCAATTTCTGTTTCAGATGCTGGTGAAGTTAGAGGGACTGTTGTGTCTGCACATTTTAAATCAACATCACGCGGTAAATCGGCAATATCTTGATGTTGATTTATCGCTATGTTATCAATTAAATCGTGATGTTGATTTTCAGGTAATTTTGGAGAAATACGATCGACTTCATCCGGACCACTGCTACAATCTGATAAATCAGCCTCTTCTCCTTTTGAACCGCGCCTATCAAAGGATAAACTTACGTCACTGTCAACAGAGGATATGCTGTCGCGAGTGTCTGATTTCTTCATTGGCGGCGGTGAAAATGTCAAATTGCCAACTTCATCCAAAGACTCTAGCAGTATCTCCACTTGTTCATCCATTTTAAAGAAAATTAGTCCAAGAGTGCTTTAAAAAAATTGGTAATTATATGTTTTTTTTTTTTTTTTTTTTTTGTATGATCCTCTTCACATATACACACTTCACCGTTTCATTGTTATATTAATCTTCACTCTTATATTTTCCGTATCATTTATATTACAAATATCATAGTATATATCGGCATCATTATTTATTGTGTTAATTATAATAATAATAATAATATAGTTGCAGAATAATTGAATTACACTAACGGGGGTCTTGGATATTATATCTCTGTAAAGGAAGAGAATCCACTTGGTGTCTGATTGCCCACACGAGTATATATGTAATTGCGTATATACGCTTGAATAGGGACAGCGTGACGGTTGAAACAAGAGTGGCCTTTCGACTTGAAGAGTCAGACTTCTTTAAGTACTTTCCCCGGCATCGACAATTCACGCGCACGCGCGATGCTTTTTCAAATAGTCCACCATCCACACATGATGTATTTTGCGCGCATTCACCTCCTAGTGATATCAAATACATATATATATATATTTTTTTATCTCCTTCTACTATATTGTAAATCAATTCCCTCCCGCCATGGAACATCCTCTCACAGGGACACGAGATAAGGACCTCGAGAGAGGTTGTGACCTTCCGGAATACCGGTCAAGACTCAGACACTGAAGACCGCTGAATAAATAATGAGTCGGAAATAATAATGAAACGGATTGTGATACAATCCAGGATATTGATAAATAGAAACTGATGGATGATCGATATTCGAAGGCCAAGAGCTTGGATAATTTTCTAACTTTCAATAGATCAATAATATAAAGAAAAACCTGGTACAATTATTATCGCGGAAGAAGATATTACGTATATCGTAATCATAACATTGTCATTATTCTGAGAACTTGTATATAATTGAGAAACAGTCAAAGAATTTGCGCTAGAGCTGAAAAACTAAAGAAAAAAAAATATATAAATAAATAAATAAACGGACATTCTGTAAACAAGAAGGAAAATATTTTACCGACAATATTTAACCTTCAAAGACCACCCGACACTCTCGATGCATTGGTGTGTTTCGTGTCGCATCCGGACGCTGTGAGCATATTAAGATATGGGTCAAGTGCGGCTGGTGTCTTGTAAGGGGCCACGAAATGTACCACGACAGTTTAAAGGACACATCCAAGTACTCAAATACATGTGTCGTCTTGTCGTCTAGCCGAAAGCAATTCCATCACTTTTTTTTTTCTTTGGTTTTTCTTCCCCCTTTCACTCTTCAATTTATCAATGAAAAAAAAAAATTAACATTTATCTATTGAGGGATAATTTTATCTTTGTACCCGAATGCGGTCAAGAAAATACAATTAGTGATAATTTAATAAATCCAATAAAAAAAAATGTTGCATCAGTTACGTATTATGTATTTCCGGATTCACTTAAAGTCATTCTAAATAATAGATTGATGTATTGGCGCGGGAGAAAAATTAATGCCAAAACCGGTAATGACATGATCCACATGGGGTGACACGCGAGTTGCAAGTCTTGCTAATCGAGTTATGTATATTTACGTAAAGTATTTGAGTCACCAGGGCATTCGCACATAGTCTCGACACTCCTACGATTTCACCGTTTCTATTATGCAATAAAAACACTTGTTAGGGCTGGGTTATGACTGACTTGGAAATCAAGGAGATTTCCTAGAGTTGTTTATATATATATATATGTGAACTATAAGAAATAATATCATGTTGATTATGCATATATTTTATTTATGTTCATTTTTAATGTTTAAGTCAAGGGGGAGGATAGCAGGTGACTAAGAATAATTATTTTCGTATTATTCATTAATAAATTATGGTGCTAAACGCATTGAACCGTCGACAGAACGAATTTTAAATTCACCATTGATAAATAATTGATATTAATTACATTTAATTATCTACAATCATCAAACAAATTATAATCTCATGAATTGTATGGTAAATAAAATCCGGGCGGTGTAAGAGTAAACAACGCACTGTACAATATTCTTGAGTAATTATTACTGCACGCGTCATGTATTATGGATACATTGACATGACTTGTCATCGTATATTTGTGCATGAGAGCATGATAAACTACTCACATACTTACATACAAAAGCCTATAAGCATTCAGCTATTCACGATAATTTGTGTTTTTCTTTCTTTTTCATGAAAATTCATAGGCTTGTTTATAGGAGATATCTGAAGGCTGCGTGGCATAGCAATAAAACAAGACAAATGTAGAGATTCGAAGGCACGAGATCCTGTTATACATTTGCTGTCATGGAGATCAGGATGAAAAATACAATATAATATATACACACAGTGTAATTTATTTTCTTCTATTGCTTATGACTTTGCAGTTAAAATTACATTGTTTGGTGTATATATATACATATGATGAAGATCCAGAATGGGATCGATGTCCGTAAGTGAATGTAATAATGTGGATTGTCCGTCTCTAATATATGACGCAAACTTGTTAGATAATGATCTTGTATTTATTGCAGAGTCTTCACCTCGTGGCAAATATGACAAAGTAAAATAGTATATGTATTCATTACGGAATAATTCTACTGAGTAGTTATACAAATTGACATCTAGAGATTATAAAGATGGAGCAGAACTCGCACAGTACAGCAAACAGGAGGTGAAAATTGAAGGACGCATAAATACTTACTTACTTACTTACTTACTTATTATGCCAAGTTTCTCATTACTATACATTTATATCGGATGAGGGCGGCAAATCCCCTGGGGCGATATATCTTGGCTTGTGAATATCTTGGAGAACAAGACAGGAATCATATACTCGGATTGGAACTGGGTCAGGGTAGCCCGCCAAATGCGCGTGGATCAGTTTTATTTTCAATTCGTCACCGCGCGTCACTAAATGTCAACTTTGTATGTATCATTTATTCTTCTATAGTTACTATATAATACGTATTACCGTCAATTACTTATAGTTTCATATAAAATATCAAATACATAAATATATTTCGATAATTTCAATGAAAGACATAAGATTCGACTTTTTTTTATTCGTTTTTTTTTTTGTTTTTTTTTTCTGTCTCAGGAAATTAATCGCGAAATTCGGAATATAAGGATCTGAAGGACATTCTAATAAATGTGTTTTTAATGTATATTTTTTTAATAAAAATATAAATTATAAGAATGAGAACCGCTGTTGCAGTGATTGTGAGTCAGTCCAGTGTACACGAGTAAAGTAACAATAAGGAATGGCCGTGTAGTACGAGGCCCCCGGGGTGATTCGCCAAGATGACCATGACCATATTACAGGACAGCGGCTCCCAATGAACAAGCAATTACTTCCAGTATTAAAACAAAAAAAAAAATTTTATATACAAACAAACAAAAATTAAATTAAATTAAATTAATAGTTAATAAGTTTATATTGGGGTTGACTGTGGCTCTCTCGTTATTCAATATATTTATTTGCTCATCGGAACAATATACTTATTTATTATTTTGTGGTTGATGCCGTGATGTTTAAAAGGTCACTATCTACTATATATATATATATATATACATCATTATGCGATATCCATTCACATTGTAGATAGCCAATCAAAGTTCAGAACTAATGTAGAATTAATTCGAGGAACTTATACGATGTCACATATAGACAAAAACACTTGAAGTATCGCGTTAAAATAAATTGCAAAATTTATGTACTACCTAGATATTTTTATTTGTTTATTTGTTCTTTTTTTTTTTGTTTTCATACGTGACGTGATTTTTTTTTTTTTTTTTGTCTAGATACGATGTCAGCAATTTAAGCGATGAGTGGACATAACATCGAGTATGAGGACCAGGGTAAATGTAAAAAACTTTTTGCGCAATGATATATTAGTCAGCAGTGATGTAGGACCAAGTCTTATTCTCATAAACATTTCAAATCATGCTCCAATCTTGATTTAAAACAATATTCTATACATATCTATATATACATAGTCTTTGATGTCTCCAACATTTGATGATAAATTTCACAATCTTAAAGAGTTGTGTCGTTAATGTAGAAATTGTTTAACTGATAATTCAGAATACGGTGTATTGTATCCGATAAAAAGATATAATGACAACCCGGAACGTTGTTAACAGCAAGTAGAGATCAACCAACAGCGCGCACATGTGAATCGTAAGAAAGCAATAGCGGTAGTAGCCTCAGGCAATGAGAGTATACGCTGTCGGGCAAACTTGAAATCCCTTGACCCAGTATATATTATAACGAACATGTTTGATGCTACATATACATAATATACAGCAGCTCAATGTCCTTCGATTGGAACCGGGCGACGGCGTTATGTCTCCACTGTTCTTTTATTTATTTATTTATTTTTTTTTTTTCTCTCTTATTTTCCCGCCCTTGCGCCCGTCATCGACTCTCGGGAAAGGACCTTCGTTGCCACCCTGTTCTCCTTCAATTTTGTTTAATCTACAAGCGCATATATGAGTATATAATTAATACATATAATTATATGTACAATGGTGTGCCATGATTTTTTTTCCTTCATTGATCGGCATCAAATTTTTTTTTTTTTCTTTTATACAGAAAATTGTTTTACTCTTTTTCTTCTTCAATTTATTATTATTATATATATATATTATTTTTTTTAAAATTTCATCGTGCTAATAATAGCGTGAGACTTATTGCCAAATTTATAACTTGTCCTCATTATTACTAACTGATAAACATGAGTAGGTACATCGTTTTTTTCGCTCTCTTTCATGCATTGAAATATACGTAACGCAATACGTTCTAATAACATTATGTAAGAAGCTAATATATCGTAAAATATGTTATACTTGTATCAATGATATATTTTTTCTTATTAAATCACAATGATATATATATATATCATGGGATTTTTCATCGGCAATCTCACTTGCATATTGAATTGTCAAAAGGAAGTTTTATTGTTTTTGATTCAATCACACCAAGTCATTAATTTATAGATACAAGATTTCAAATACTCAAAGATTTTATAAATACTTATTAACGAATGATAATAATTTATATACATATTTATGCATTTATTTATATATGTAGAGATACGTGTTGTGTATATGTTTATATATTTATTTTCATAGTTATTTATGTCTCTCTGCATCATGACAAAACCATTCAAGTATTTATAAATGCACATTTATACGCAAAAAAATGTTATTCTTTAATTCGATTATTTTATGATTTAATCAATTTTTTAATTGCCCTGATTTTTATTGAATACCATATATATATATATATATATATATATATATATATATATTTATTTAATAAAAAGTAAAGTATCAATGGGTTTTGTTGTATGCAATAATTTTAATTCATATGATTATGCGCACGTCATAGTGCAAGTTATTTCAAGGAATCCTACGTTATTGCAATTGTAGATTGTATTTTTATTATTCTTGTATCCCTAAATAATTGAATAACACATCAAAACATTTTTATTTCATTTCTTAATTCATTTTTCATATACCTGTACAGCGGTAATACAACACACTTTCTACACTAATTAATATTATAATCTTTCTCGTGCTTCTAAATCAGATACATATATAGGCACTGCACACAAATCTCTCAATCATCCATTCTCATACATATATATTAACTTTAAGTATAATATGTATATGTAGATGACAATAATCTTTGTTAATTAACTGAGGCAATTATTATAATTATTATTATTCTCTGTATCTTTGTCCAGTTTTTGTTTTCCCACAACTTCAGCCATTAGTTGTATTGATTAACCAATTTGTATATAATATCAATATCAAATATGTTTAATGCACCATTAATTGGCCAATTTTATCATTGAAAAGCATCAAACACACATTATAACATTTTCTCTTTTGCCCGTTTGTTCACTTTACGTAAATTATTTCATCATCTATTGTCTATATTCTCGTTTCGAGTGATATAAATACAATGTCACTCAATTAAATTATTAATTATCAAGGCAATTACATATTTAATAATCTCATGGTAAAAATAAAAATAGGGGAAGAAAAGTGAAGACAAAAAAAAAAACAAATACATACGATTATTATGTCGATAATTCGTCGTCTTATATTTGACACATGTAATAACAATAAATTATACGTCATTGATAGTATAAAACATTAGATATAAAAAAAAAAGAGGGGCAGTAAAATACGTGGACTAGCAAATCTTGAAGATAATAAAGAAAAAAAAAAAACACGCCAGAGAATATTAGTAAATCATTATTTCTTCATATTTTTTTTTTTTTTGTTTCAGTTTTACTTAACAATATTAATTTTGAAACAAATTTAATATATACAAAAGACAATAATTAAGAAATAATATTATGAAAATTCGTCATTTATATATTTATTGAAAATGACAGACTGTGATCATGACATCAAACTCTATGTTTCACTTATATATAGAGAAAAAACAACGATGCAGTCAATAATATTAACTATTATGTATTAAATTGTATTATAATAATATTATAAAGTGAAAATAGGTATGGAAATGAAACAAAAGAAAATATTTACATTAAAAAAAAAAAAAAAATTTGAAGACAAGCAATTGTCGTGTTAGATTATAACAAGAACTAAACTATAATTGATTCGTAATTAACGTTAATATTGATATTTTTTTGTTTGTTTTTCCTTTCCCTGTAAAGTTTAAAATCGTTCATGTGTCAATAAAATTATTAATCAAACTTGAACACGTTAATTCTTTGGAACGTACAGAGCACCATAAGGAAGCTCAATGTGAAGAACCACGGGTGCCACTATATACAGCATCCGTATTTACTGTAAGAATTATTAGGTTTACATTGCTGGAATGATCCATCAACTAATGTTCATTACGTACATCATTATGATATGACATTTATGCGCATACCTTTTCAATTAATTAAACATGACGATACTTTTTTTATTTATGTTTCTTAATTATTAACATTTGAATTTCTTTTCTCCTATACTTTAATGTATAATAATGCATAATTATAACCTGTGCTTCTTATGATTTTGTAATATTTTTCTTTTTTTTTTTTTTTTTTCGTTTTAATTTAATTTCAGAAGGGCATATCTATATATATATATATGTATAGAGAGAAGAAAAAAAAAAAAAAAAAAAAAAAAAAAATCAAGAACTTTGTGTTAAAAGAAGCAAAATTTTGAAATTGGGATTTGTATGACACACGATATACAATAAATCCTGATTAAAGGCAAGACAGCATTATGTGCCACGCGCGTTGTTTTTTGTTCAATACAGGGCACAAAGCAACATTCTGTTATTATACTAGCTATTTTTATTTTTATTATTATTATTATTTTTTTCCATCCCTTATTTTCATTTAGTTGAGCACAATCTCACTTGTATATACCATGCATTTATGTCATATTTTTCACACATTTTAAAACTTGTGAGAATTTTCCTGTTTACTTAATTCAAGCGCAAGAGCAAAATCAGCATCTTCCTGCGCTTTACGCCGGCTTCTCTCTTCCTCCGCACGTAAACTTTGACGCGATGCCCAAGCAAGTTGTTCTTGCTCTGTTAACATTGCCGATGTCTCCTTTCTATTACTCCACGTTGCATTATTATTATGATTATTATTATTATGATTATTATTATTATTTTTATTATTCTTTCGTGAATTATCATTTGATATTAGCATGTCCTTGAATACTTGAGCGATATTTCGATCGGATCGTGAGTTATTTTCTTCAATTTTATTTGTTGGAAATGCCTTGTCAAAATTCACAGATTTACTAATTGGTCTTGGGATCGCGGAAAAACTATTATTTGAGAAATTAAGTTCATCTGTGGTTTTAAGCGAATTAATCTTACTGTCCGTGATAAAATTGCCCATTTTATCTGATTTAGCTTTGGTTAATGGAAAAGTTTTCAAGAAATCTGATTCAAAACCTTTTTCAAATGGATCCTTGTTAGAATTGGAGTAGCCACCTGATGTTGTTGTAGCTGTTGTTTCCATTCCAAATGGATCGAGCGTCCGACTCACGTTGCTTATAGTTTTTTCGTGTATCTTCTTGTTCGCATTGGTGTCGTCTTCTTCTGCAAATGGATCGGCAATTTGGAATGGATCCTCGTAACGATAGTCTCGAAATGGATCCTCAGTGAAATCGGGTAACTTTGGTGTTGGCGTAGCTGTGGCGCGTGGCCTGCTTGCTGGCCTCGGTGGTGCCGTTCGATTGGGTATTAGGTCCGGCTGAAGCAGGATTTTTTTTTTCACGTGTCAATTTGTCATTACTGAAAAATTTAAAGAGAAAATAGGGGCGAGAAGCCGCCGGTTATCGTCTAGCTCCCTCGCATCTGGTTGGCTCTGTTTTGCTACATTAATTCAATAAAAAATGAAAAAAATAACTGAAAGAATACTTTAAATAACGAATGGCTAAATATCAATGATTACAAAATAGTGTGGAAAAAATAAAAAAGAACAAAAAAAAATTAATTGCAGTCTCAACCGCATGCTCCAAATGTCAGGTCTGTGGATTAACTGAAATTTCTCTCTTGTTTACCTAAATAAAAAAAATAAAAAATAATAATTGAATTACAAATGAAAATAAAACAATGGTGGAAAACATATTTGAGGATAGTATTTCATTATTAATGGAAATCGTGGATAGGAATACATATAAACAAATAAAAATAATAAAAATATAAACAATCAAAAAAATGTAAAAAATATACAAAATATATAAAGTTGATTTACCTTGGCGTTAAAATTCGCAAAATCTGCAAATCCAGTACCAGTTGTTTCAAATCCTGTATTTCCATTATTATTATCATTTTCGGCTGCGAATGGATCTGAATTAGAATTTGCAAATGGATCAGGTGTGGGTGAAGGAGTCGGTGGGGCTGGTGCTGCTCGAAGTGGACCGGTCGGACCACTCGAAGGTCGAGGTGGAGCTGGTCGAGGTGGAGGCTGTTTCGCTTTTTTGGGTGGAAGTGCGGGACTTGGACTTTCAGCGCGAGTCGGCGCATGTAAATTCGCGAATGGATCATCACCAAATGGATCTTTTGCCTAAAAATTGAGGTCCATATTAAACACGTATGTATACATGAATATATATATATAAATGATAGTTGATGACAAGAATTATTTGTAACAATACATACGCTATCTATCGCTGACTTTTCATTTTTTTTATTGTCATCAAATGGATCAAATGGATCTTGCTTTCCTTTTGCCGTAAATGGATCATTATTAAAACCTGATGAAATTGTTTTCCCATCGAAATTCGCGAATGGATCACCGCCTGCATTTTCAAATGCATCTTTCGCTTTAGCAGAAGAAAATGGATCAGGTTCACCAAAACCATCGGAAGATCCATTTACTGCTGAGAATGAATCTATGGGTTTGTTAATGTTCATCTCGTCATTTATGCCATTGAATTTCTTTGAATCTTCGTCATCATTATAACTTGGAAAATAAATAAATAAGTTTAATTAATCAATTAATTAGATTACAAAAATTTTTAATCGTTAAATACGTACTTTATATTTTCGATTTCCGGATTAAATTGCAAACTTGTATCCGGTACAAGACTAGGATCACCCGCTGCTAAAGCCGAATCATAAATTGCAATAGCGTCACTCATCTGACGCTGTTGCTCCTCTAAGTTTGTTATTTTGGCCTTTGCTTGACTTATTTGAAGTTGTGTATTTTGAAGATTTTTCGTTAATTCATTTAGCTGATCTCTGCTACTATTTTGTTGTTGTTCTAATTGTAGCTCTTCTTGACGAAGGCCCTCTAACTCCTGTCGTTTACTATTGAGCTCTTCTTCTTGTGAACGAAGTACCGATTCTTGTTCTTCGGCTTGTTGACGTAGTTTTTCAACCTTTAATAAAATTACAATGATAAATTGTTTTTAAATTTTGGATCTTAATCTAAATAGCTGTTACATATTCGCGATGGCCCATACAAATATCATGTATTCTCAATTGCATGCACATTCGATTACCTTTTGGGCTCAGGCGGAAACAGTGTAAAATGTTGTGAAACTTATGAATATTATAATTATAAAACAGAATATGCTCGGGACATAAGTACCTTTTCCTGCTCCTCGCGCATTTCTCGTTCGACATCTCTTAATTCTTTTTCTACATCTGCTCTCTATAAGCCGAACATAAAAACAAAAAAAAAACAAAAAAATAGGAAAAAAAAGTAGTAATACGATACATATAAAAGCGTGAGGAAAGGTTTCAATTATAAGAAACTGCAACAAAAAAAATTTAAATAAAAAGGAAAAAAAAAACAATAAAACAAAATGACAATACGGTTTGCCTAGAACTATACATGCGTTCGTGCTCATCCAGTGGGCCTCAACTTTTGCAACGCGAGTTGCCAAGATTTCACTTGTTAATCTGTCAAACATCAAATTTATTTCTACCTGTGTCTTCAAGTCATTGAGACGTTTCTGAGCTTCTCCCCTCTGATTTTCTAATTGTTTTAATGTCGCTGCTAATGTATCAAGCTCACTCTGAAGACTTTTAATCTCGCCATTTTTTATTTTAATATCTGCTTCTTTTTGTGCAATATCTTGTTCCATTGCGCGTCGCTCACGAGCCAATTCAGCTATGTCCTTGCTTATCATATCAAGTTCGGGATTTGAATAGCCGGAAACATTATTATTCTCCTGCAAACAAAAAACAATCGTTATTTACATAACATCAAAAAAATGTATGTAAAAATTATTTTTGTCTTGCATTATATATTATCTACAATAATATTTGGGAATATTTTGCCAGGAAAACTACGAAATAAATTTAATATTATGAAAAATAAAATGACGAATTTTCTAAACGTAGAGAAAGGCGTTGGATTATTTCTTGATATCAATGAACTAGAATTTCCCGGAGCTAACAACACATTAAAAAACATGCATCAAAAAATGTGGAATGAATATTATGACTGTTTGAAAAGGCGATACATAGAAACGGGTCCAGAAAAGACTTTACATTCATTGGCACTGACAGCGTTGGAGGGAACATCGGTCACGTACGCATTCACATTGAAATTCAACATTTTATATATTTTCTTATCATATACTAATTTTTATAACCATAATTAAAATAGAATGCACTGTACTATTTGTATATCGCCACTTGAAATGCATACAATTGAATCAGTAGATTGGTTTTACAATAGTAGTCGTGATATCCAGTTATTAAATGTATTAATTGACACTACAGAACACATTGTAATTTCTCCCGATGATTCTGCTCTGAGACTTTTCAATGTTCAAAAAAATCAAGAAGGTTTATATTGGTGCAAAATAGAATCCACATTGTCAATGCCATATTATTTATATATTGCTGATGATACAGAGCCGATAATTATGGTACGACCTAATGAAGCACCAAATGCTCAGCATTCTATTCCTCCTATATTGCTTGAAAAATATGGTTTGAAAGTTTATTCGTCCTGGACTTTATGGTCCCCATGCTCAACATGCAATGCTATTGGAAAACGTTTTCGATATGGATACTGTACAATATCACTAATTCATTTTCCACAAAAACCAATTGACAAATTAAAATTCTCAAAACAAAAATTGACAGACCTAGTATATAATATCTTGTCAATATTTCAAAATAAGCTGCCTTGTAGATCATGGTATACGCCCAAAGATATTCAAGAAATACCAGAAATTAAAAGTCGTGCATCTGAAATTATGACTTCATTTTGTAAAGTCAAATGTCAACGTAATATGATTTTTGAAATACGCGACAAAAATGAAAATATATTGGAAAGTGCAAATAATAGTGCGGGAATTTATTCTATGATTCAAGGCATGCCAGATTCTCAACCATCAGTCGTTCGAATTACACTATATAAACCCCATAGTACCAACACAGAAATAAAATGTCCTGGGTAAGCTGTGAAAAATTCTGAATATTGAATTTATGTTTATACTGTGTAATGTATAAAAAATTTCAGAAATTTAAATACTGATCTGCCAGTTGTATGGAAAATTGGTAATAAACTTCTTAATCCGGATGTAATTCATCAACAGTCACGAGGACGAATATCTATTGACTCTCATCAACGAATCATATTTAAAAGATTGCGATACGCAGACGCAAACATCTATAGTTGTTGGCAAAGAAACGAACTTGCTGGGACAGTTCGATTGAAAATTACATATGAACTAACTGCAGAAATCACCGAGTTAGATCACAGAGTATTGATGTTCACGAGTATTCCAATTGTTTCGATGCTACTCTGGGTCTGTTGGCGAGCTTTTCAGAGTCGCAATCGTTATACCAAACATTGAAATATGAAATGACAAAAAACAAAAATTATATATTAAAAGGCAATAAATGTTCACTCACCACCACACCTCCTTCACTGAATTTTCTGAAGGACGGTGGCACCATTTCAGGCGTGAGTGTAGCAGGTGGATCGATTCCCCTTAATTTTTGCTTTATAAGCCACATCGATAAAGCGAATTGTTCTTTGTTCAATTTCCCACTCTGGCCTATATCGCAAAGAGCCCTAAATTATAAAATATAATTAAATATAAAATTATTCATTCTAAAAAATAATGTAAAAAAACGATAATTTTGCCCACCAAATATGAGCAAGTGTAGTTTGTGGAAGGCCACTTTGGAGAAACACATCTTTAATTTCAACACCAGAAACAAATCCATCCATATCCATATCTGCTTGTAAAAACAATTTATCTGCTGCTGCTTGATCCTCTAATGTGACAACCCATTGAACTATGGGCGGCATCTGTGGCTGTGATTGGGATTGTTTTTGTAGAGATGGTGATGGTGATGACGGCTGTCAAACACATGAAACCAAGTAATAACTATACTGTCGTAGGGTAATTGAATTAAATAAAAAAAAATGTATACCGGGGCAGTTTGTAGGCTCACTAAATTGGAGATTGCAGCGGGTTTTGGTAGTGGAGGTATTGGTGGTGGTGGTGCTACTGCTGCTGCTACCACCGATGGAGTCGGTGCATCATTGATAAATGAGATGTCTTTTCTCTTTCCCGGAGGCATAAGTTCAGGTGGTAATACACTTGGAATCGCATATTTCTCCAAGGCCTTGTATACCAGGTGCATCGCCTGTGAAAGCAGATGGCATACAGGTGTATTAACGCATTATACATTCATAAGACTAAATGGAATTATTAAACGTTATAATACATACCACGACGAATTCGTGCCTATCGAGCATACCGTCTTTGTCAATATCAGCTAAGTCCCAAATTTTTCCAAGTGTATCCACAGGTAATTTACTATCCATCAAAACACCTTTGACTTTATAACCAGGAATGTAGCCATTCGATGGTTGTAAATTATCAAACAAATTATCATATTTGATACGTTCCGATGGTTTTATGGACCAATCACCCTTGCTGATTGACGTTATTATATCAGGTGGTGGAATTTCACCCTATAAAAGGCATTTGATTCAGTTAATTTCTGTCAGATACACATTCACTCAAACGAACTAACCATGTTTGGAGGTGGTATATCCTGACTCAAATTAGCCATATTCAATTCACGCCCAGCCTGGGCGAAGGCACATAATTTTAGCGCTACAAACATTCCCGACTTGTCCAAAAAACCCCTAGACTGAGGATCAGCCATATCCCAGATTTTGCTGAGTATCACATCGCTAAGTTTAGATTTTTTGAGAAATTTCGCAGCATCCAAGGCCTCAATTCTCCCGTAACCATTAGGATCCACCTGTAAATAGAAAGATAAGGATTTATCTTGATTTATATTGATAATTCATACTGATAAAAGTATCGCAAAATTTATAAATTTTACTTGGTTATAGTAAGCCTCATAGATAACTCCATGACTTCCAGCCACCTGTAATTAAATAGTAAACACATTTATTATAGAATGTGTCATATCAAAAATTAAAGAATCATTTTACATAATAGCAGCGAAAGCGTTCAAGGTTACACTGATATTTGGAAAAATCTTTATTGGAATAAAAAGATAATTTACATTGACATAAATAAATATTATAATGTCGTATAAAACATTAAAAATTCATAAGGACTGTCATAATATTCATATGATCGACAGAGCGCTGTGAAAGAATTCAGTTCGTGCAATGGTGTACGAATGATTGGATTTTTTTTCACAATAATTATCAAATTAAATATGGATATTACTGGATGATACTTGAATTCAATATTAACAATGACAAATTATGCCGCCAAAATTTTTCTATAATTGAAGATGTAAATAAAAGAAAATTTCATATACCTGCGTGGGTGACGGCAGGGCGGCCATACTTGCATAGAATACTGGTTTAACCAATCGGACAGTCAATCGATAGCGCTAGTCGTTCGTAACGATTTCGTCCCGCATTTCTTCGTTGACGGATCTTTATCGCCGGATGACGCCCGCCCGAACGGACGTCGGTGCAAATAAAAGATAAGCACTAAAAATATTGCTTATTATGTCTACAACCCTTTCGTTTTTATTGTTCACTGTGAAACAGCAAATTTTTGTCATTCGCTAATTTATAATGTAATCATTCAGAGTGTACAGAAAAAAACTCTATGATTATCTATAGTTATGTATTTTCACTACGTACAGATATGTATTAGCGCGCCCGCGCACACACAAAATTTCTCCAACGTAAAATTATAGACACTCTCTCACCCTTCTCTTTTCAGTTCTAACTGTCTTGTGCTGCTTGTGCTTTTTTGTAACCGCCTGTAAACTCCTCTATATGTATGTAATTGATATCCTCTCCGCATTTACGATTCGCAGCGCTTTTGACAAATATATTGCGGGCAACTCATATATATTTGAAAATACACATATTATGCTAATGACTGAGTCCAAACGTTAAATGCGGGAAAATTTGAATGGATACATATGACCACCTGAAGACTTTATTTTACAGAAAATAATATAAAAACTTTTTATATTTTGTATTGACAAAAAATTTATAAAATTATAAATATTATTCTGAAAAAATTTAATTTATTTACTCCACCGTTAGTTCATAGTATTCACGTTTAAATAATTGTGTGATATACAATATTGGCCACCATGATGGTGTAGCCTTTGCATATATAATATATACATATATACGTTTCAATATTTAAAATCTTTCGTTGAAGTAATCGAATGGTAAACATTTTTTGTGTTTGATATAATAAAAATATGTCGACTCATGTGTTGAAAGATTTAGATGAGCCTGCAGAAAATTTGATGGATAATGAAAAAGAATTTAATGATGAAATAAACAGTTATTGCACTGACTGCCAAGAAGAAGTGAATCATTTAGATTCTGGTCCAATTGCGGTCAATAATAGAATGCCAATTTTTTCGAATAATTTCGATAATCTCTTTCAAACAAATATTGAAGATGCAAATCAAACACTCAGTCGTGCTACAAAATCATTTTCTGAAATTCATTTAGAACAGGAAAATCATAAAGAAATTGCTAATGAAAAATATCCAACTTCTAATAGTTTAAGGCAAATTTATGTACTCAATCCTGATACTGAAGTAGAGGTAGTTGAAGAATTTCAAATTGAACTAGTTGATTGTGGGGAAAAATTGTGTTCACAAAATCTAGAAAAAGCAAATGAAACAAAAAATTTTTCTGATAAAGCAGTCCAAACTGACCCCCAATGCAATAAAAATAACAATCTATGGGACCCAGATTTCCCTACTGATGAAGAATTACAACAAATCGATGAGACAATTCAAAATATTACCACAGCGGAAGCTGATAAACAAAAGAAATCAACCAAATTAAAAGTGCAAGATAGAAAAAATATCACAAAAAAAGTTAGAGAAGTTTCAAAACCAAATTGTAATTCAATAACTTCCATTTGGCTAAATCGTCGAAAACGTCTGATGCACTTATCAAATGACATATATCAAATGAGGTACAATTCCACTGTGATAATTATCATTATATTAGATATCGAGAAAATTTTCACTTATTCATAATTTTAAATACATTTTTTATTTAGCTCTTATTTTGATGAGATCAGAAAAGCATTGACTGCTAAAGAGCCTACAATGTCAATTCCATCACCACCACCTATGACAGGATATGACTGCCAATTTGATTTTCCAAATGAAAATCGATTTGGAAAATTACCTATATATATTCAATCATCTAAAACAACTAAAAAAACTTCACGTGATAGTTTAATTAACTCTGAATCACTATCGCGAGTTGGGTATAGGAAAAATATATTTTTATTTCTTCATATATTTCATACATAAATTTATTTAAGACATGTATTATTTCTATTTCTCTATCAGATTCGAATTGTCCAGTTCATCTACAAAACGATCTAATAATGCAAGCAATAATTCAGTATCAAAACGTTTTATGAATGGATCGACAACTAATGCACATTCTGATATCAATAAGGAAAATCGAAATAATGATAGAGGTGAAAGGCCGAGACTCAGTGATTCTGTCTCCATGTATACCTACAATCCATTGTCGAATCGTTCTAAAAGAAATTCAAAACTCAATTAATTTCGTGAATAAATATATAATCATAAAAACTTCATTTATTCATAAAATTGACGATTTCTAATAATAATCATTTAAAAATTTACGGTTTGATACATTCCTAATTTTATTGTGTACATCATAATCATCAGCATTTCAAAATATATATATACATATATGTGTAACAGATGGTTATATTGGCAATGATATTAATATCATATACAGAAGTACACCATAAAAATATCAAATAAGCCAATTTAAACCTTTACGATTACTAAATAATTGAAGATAACCGAGGAAACGGATTCTGTTTAGAAATAACAAGTTTTTTATGCTGATGTGAAATATATCCTTTGATTTTGCCTTCATAGATTAAGTTTGCAACAAGACACTCAGTTTCATCCATATCAATATCTTCTACTCCGCACATTGTGAGAGCAAGTAAAAAGTTTTCCACGGGAATTTGATGAGTATTCATCACTAGCCAAACCTTCTTAAATAAATTCCTGTATGCTAGAAGTTTCAATTTTTCGACAATCAAATAAATTCCAGCACCAATGAAAAAACTTTCGTGCTTCGACATAACTATCTCCAATTTTCTCATGTCACCCCGTTTCACTGATTCTACCAACTCCCAAAATTCCATAAGATTATACTTTTCAAGGAGACTTCGTTTTGGCATATAACCTAATAACATTTTAACGGGTACTAAATATGTCAAAATTAATCGTTTGTTTTTTATAGACCGTTTATGGCAATGTTCAAATGCATATGTTAGATATTCATCTGCAGATTTATAATCACTATCAAACATTGATTTTCTACCAACAAAAAATTTATACGTTATCCGTTGACCTAATGGAAAATTGTCTTTATACGCGGATGAATCAATTGCACGTATTAAAGGTCGACATAAGTGTAACTTATTAATTCTAAAATAAACTTTGAGCAGTTGATTTACTAATGCCAACATTCCCCATCGTTTTGTATCATCTTCTGAACTTCGATTATCCGCTGCACAAACGCGAAAACATCCCATTAGACATTCTGCGCATTTTTCCAATACTTCACCAGGTTTCATATTTTTACTCTTTGATTTTTCTGCTTGAATAGCTAACAATCGAAGTTCTAAACAAACGGTATTCATTACAGGAAGCATCCAGTTTTCCTCTTTTTGTAATTGAAGAATTTTTGTTAAACTTTGAACAACTGAACTTTGATAACTGTATGTAGCTCGTGGATCATCTTTTTGTGCAGATGCTACTGTCCTAGATTAATATAAATGAAATTATCATAAATAGATAAATAATTTTTAACAAATCTTTGTGGTATGCATTATTACTTCAAGTGAAGAAGTACAAGATCATCAAAGGGTGGTGGAATATGCTCCATCGCTTTGGTCATAGCAGTATCTGTAGACAACTGCGGCATCGATGCATGGTTATGTCGTAATGACAACAAATTCGCTAATGTGTAACCATCCTGATTTGACCACATTCGCCGTAGCTGAAATATAATATAACCTCTCGTATATTGACGTTTTCAAAGTAATGTAACTTTCCATTTTGTAAACAGAAAAATAAAAATAAATTATATTTACCTGGATTATATAAGAATCCATTGTAATTATTCAATTTTTTTTTCTTTTTTTTTTTTCAACTTTTATAGTCAAATCTTCGCTAGAAACCAAATTAAACAGTTGTTTAAAATTTGTATATATACTTCATTTGATATTTGTTTATAAACCGGCTAATATACACGATGCTGTGAAGAATAATAATATAGGTTATATAGATGGCAGTAAGGTAGTTTTTTACTGGGTTTTTTTTCGCGGACTTTATAGTGACCAACTTGAGTATATGTTTTGATATAATTAAAACAGAAAAAAAAAACAAAAGAAAAGTAGTGTCAACAACAATAATTAACAATGGAAGAGGATAAAGAGATGTTAGAGTTGAAAAAAATACGAGATGAATTAATGGAAAGAGTTCTTGACTTGCGAGATAAATTAAGTGAACAACAAAAGGCTGCAAAATCGAGAAAAAAAATCATTGACATCAATAAGTATGTATAAATTTAAAGAAAGAAAATAAATAAATAAATATACATATATATATTTCAAAGAGTCTTTACATTTTGATATAAACAGGATAGATGATACATTACATCAGGTAACTAAAGATAATGAAATCGAGGAAGACTTTATCACGAAACTAATGGAATTATCCCAAAATGCATTGGGTATTACTTATAAAAATGTTAACAAGAAATGGCTTAAAGACAACATATGGTTGTATCAATTTCGAGTAATAATGAAAACATTAAGCTTTAACGTAGATTTGACTGTTAATCAAGAGGTGAATATAAGAAATATATTTTAGAAATACTTTTTAGAAATTATTAAAATTATGTTTTTTTAATTTTATTTTAGAATGACATGAATAAAATTGAAGATATAACGTGCCATTTTCTTGAAATGGATTCAAATCTATTGCAAGAAATATCTTCATGGGTTCAATCCTTAACTAGAATCCGAAATTTTTCCTTCCTCATGTTTGGTAAAAACAAAACAATTATGTGATCATTAATATTTATCTTGCCATATTAATATTACATATAAATGCAAATTTAATTTTAGCATTTAGTCAATATAATGAAAAATCCATTCATAGAAAAAAAATATTGAATAAACTTGTGGCTGAAAAATTTGTAACAATTGATAAATATTTCGAATACGGAGGTGGGATGATAGTCTATATTCATTCTCCAAAGGCTATCATGAAACATTATGCTGAATATTCATGGAAATTACAATTTAATCCAAAAACTAGATCTATTGAACATTGTTTTGTTATAGAAGCTACAGATAATGGTAATTTTCTTCTCATTCAATTTATATTCTATTTGGTAATAATAACTGATTTTTTTCTCTCTTCATAATTATTCACAGATTTTGTAAATTCAAATAGAAATTTAATTGAAAATTTCTGCAAAAATGGATTAACAAAGAACGCTTTGGAAAAATTATGGGAAGACTTGTGTTTTGCTATCAGTGAACATGAATGATCCTCTGACAAAATGCTCATGATGATAAAATGTATCATATAAAAAAAAATGATCTTGCTAGTATCTGGGCGATTTGAAATATTCAGCAACTTTCCCCAGTGGCGCAATTGGTTAGCGCACGGTACTTATAAGACAGTATATTTCGTGAGCAATGCCGGGGTTGTGAGTTCGAGCCTCACCTGGGGAATAATTTTTTTAATCATTGATATTTATTTTTATAATACATGGTATATCGTTTTGTATTAATAGTGTTCAAATTATTTACAATACATCAATGAATACTTAACTACTCAACTATTTAATTAGATTGCTCTGCTTGTGAATTTTCTTCAGCTTGTTCTTTTGCGCGGAGTTCAATATTTCTCCTTTCTCTCCAAGATCTTATTATTGTTGATGGATGAATAGGTAAAAATCCTGACAATCCAAGGAGTTCTTCAACTGGTTTAGAAATTTCAACATTACCTTGTCCTAACCAGAATTGAATTCTCTCAAAATTGAAGGATACCAATTTTTCATTGTATTGATTTACCATTGGATCATACGTTCCTAATTGTTCAATGGGTGGATCACGTGGTTTTTGTTTCAACTACATAAACATTATTGCAATATTATGATAAAAATTAAATTATAATATTTCATACAATAAATTCATTTAAAAATTGATAAATTATCTTACACCCATAACAACAATGTGATAGAACGGTCGATTCGCACATCCGTAACGCGCCAAACGTATTATTTTAGAATGCCAATTTGTGTAAATACCTGTACCAGCCGAAAAATGTAATGGATATCGTGGCATTTTATGTGTTTTGCAATAATATCAAATTGAAATATAATATTAATTATGACATAAGTCTGATACTACAAAGGTTATGTTCATCTATTCTTCTTCAAATAATAAGAGTGCATGCGCGATTATGCTATTGGTTAAATTTTCCAACCAATAAGAACGTTCGAATAAAACTCCGCTAGTTTCCATGGAGCTACAATTTGTGTGCCGTGTGAGAATCGATGATGTACATCGTAAATCGCCATCGGCGAAAGATCCACCAATAAACGTTAAGAACGTTACATATACGTCATAAGGTAAGATTGTGCAGAATAAATTCACTCATATTTTTCATATTCATAAGTGAGCATATATATATACTACAAGAAGAAAATTGTGATTGTGAGTTATTCTGAGGAGTGTGGTGGCAGGGGGGTGGCATCGTTGCATCCACCATAGGCGTAAAAGTAAAGGCGAAGCGTTTCTTTCGCAGGTATAGCGGCAGGGGAAGGGGAGTGGGGTCACGTGATCGAGCTGCGTTTTGAGCGCACTAACCAGGTACAGGAACTGATACGTTGTTTTTCCGTGGTTTTACGCGCGCCGCAGACGTGATAATACGAGGTAACGCAAAGTTGACGCGTATAGCGTTGCCAAAGATATTCAGAGATAGTTATTTAGGCCTCCACACACGTTAAGTCTTTATGCGAATATTTTGGTATGAAATCCGCCATTGTTTTCATGGGCTTTGTGGAACTCGGTTAATTGTATGTGTGTGTATGTACGAGTGAATGTATGTGTGACACCCGCCGCGACGATGCTTGACAAGCCTTCCCCCGAATCCACAAATGGCGTCCGTCGTGCACATGGTCTTGCAAAATTACACTTCTGCGACGTATTTCAATTAGTTTTTTTTACATTATTTTGTAGTGAGGGACGTTTTCCTTAGGCCAAATATTTTTTTTTAATATTTGTGTCACGAGGGTAGTTGAATGAAAAACGTTCCTCCTACTTTTTGGGAATAATTTACAAGAGAAAAAAATCGCCCTTGTTCACATCGACTGGACACCGGGCAACGGTCACCAATTGTACGGTAAAACATTGACTGTGGCCGTTGTCTGTTACGCGTCGAATAATTTATATGAGTCGCTAAAGATTTATCCAAATTTTGTAGCCTTATCGAAATGTGAAAAATAAAAATTATCATTAATCCAACTGTTATTTTGAAAAATTCAAAATATCTAGAATTTATGTTTAATAAAAAATATTTTTCTTATTATTTTTTCATTTTCAGATTGTAAATAGCCAGTGTATATAGGTGTAATAGACAAAGGAGATAGATAAACCGAATTTCATAGTTTGCCATGAGTTCAGGCAACAAATCGTTGGTGTACGCCGGTGGGAAAGGCACCAACAAAAATAAATCTCAGCAACATGGAAAATCGGATCATCATTCGAAAACTACAGACACTGCTAAGCATGAAAAGGGTCAAGTAAGTACTATTATAGAGAAAAGAATAATAATTATATATTCTAAAAAAAACTTATTAGTTTGACACTTATAAATTAATTATTTTATGTACGTAATTATATATTTAGTCGAACAAGGATCAAGCAAAACATTCACAAATAAATGACACGCGATTTGGTATTGACCCAGCTATGAGAGAACGAATAACCCAAGTTATCGAAGTGACTCGGCGTTCTGAAGATGAAGTGATCATGGCTCTTTATGACACTGATTGGGATTTTAATCGTGCGGTTAACGATCTCCTCGAGGGTGTTTATACCGAATGGGAGGTTAAAAAAAAGAAACCTCGCCAACCGAGTGGTTCTAAGCAAACTGCGGATCCATCAGTTGATCATGATGAAAGTGGTGGCGGTGATTGGGACGAACGACGTAATCAACGTGGTGGTGGGCCACCTCGTATGCGTGGACGTGCTAATCACGATAATCGTGGTTGGCGTGGAAGGGAAAATAAAGAGAATGAACGGAATATAGAGGACAATGTTCGAGAGGGTGGCTATAGCGGTGGTAGAAGAGGACGTGGTGGATCAGGTAGATCTAGTCGTGGTGGACGAGGGGGCGGTAGAGGTCTTGGTCCACGTGCTTATACCAGTCGCGGTGATGCAGCGTCGTCTTCAGGAACTCACAGTTTTAATCGGCCAATTGATACTTGGACTGGTAGTGAAGAACAACAGCAAAGTAATCAAGATTCAAAAATGGCGGGTGACCCATGGAATAATTTAGAACCATCTGAAGATTGGGAAAATGAAGAATATACTGGTTCATTGGCTGATACAAAAGTATTCACACCGAGTACATCTACTAATGATCAATCAACTGATGATTCTAAAAATTCATTGGATACGAACGCTTTATCATCTGTGCAGAGTGGCAATATAAGTGGACTACCACAAGAAGAATTAGCAAAATTATCGGATGGATCGGCAATGCAATCACAACAAACTGCAATAATTCAATCGCAAACACAACAATCTCAGCATTCTCCGGTGTCACAGCAAACACTTGGATTGCCGACTCCATTGCAATTATCACAACAATCAGGCACACTGACTGCTGCACAAAGTCAATATTTAACTCAATTGACGCAACAGTCGAGTGAAAATTACAAGGGTGCGAGCCAACCTGCTTTTACATCAATGACAATTACAAATCAGCCGCAAAGACAAGCGAAACAACGATCCCGAGTTCCGCCACCTTCAAAAATTCCTTCGAGCGCGGTAGAAATGCCTGGTGATACTGTCAACAGTGGTATAGGCTTTCTAGATGTGCAATTTGGTGCTCTTGAATTTGGCGGTGATACAACTACTGTTGATGCCGCTAATACGGATAAATACAATTCGTCATCAACAAATATTACGGGCATTGACGCATCTTCCAATGTGATAACTACAGGTGTCGCCAATTCTACAACAGCAACATCGAATACTCTGGACATAGACACTGCACAACAAGGCGGTTCATACAACACTTCTTCCCAAATGATCGCTTCCCCAAACAATGCTGGTATCAATTACGGCAATGCTGGACCCAATTCCGCGACTTATCAATCCCAAAAAACGTCATATCAAACATCTAACAATGCACCAAGTAGTTATAACACTTATTCCTCGACGGGTGGGCAAGCAGTACAGTCCTCATTTTCAACATCCAGCGGTGGTAACACTAATAGTTATACATCAGCAACACCGGTTAGTCAATCGGGTTATAGTACTACTACTTCGTATCCCCAATCAAATGCATCGACATTTAGCCAAGCATCACCATCGGCTCCATCATCTACGGGTACTTCAGGTTACAATCAAACTACAACGTCAAATCAAGTGTATCAATCATCAAGTGGATTTGTTCCAGCAACCACTGGCCAGTATCAGGTACCGCAATCGACAAACCCTGGTGTTAATAGCAATACTGCAGGTTATCAAGCCACTAGTTATCAGGGCTCAGCGTCATTCCAATCATCACCACAGGCCTATCAACCTTCTGTTACAACATTTACGTCACCTATCACTCAAGCTAGTAGTAGTGCGTATCAAAGTACTGCTCACTCTGTTTACGGCAGTGTCTATGGTACCTATAACAACCAATCTCAAGTGACATCTCATAACCACACTAAATTAAACAGCGCCTCCAGTAAAGACTCCCAATATGACAACAATACTACCACCAGTAGTAACTCGTTAGCGACAACGAGTGCACCGTCATTGGGACTTTCTTCAGCATCTGTAAATAGCTCACAGACAAAGGTGACAAGTTCTAATGGTACGTGGATATTTGTTATCATTATACGTATGGCTTAATTAAAAATTGTATTTATAAAAATATCAATAAAATTTTCAGTTGTTCCAAAGAGTACATCAAGTGGGAGCACAGTGACAGGGACAGGTGGCAGTGGAAGTATTACTGGAGCTAGTGGCGTTGGTGGAGCTGCTAGTAGCATAACTCCAATGCTCGGTAATCAGTATATCATGGGCCATAGTGTTCCGTATGCAGCATTTCAACAACCAATGTACAGTTACGAAGATCTTCAGCTGATGCAACAGAGAATACCGCACATGGTCAGTTTATTAATTTATGTAAATTTAAATTTTAGTTGAGCACGATTGTTCAGTAGACGTGTTACATTTATTGTGATAGTTCCTGTTAAAAGTATTGCGTAAATACAATATGAATATTTTTATCTTTTGTTGTCCTGGTGCTTGGTAGACTTCGTGTTTTGTTATCGTTTGATCCATATACATATATATATCTAGAGTATATTCTCATTAATTTTAGCATCATATGCGATCACAATGTTGTAAACACCGGCTTTCAATACATGTGTAATATAAGCATAATATAAGATAATTTTGCAAAAAAAATCTACTTTTACTAGGAGTCTCGACAATATTTTTTTTTTTTGTAATTTTACGGGCTTATTGTTGATTCATAAAAGTAAAATTGATTAATCGTTAATTATTACAAAAAAAAAAAAATGGAAAAAAACGTATTTAGACACGAATTTATCATTGCTATAAATGCATTTTTTTGTTCAAACAAAAAAAAACGCATGTACGTAAACTTATCATTTAGATATCTTAATATTTTTCGCGAAATATAGTTATATTAGTTAGAGGTCTCCTCGTATTCGGAGTACACAGTGTATGCATGTAGTTTTGTGTTTTGCCTCCCTGACTAACCTGCAGCCAACTACTGGTTACTATGATGCGACACTGGGCTATCAGACTACTGGACCAGCAACAAGTCTTGGAGGTGGAAGGAATGATGCACTCTCTGGTGTTCAAGGAGTACAAAGTGTTCAAGGTGTCCAGGGGGCTTATAACAGTATGAATGATGGAAGATTTGCAAGAAATGACAGCAATGCATCACCAGTTCCATCAACCATGTCACAACAGGTGGGAAAAAATTATTTGTTATATCCTTAAAATTAAATTTTGACTGTAATAAATAAAAAAAATAAATAATCCATATTTTCAGACAGCGACACAGCATCAACAACCAATGATGAATCCTACGCTGCCACCAGGTTATGCATATTTTGCCTATGGTGGCAGTATAATGCCTGGTAGTTTTCAATATGGTGGTCCTCCTATTTATCCGGTAAGAATGCAGAATTATTTTTATAAATGGTGATTAATATTGTCACAAATCGTGAATTAAATATTCTTATAATGACGATTGTTGTTTTTATTTATAGCAAATAGCAACAGCAGGAAATGCTGGTACAAACAGTGGTGCATATAGCACGAAGCCTGGTAGTTATGGCTCGGGTTATGGCGGTGGCACAAGCTATGATACATTAGCGAATGCTGGGCCAACTGGCGAATATAAAGGTACGGGTAGTGGATACACAGGAACACAAACTGGAAAGACTGGAAGTTCAACTGGCAACAATAATTCAGGAGGATCATCAGCTGCTGATATGGGTGCTACGATGTATGCCAAAAATCATGTTGCACTCAGCAAAGTAAATGTGAGATGAATATTTATTATATTGATTTTTATTTTTGAAAGAAAGAAAAAAAAAATGGTACATTATAATATGAATTATTTATTTACATAGTCGTATGACAAACAGACGTTTCATTCGGCAACACCGGCCCCTTTTGGACTAACTAGTAATCAAAATGCTGGAATGCCCGGTGGTTATGGTGCACCGCATTTGTTCATCTCGCCATTGCCACATCAGCTTCATCAACCATTGCATCAAGATGGTAACAGTAGCTCAGGACAGAGATCCAATGCAAGTTCACAGAATAAAGCTCAGGCAAAGCCTGGTTATAGTTCAACTTACTGGGCTACTGGTAATTAAGTGCACACAACACGAGGAAAAAATATGGGCTCGTGACTGTTGTGCGCTCGTTCAACGAGGGAGACGTAATCGAGTTAGAAAAATGGAGCTGGACGAAGGATACATATATACAAAAAAAAAAAAAAAACGCAAAAATAATCGTGTAATGAGATAAAGAGTTATAGTGACCGGAGGGAGAAAGATAGTGAATAAGAATGTTTAAGAAAAAAAAAAACAAAAAAAAAGGGTGGAGCCGGGGGAGGAAAGGCAAGAGACAAAACGAGACGGAATAACACATGCCTTCGCTTCCCTCGCGCGATACACGGACTCTCGAATGAACTCGCACATTTGATTAGGCTGTATTTGTTTACTTCTTTATATAATTGTTTCACATTTAATTTTTCATAAATTGTAGGAAATTTAGCAAAATGCGCGTGCAAAAATTTTGATGGCGCAGTTTGATCTGCTACTTTGGATGAATTTAAAAATTGAAAAAGAATTATTTGAAAAATGGGGAAAAGACTCTATAACTATCACACGAAATTGTTTCGTGGCACAACGTATTATGGTGCAATTGCTCATTCGTAATAATACGTTGAGCAGTAACTTTGTAACTTGCTGTTGTTAATAAATCATGCTGAAATAAGAGAAGGAAATGACACTATAGAGCGGCCTTAACAAAAAAAAAAATAAATAAAAAAAAAATTATATCTTGCAATTTTGTTGATATGTATATTTGATATACTTAACGCCGATAGTGAAAACTTATTTTACTATTCTAAGCTATGTTGATTAATTAATATTAATTTTTTCCTCCGTAAAGAAACGTGAAAATTTACATCAATAAACAAGAAATAGATACCGACTGCACGTTAATAGGATAACACAAAGTAAATTGATTCGATGAATTTTTAAAAATAAATCTTTGCAAAATTATAGCATAGATTATACTAATTATATAGATTATACAGAATCTATTTCCACTTTATAAATAATTACTTAAACTTCATTATTTTATTTTCACCAATCATACAACAAAAAATCATTATGTGTTTCTATAAATTTATTGATATTTATCGCGCTAATTGCTCAAAGGTGCGTGATATATTGGCCGTTCAAAGTGATCGACACTTTTTAATTATTTTGGGATCGACAAAATCAAGAATTCTCCAGTCACGAAAAAGAAAAAAAAAATTACTCAGTCAATCTGTAATATTTATTCGTGATAAACGCAAAGCAAATAAGTATCATCCTTGGTAGATCTAACACTAACCAAAGTGAGGTGGAAAAAAAAAAATGTAGATGGTTAAGCTTATATATACTTGGCTCACGTAGAAAGTGATGCTAATCATTATTTTCTATCGGTGTCGTACAACTCGAATGAGTGCCGAGGGTCCTGTATACTTGTAAACTTGTATTCATTGGATATGTTCTGTAATAATAAAATTGTGAAATTCAACCGCTCGATAAATATTATTCGCGAGAGCGTATTCAATCTCTTCTTTATATAAAACTATACATTACACGAATACAAAATTATTATCTGAGGACCCAAGATGTCTAGGAAAAAAAAATATATATATATATATAAAATTAGTTTGATTTTGACAAATTGATGGCACCGATATGTTGACGACCTATGAGGCTTATTTTTTACAGTATCCTAATTCTCGTCAAGCTAGTGTAACTAGATACATAAGTGAACCTCGATTGAAACGTCGATGAACATTTAAATATTAGCAGTGTGGTTTTCATCACCATCATGTGAAGAATGTAAATTACCGTTCAACACGGACTGTACTTAGATGCAAACATGATCAAGATCCCCCTTTTTACCCTCTCATTATCCTACTTATACATATATAAATATGCATACTCTACACCCTGAAATTTCACGTACACGTCAATGTCGGAAATTAACAAACGAGTTTTTAATCATGAGCCAATAATTGGTTGGTCTTAAATACAAAATAAAAAAATATATAAATATAAATGCGATGGTGAAAAGAACGAGTGAAGCTAATGAATATTAATGTAGACACCTATACTTTGTTTTGCTTTACAGACATTATATTTAGTTGACCCACATATATACATGTAGTGTAATGACTTAATGATGAATCATATGAATCATACGTGACTGATTTTGGAGAGTAAAAAAGTGTAATGTACAATGAGGAAAAACTATGTTGAATTAAAGTGTAAGCTGGTGTTCATATAGTGATACATTGGATAATTCAAAAAAGTGACAAAGTAAAATGAAGAAAAAAAAAAAAAAAAAAAGAGAGATAGTAGTAAGAAAATAATACGCCTGATAGAAGGGCGGGCGAAGGGTTTGTTTCCCAGAATTCATAGTAATTGTCATACTTTAATAATTTTTGTATTTTTGTCAAATATTAATCGATCAATCGAAAGCGCAAAAATGTGCATTAACGTCACTATCGTTAATTACTGCAGTATATGATTATTAATACTATAATAGTAAATAATACTGTGTATAAATATGAATATTTCGAAATATATGTACCGAAAAGAAAAAAAAAGAGAAAAAAATTATCACACATACTATTGCTTTCATCATTAAATTCAATTTTATATTTTTGAAGTAAAGAAATATCAACTCAAAATTAACCCGCAATATAGTAGATGGCGCAACAATTTTTTTTTTCTGCGTACGAATACGTATATATATTTTAAAATTGAACGAATGAATCAGTGTTGCATGAAAAAGCAATTTAACTCTTAATTAAGGAATTTTTAACTCCAAATTAATCATGAGAGTTATATATATTTAGTTGGATCGTGAAATTTAGAATAAAAAACGAAAATTAAATTAAAATCATGAATTCTGTAAAGTCTGTTGGGCTCACATTTTTTAGAGGTTATTCAAGACGTCTTGCTTACCGTGTTAAAAATTCAAAAATTCCTTCCAAACCGGACAACTCTCATGAAGAATATGAACTTTATCCCGGTGTAACTGAAAACAATTACAATCCTATGGAAGAGTATGATAATTTTGAAGACGATGAATCTGATTTTTCGTCGGCTGGTCAATCTTACACTGAACATTTGGGGTATGCATTCATACAAATTTATTATCTATAATTTACATCAATAATAACTAAGTATTTAATTTTTCAGAGAAGAAAAGTATAAAAAGGAACTATTAAAAATGAGAATTGTCACACGGAAATATTTCAAATCAACTGATCCTAATTTTATTACTTGGTCCGAAAAAAATCAGATTCGCTTATTACACAAAGAAAATAGTTCAGAATGGAGTCCTGAAAGGCTTAGTGAGGCATTTCCCGCTTTGCCTGAAACCATTAGGAAAATTTTGAAATCTAATGTTTTAGCAAATTCAGTTGAATCTGTCATCAAATATGATCAAAAAGTAATTGAAAACTGGAAGAAATTCAAAGCAGGATCATTAGCTGTAAATCCAAAACTTGAAAATCATTTGAAAAAATTCAAAGACCGTAAACTTGAAATTACAAATTTAACGACAACTGCGAAACAATTTGTAAAACAACCACCGGTATTTCCCAAGCCTAAAAGCAGAACATTTTCTAGTATTGTCGGTGATTACATTGGTGATACTGCAGTTGATAAAAATAAAAATAATAATCAGCTCCAAATTACTGATCAAAAAGACGCAAATAATTCTTTGGTAAAAACTTCACAAAAAGTTGCGTTCAATAATAATGAACGTGTAACATTTGATGCATTTGTTGAAAATACAGTTGAAAAAATTGCTGGCAACACAAAATTGTCACCGACAAAAATAATACTGATTGATGAATATAAACAACAGAGAAATCGTGCGGCTTTAATTGATGAGAGTAATATTCCTAATAACACAGTTCCGCAAATCGAAGTGAAAGAATCACCGAAGCCAATTCAGACGGTTGAGCCTACGATTACTGCTATTAAAATTCCGAAACTTAATATAGATCAAAGTAGTATGGACACTGGCATACTAAAATGGGAAAAGAAAGCATCAAGTGATGAAGAGAATTACCCAAATTATATAAAAATACCACGTTCAAAATCCAAATCTGGAGTTACATTTAAAGTACAGGACCGTTATTATGATACCGATGGAGAATTCTTGTATCGAGTACCTGGATTAAAAATGTAAAATAATTTTTTATAAATTGTATACAATGAAGTGTAATTAATATATAAGTGAAAATAAAATACACATGTATGTTAAAATATTTTTCTTTTATGTTGATAAAATAGAAAACTATGTTTCACATTTTTTGATTATTAATTTTTTAGTGGCGCTGCAGTTCACTCGTCATTATTCTAATAAAAGAAACATGGCCGTTGATGATAAATATACGCGGTATTGTTTTCCCGCGGTTCTCAACAATTGACGTTTAAGTGGCTTTCTTTTATTACCAAAGGTGCGTATGTACGTTCTAAAGTATTTGTTTATTCACATTAGGTAATAAATAAATTAACCTTTTTATTTATGCATGCATTATGAATGTACTAACCCTCAACGCTAAATGACTCTATAGAAGAATTTAAACCGTTAATTTGTAGTTTTGATTATAATTTAGTAATTGGATTTTGGTTCCTTTTATTTTCAGTATTATTTCTACAAAGCTAAAGACTAATAACAATCATCCAAAATGATGCCTCGACGCGGAGGCAAAAGGATCCGAATGGATGATCCCGTGCCTCCCGAATACCAGGAACCTATGACACCTATGACGCCAATGACCGATAATATGGATACCGATGGACAAGAGAATTATAATGGTTATGCATACAATCAAGCACCACAAACACCTGCCCATACACCTATGTAAATTATTTATATATTTTATATATGAATCATGATCATATGTCTGTTCATGAAAATGATTTGACAATTAATTTGTTATTATTCTCTTCAGATCTGAACACTACTCTTCTGAGAGCCATAGTTCTCCTAGCACTTCACAACCGCATTATCAAGATCAACATGCAAATAATGATTCTGTTCAATTTGAACAGCCCATGACATCAGCCACACCAAATATGAGGATCACAAGAAATACGAGAGCGAGAATGAGAGGAGGTACTGTGAATCAACCAAAATATCGTGAAGTTGATACAGAGTTTGTTCCACAGCCAACAACTGCAAGAGGTAGAGGTGGTGGTACACGTGGTCGTGCAAAACGCATACCAAATCCAAGTAATTCTGAAGATGAAGCTAGTCTGTATTATGTAATCCGAAATAATCGTTCCTCTTTGACAAATATTGTCGATGAATGGATTGAAAAATATAAAATGAATAGGGACAATGCTTTGCTCATGTTGATGCAATTTTTTATAAATGCAAGTGGATGTAAAGGGCGAATTACACCTGAGATGCAAGCAAGTATGGAACATGTTGCTATTATTCGCAGAATGACGGAAGAATTCGATGAAGAAAGTGGTGAGTATCCTCTAATAATGACTGGACAACCTTGGAAAAAGTTTCGGACTAACTTTTGTGAATTTGTTCAAATTCTTGTTCGTCAATGTCAATATTCCATTATTTACGATCAGTTCTTGATGGATAATGTAATATCCTTATTAACTGGATTATCAGATTCACAAGTACGTGCTTTTCGTCATACAGCAACATTAGCTGCAATGAAACTAATGACAGCACTCGTAGATGTTGCTTTAACTGTTTCTGTAAATCTTGATAATACACAACGACAATACGAGGGGGAGAGACAAAAGGCCAGAGAAAAACGTGCAGCTGATAGATTAGAATCACTTATGTCCAAAAGAAAAGAATTAGAGGAAAATATGGATGAAATAAAAAATATGCTCACATATATGTTTAAATCGGTATTTGTACATAGATACAGAGATACACTTCCGGAAATTCGTGCAATTTGTATGGCGGAAATTGGTGTTTGGATGAAAAAATTTCATCAAAATTTTCTAGATGATTCATATCTGAAATACATTGGATGGACATTGCACGATAAAGTGGGCGAGGTTAGATTGAAGTGCCTCCAAGCTCTGCAACCGCTTTACGCATCTGAAGAGCTTAAAGCAAAACTAGAATTATTTACAAGTAAATTTAAAGATCGTATTGTAGCAATGACTCTTGACAAAGAGTACGATGTTGCTGTGCAAGCTGTTAAATTGGTAATATCTATTCTCAAACATCATCGAGAAATATTAACTGATAAAGATTGTGAGCATGTGTATGAACTTGTATATTCATCACATCGGGCGGTTGCCCAAGCTGCCGGTGAATTTTTAAACGAACGTTTATTCACGCAGGATGAAGAAGCAGTTGCCGGTGTAAAAACTAAACGTGGAAAAAAACGCCTTCCTAATACCCCACTTATTCGGGATCTTGTATTATTTTTTATTGAATCTGAATTACATGAGCATGGTGCATATCTCGTGGATTCGCTTATTGAGACCAATCAAATGATGAAAGATTGGGAGTGTATGACAGATTTACTCCTTGAAGAGGCTGGACCTGAGGAAGAACCACTTGATAATCAAAAAGAAACATCATTGATTGAACTGATGGTGTGTTGTATTAAACAAGCGGCTTCTGGTGAAGCGCCAGTTGGACGTGGACCTACTCGCAAAATGTTATCAGCAAAAGAATTGAAACAAGTGCAGGATGATAAGCAAAGACTCACCGAACATTTCATAGTTACTTTACCACTATTACTTGACAAATATAGTGCCGATCCTGAAAAACTTGCCAATCTATTGTCCATTCCGCAACATTTTGAGTTGGATATATATACGAAAACTAGACAGGAAAGAAATCTTGAGGCGTTACTTCAAAAAATTCACGTTATTGTTGAAAAAATGCAAGATAATGATGTATTGGAGACTGCGGCAAAAACACTTGAATATATGTGTGATGATCGCTATGCTATATTTACTAAATGTGATATTTCGCGTTCAACATTAATAGATTCAATAGTGAATAAATATAAAGAGGCAATGGATGAGTATAGAAATTTAATTGAGGGAGCCGAGACACCCGATGAGGACGAAATTTTCAATGTTGTTCAATCATTGAAGAAAGTCTCAATATCGTATCGCTGTCATAATTTAAATAGTTGGAATATATGGGATTCACTTTATCGAGATATTGAAGATTCTAAGGATCCAGCAAAGGGTTTTCCTGAAGAGGCCGGCAAGTATAGTATAAGCGCATGTTATTTCTCTATTCTTTGGGATCAGCATCAATTATTAGAGGGTACAGATATGGGCAATCATAATGAAGATAAGGCCCATATATTGCGCGGAAGACTTCACGCATTTATGGATTCTATGCGATATTTCGTAGCTGGAGAAGGAAATGGCTTGACTATGTTACGCGAAGAAGCATACAATACAATATGTGATACGCTCGTTGTGTTTTGTAATCAATTGGCCTCTCAACCAAATCCATTGATACATTCATTAATTTATGAGGCCGATTCAACCATGCAGAATATGCTCAATCAATTTATACAAGAGTATGTATTTGTCGAGGAAGAAGACGATGAGCATGATGAACATTCGAAAATAGAAGAATTACATAAACGAAGAAATTTTCTCGCAGGTTACTGCAAACTCATTGTCTACAATATGATTCCAACTAAATCAGCCGCAGATGTTTTTAAACATTATGTTAAATATTATAATGATTATGGTGACATAATAAAAACAACTTTGGGCAAAGCAAGAGATATCAATAAAATTCATTGTGCATTGACAATGCAATTGAGTTTAAATATTTTATATAATGAAATTGTAGCTGAGAAAGAAAAAGTTAATAGAAACAGTGAGGAGTTCACGGCTATAAAAGAACTTGCAAAAAGGTTTGCCCTATCATTTGGACTTGATGCAGTGAAAAATCGCGAAGCCATCACGGCACTTCATCGTTCGGGTATTTTATTTGCAATCACGCCACCGGATAACGTTGAATTGGATCCAACTGGACCACCCCCAAATCTTCCATATTTAGAAATTCTCGCCGAATTTACAAACAAATTATTAAAACAGGATAAACGTGTTGTGTAAGTTTAACTTATGAACCGAATAATTTTTTTTTTATTTTTTAAAATTAAATTTCTAAATATATATATTTTTCAGATTAAACTTTTTGGATAAAAGATTGCAGGCAGGAATGCCATCATCACGAGGTGAAGATTGGCAACCTCTTTTATTATATAGAAACAGTTTACTGCATGGAGAAACAGATCAAGTTCCTGTAACAAGCAAACGCGCTTACACAAGACGTAAAAAAGATCAATTAGCCGGTAAATTTTATTTATTAGAAATATCACTTAAATAAATTTATTATGAAGTTTATATTGTTTATTTACATGATTAATTTAAATTACAGAGGAAGAAGAACAAGAAGAGGCAGATGACGGCTCAGATCATGAGCTGATGGGGTAAGTTGTGCGTTTCAATGTTAACAGATACTTGTAATTGTAATAAAAATTACTTAAAAACATATGCTTTTTAACTATGAGCGCTTAGATAATAGTTGTCGCTATTTCATTTCATGTATCATGTATCATTTGCTTATAGTAGTATAAACTAATGCTTCTTACGGTTAGCAATTATTTTTTATTGTCATTGTTATGCTCCTTAATTAATTTGTAAAATAATTAATCATTAGTAAATATATATGCTTGAAAAACTGTGTATGAGGGTATTACCATTACATTTCGCGAATTCGCTTTATCATTATCAAACCGATGGCTCAGTGCAAGAGGGTTCAACGCCAAATATTCGCAATATATAATTTTTCTCGTCGCTATCAAGGAACTATGAATATAATTTTGCAGGAATCGATGACAGGCGACCTCGCCCTCCTGCACCGGCTCGTCGTAAACACTCTGATCTTTGAGACTGTTCTATGAAAAGTGTACCGAATATTGAAAAATCACATGGAGCATTAGGGATACTATGGGGAACTTGGCTACGGATTTTTTCATAATTTATTTTTGCTCTCGGTTCATTCTTGAAAGTATTTTCTCGAATGTCATTTAAAAAACCTGAGTTTATTTTGTAAACAATCCACAATAATACGTGATTTTAAAAGAAAAAGAAAAATATTTGTTTTTTTTTGTGTCGTAATTATTAAATCGAAAGAAAATATAATTGTATTTTAGTTTAACGACAATACAAATTGGCTATTATTGATAAAACGATGATGTGAACTTAATTCATGCGGACCCGCTAATTCCCTAATTGCTCCTTTATCCTCGCAAATTAAACAGAACATTTACGTTGATATTAAAATTTCCTTTCAGTAAACAAAAGAAGAAACGGACTCCAAAAAAGATGACGTGAGTATTTAAATTGATGAATTTTCTTTTTCTTTTTTTTTTTTGTTTTTTATCACTATCCCAATACCTCTGCGATATTTTCTCTCGCGTTTCAGCCACAACATTACCAAAGTCCCCGCTGCGCGGTCAAGAGTCGCCGGTTTCTTTGATAATATCGACACTCAAACTACCCCATCATCCCCTACACCAACGATAGAAGACGTCCCGAGTCCACCACAAGATATAGACTCCAATTTCAAATCGTTACACATTCAAAATCGAGCGTGAGTAAACGTTCACGTATGTTATTATTGAACATAATTTAATATAAATATTAATTTCGAAAGGCGTCGAATTCAAGACCAAACGGAACCTCGGGAGCTTCGAAGAACAGCCAGGAATTCTGGAAGATACATTCAAGGACAATACATGGTAAGCGATGAAAATATGAGGGCTTAACGTTGGAATTATTTTCCCATATATCGTTTCAGGAGTCTGATTCCGAATAGAAGACAAGGATATTCATTCAAGCAATAACGCTAAAAGTTGATTATTTAAATACATTTTTCCACTTCGCGTTCATCGTACAGCAGGCCATTCTTCATTCTCAATAAATATTTAATGCCATTGCTTTCGTTATATACATGCGTACAATATTTATGAAATAAGTTATGTTTATAAAATAAGTATGAATTTGAATTTCTTTATTGTCTCAACTTGGGTTTTTTTTCTTCTGTTTTTCTTTCTTTTTTTCTTTCTCTTTTCTTCTAATATACAGGTAAGCTCAACTTAATCTACTGGATTTGCATTTTTTAAATTAAAATTATTCTTTTTATAATAAAAATGTATAGAAAAAAGAAAAAAAGAAAAAAAAAAAAAACAAAAAACTAACACAGCAGAGTTTTCATATTTATATTTTACAGTCATTCATTTTTCAGCTTTTATCTGTAGGTTTTGTTTTACGAAAGATGCTACTGAGTCTACGTCCTTTTGGAGTTGCGGGTATATTCTGAAATTGGAAAATAATTATAATTGATTTGTTCACTGCATCGAATAAATTTTCAGAATAATAAAGAAATAAAAAATAATCCTAGTCTATAGAGTAGAGTCTACGATGAAAAATGAAGGAAGATCAGTAAAAGAAGAATAAGAAGAAGAAATCATGCTTTTACCTCATCTTGACGTCGTGATAAGGATGTTGCAAAGAAGTCTTTAAGACGTTTAGGTGTGGCTGTTGTGCGTCTGTCACTGTTTCTCTCCCGTAAAATCTTTAAAGTTGGACTCTTCAATTCATTACCCTGTTTGTATACAAAAAAAAAAAAATGATATGTATATAACGTCTATGAGATAAATATAATACGATATCGCTCATTGATTTGGAAATGTATTAATAATTAAAATCTGACCTGAAGCGACAGTCTACCACCATTCTTACTTGGTGTAGGGGGCCCAGGTCTTTTATATGAAGTCTACAACGATTATGCATTAATGACAAAATAAAAACAACATAGAAAGACGATATACATACAACCCCGAAAACTTGAGATAAACATTGAATTTCTTTACCTGTGTCCTGTCTTTTTTTTTGGTCTTCTGACCTGGCAAAAGACTTTGGCTCAAACTGTCATTAAATGTATCGTCATGTGGTAGACCACTCTGCAATGTAAAAAATATCTCTACCCATATTTTTTTTTTTTTTTAAATTTTATTTTCCATGACCACACAGACATAATGACAAGCACTAAATTTATTTGAAAATCAAATGAATTATTGCGTACCTTGATATCTTCCTCAGTTAAACTGAGTGGATGAAAATGTGTCTCTACGGCGTATGATGATTTTAAATGAGGTCGACATAATGAATTACGCATTCGCAATTCTGATATTCGATCGGAATCTGGAACTGAATCAATCCCACGGAATTTCCCTTCTTTTAAATCAGTAAGATATACATTATCGAATACTTCGCCTTCCTCGTCTTCGGCGTTAAACGCATTACCCATCGCTTGAATACTTTTGACACTGTGACGTCGAGTAGTGGTAGTCTGCTCTTCGATTACCTGAACCGTTCGAAAGCTTGGTCGCGTTGGTAAATTTACACGATCATGATTATAATCTCTATCGAAATTCATAGAATTCGCTTGATTGTTATACGATTGAATCGATTGATTTGCTTCGGTCATTGCAATTTGGTGCTTTCGCTGTAACTCTCGGAGTTGTTGCATTGCCGTTTCTTTTTCCTGTTTTTCCGCTAAAAGTTTCTCACCAACATCCCAAAATTGCGATGACATATCACTAATGTGTGCTTTATATTTGGCAATATCCTCGGAATATTTTTTACATTGTTGTTCCATTTTTGCACGCATAGATGCGACTTTCTCCGCCATTGCCTTTTCCTGTTCGGCATTAAGTTTAGTAACTTGTTCACTATACGCTGCTTTCATTTTTTGCTTGATCTTTTCAAGTTTTTGACCATATTCATTATGTATATCGTTCAATCGAGCATCAAAATCTTCTTCTTTTGGTCGCTTTTCCAATTGTTCTTTTTCTTCTTTGAGAAGCTCTATATTCTTTTGCAATTGTTCAATCTGTGTTGTGAGTTTTTCGACTTCAGCATTATTTTTGGAAACTTCAGATAGTTCTGCCTTAATTTTTTTATTTTCATTTCTTAAATCATCCATATTTTTTTCCAACTTGGAATTTCTTACGCGTACTGCGTCCATTTTATCTTTCAATTCTTTTTTCTCTTTAGTAATCTTTTCTAATTGTATTTGTAATTTTTCTTCAACAGTTGCTTCTCGTTTGACAATACCCGACTTCATATTTACTTCATATGAATTCAAAACATCACGAAGTTGATTGATTTTCTCTTGAATCAATATAAGATCTTTCATCATTACCTCGTTCATTTTAATGTCCGCTTGTAACACTGATACTTCATCGGAAAAATCAATTTCACATACGTTCACCTCTGTCGTTGACATCGGAAGTGTGTAAATTTGATTTAATTTTTTTTCAGTGCTCATAAAAATTTCGAATAAAATTTTAATCAACGGTTGTAAATTTTTCAACTGTCGATCATTCAAATCATTCATCAATTGCTCGAGTTCCACGCTCTTTGCCTCCATGTGTTTGACTTCATCGCAAGCTGAACTATTTGTTGAAATATTTTTTTTCACTTCTGATAATGTTACATTCCACAATTCACGAACACGTGTAAAATTATTTTTCACTTCATCCCGAGTCGAGATTGTCTCTTTTAACACAACCTGTAAGTCTTCTTTCTTTCGTATTACATCACTCAAGAACATATTTTGTTTGGTCCACTTCAAGTCCATAGAATTTAATTTATCCAAAAGCTGAGCATTATTTTTTTCGTCTGTTAACACATTTTCTAGTGCTAATTTGTCTGCTTCGCCATTTATTTTCAATCCTGTATTTTCCTTCTCTAAACGTAAAACCATTTCGTTATGTGCTTTCATTTTGACATAGATGTTTTTAAGCATCTCTGCCAATTTTTCTGCTTCTGGATTGTTGAATGACTGTTTTGAATAAACATCATTATCACTTTGATAGTTTTCATTTAATAGTATCTCACAAATATTCCCAATGGCTTTTATGTCTGTCTCTATTGACTCATATTTTTCACGGAATTTATTCAAACGACAACTCTCTAGATCTCGTGTCTTTTCAAGTTCCTGTATTGTCACAGCATTTTTATTAATTATTTCTTTCAAAGATGTTGATTGACTTGACAACTCCATGTATAGTGTCTCCTGAGTCTTGAGCTTTGTTTCAAATTCTTCTTTCATTTTCAGGTGCTGTGCTGTAAGAACATCGAGCTCTAAAGATTTATCAGCCAATGTTTTGCTTTGTGCTTCCAATACTGCCCCTTGACTTATCCGTACTTCTTGAAAACCCTCAAGAAGCTCTTTCATTTTTAATTTTGTTTCAATTTCTTCATTAGTTATCTCTTGTAATTGAGATTTGAGCATACAAACACTCTCTTCCTGTAGTTTTATATTTGATTTCAAAGTTTCACAAGTATTTTCTGCTGTAAGAAGTTTCTTTTCTAACGACGAAATAATTTCAGCTGAAGCTTTTTGCTGGTCTTGATGTTGGTCGATCATTTGATTTTTGAGTTGACGTAATTCATCGATTTGCTTTTGTAAGTCTTTGTATTCTGTTTCACATGAATTGGCTGCTTTATCCATATCAGCAATTTTATTTTGCAAAGAATTACATTCATGTGATATCTCTTTATTTTTATCATTCAACACTTTTATTTCCTCATTTAAACATTTAATTTTTTGGGTATCATCAGTACATTGCTGCTGTAAAATTTCATAAGTAGCATGTAATTTTTCAATTTTGTTGTGAGATTCACATAAATCAGTCTGCAAACCGGAAATTTTTGTAGTCAATTTATTCTTATCATCGTCGCGAGATTGTACAGCAATCTCTAATGCAATTTTTTCTGCTGAAATAGTTTCATATTCATCTTTAGCACGTTGCAAGTCAATTTTTAAATTTGTCGCAATTTCTTCTAATTCCAAAATTTTGTCATTTAATATTTCTAATTTTGAATTTTTTTGTGTAATTGTTGTCATTAAATTCTGGATTTTTTCAATAGCATCTGAATAGTTGACATTGCAATCATTGTATTTATTTTGGATTTGTTTCAATTCTACATTAGATTTGTCAATAATAGCTTCGAGCATTGATATTTTTTCAGATTGATCAATATTCTGACGTTCATTGATTAACATAGTATGTTCCAATTCTGCTTTTTCCGTTACAAGTTTCGTACAGCATTCGTGTTCTTGAATAAGACGGTTTTGAAGATTTTCCTGAATATTTCGTAACTGTGAAATTTCACCGTTTGCATTAAATAGTTGAGCAGTCAATTTTTCTTTCTCAGATTGGAGTAAATCAAATTTTTCTTTTATTTCATTATAATTTTCTTCGATAAAGTTGACTTTGTCTTGCGTATCATTATATTTTTGTTGCAATTCTTGGAAATTGACTTGTAAAGCTGAGAATTGATCAGAAATTCGTGACTTTGTGGATTCAGATGCTAATAAATTACATTCCAATTCACGTTTTTTCTCAAATAATGCTGCAGAATTATCACGTTCTTGAATGAGTTGACTTTGAAGTTCATCTCGAAGTTCACTCAATTCACATAACTTAATTTCTGTTTCTTTTAGTGCTGACTGATTTGAATCCAACTGATGTTCTAATCGTGTAATATCTGATTTCAATGAATTTATTTCCGAGTTTTTATCAGTTAGATCTATGGTCATATTTTCAAAATCATTATTTTTTTGTATAAAATTGTCTTCTATTTTTTTTTTCTCATTTGAACACACTACAATTTTTTTCTCGAGCTCATGTATTTTATCTTGTGAATCTCGCATTATTTCAACACATTCCGCCGTTTTAATAGCTAAAGATTTTTCTAGAGCCTTTATTTTCTCTTCAAAACTTATTAATTTCATTTCCGAAACTTCTTTTGATGTGACAGTTTGTGCTAACGTGTCCTCTGTTGTTACCAAAGAAATTTTTACCACATTTATTTCATCTTTGAGACTACATATTTCTGATTCAAGCAGGGAATTTTTCTTTCCGGCATTTTCGAGGACAATTTTATTTGCATTAATAATGTCCTGTAATTTTTTCATTTCATTTTGTAATGATTGCTTTTCCATTTCCATAATATTTAATTGGCAATCTCTCTTCGACAGTTTATCCTCGGTAACTTCTAATGTCATCTGAACTTCATCCAGTATCATAGTTTTTTCATTTAAAAGTTCATTGTGACGCTTTAATTCGTTGCATTCATTAAGAACTGTATTAAATTTTTCTTGAATATTATTAAGTTCTGTTTTGAGTTTTGATATTTCCTCATGAGATTCTCGTAATTGTATTTCAATAATTGAACTAGCAGCTTCACTAACATTCAACTCAGTAGTTGGCGATTGAATTCGCAAAACATGCTCAGTTTCAAAGCTTTGGTCAACGTCATCAGAATATTTTTGCATTCCCTTGATATGAGCACGCAATTCTTCATTTTGCATTCTAAGATCTAATAATTCGTTTGTTTTCGTCTCCAATTGCATAGCAGAAACTTCCATTTCTCGTGTAATTTCATCAATTTTTTGCTTGAATGTAATACAAATTCGTTCTTTTGATGTTAATTGACATGTTAATTGTTCATGATCATTTTCGAGACGATCAACGTCTTTTTGAAGTTTGGCATTGTATGATTCTAAATGTTGTATTTCTCTTTTCAAATATGCATCAACATTACTATTATTTTTATTTTTTCGTGCAGATTTTGGAGTAGCTTGTAGTGTCCGTTCTGCTCGTAAAGCTTTTATTTCTTCTGTTTTGCTGTCAAGTTTTTTTTGCAAACATTGGATTTTTTCTTCCAACGCTTGTATATCCTCTTGCAAATCAACTTTTTCAAATCTTTCGGTTTCTAATTGTGCTTTTAGTAATCGTAATTCTTTAGTACGTTCATTCATTATTCCATGTCTATAGGCAGAATGTGCTGCAGGAGAATTTAAAAAATTTTTAAGTGGGCGATCTTTTGGTGTCTGAGGTGGTACTATTGGTGTCATATCACTAAGCTCGAGGATCGTATCTCGAATTACATCCAATGTTATGTTTTTACCGTACGGTAAAATCAATTCTAAAAATTGCTTGATAAGTATTTGTGTTTCATTTTTTAATTTGTACATTGGACGATGAAATGATACTTTTTGTGATGCATTCAAAAGCAACAACGATGTCAAATAAATTTGTTCTAATTCGTTATCACTATTGTCATTCTTGGTGAATTGAATTTCCGGATATTCGTCACTAATGAATTTATATAAGCAATCATCATCATGATCATTATTCTGGTGTTCTGTATAATCCTCTTGCCTACAAATTAATGAAATTTTTTAAAAACATTTATACATTTGAAAATAAAAAATTTAAATACATAAAATGAATCCTCACAATTGTTTGATAAGTTTGGCATAAAAAAGTTCATTTTCTTTCAGTTGTTGAATCCGGGAAATTGGTTGTTCACAAATACCCAAGCAATTAATCTAAAATCATAATTTTACTACAATATTATCCAATATCCTTAAATAATTTTGAAAAATATACAATAAATAATGATACAAAAATTTGTTACTCACCCATTCAACGATCACTTGAATCCAAGACTCCATAATTTTAATTAACAATTAATAAAATACATACATAAATAAATATATATATATTTATTTATATAAGACACAACAATGATTAGATAAAAATATATATTGAATGGGAATTTTTTCGAAATCAGGTAATTCGGAAATTAAATCACAGAGTTTTACTGTATACAACAAGACGAGATTTCCATGTTTCGGTTACGGATTACGGTTACATTCATCATTTCAAATATTTCCAAGCGTGCATATGCACACACACGTATATATGTATATATATTTATTATACATATGGCGGTAGCGCGCGCTTGTCCAATTGATACTACATATAGGCTAGTTTTTATGTAATAATCTCTACCATATTCATGTATACACTTACGATACCCAAAAATAATATTTGTAAATAATGAAAATTATATGATGAATGCACACTCAGGCCCATTTACAAAATAAAAAAAAAAAAAATATCGTGTGTATTAGCGTTAAATGAAAATTCGCTTTGAATTTTAGTTTTGACCTCGAAGCATTACTGTTGGTTGCAAAGACAACCAATGGCAGCTGCGAGTAATAGTTACAGTGAGACGGAGAAAAAGGAAGAAAGAAAGAGAGGAATTCAAAGTTATGTGTACGTATCCATATATCTATACATATATACATACTATATCAAAATATTCTGATAGAGTCAAGTCTAGCCGTTGCCCATAATTCGAGGTCGTCAAGTCAGTGAAATTCTGGAAGTTGGTTGATGTTGAGTAGTCCGAATGTCCAATAAGTGTGATTAATTGTGTTGGTAAAAGTGATAAGTCAATATTCGTAATAGTATTGAAAATTTTGTGACAAAAATAAATAAGTATGTAGATACAATGTAAGAAACGTATTGTATCAATGATTGTGAAGTGAACATCAAAGTTAACCCTTTATGGTGGTGTCAAGTGTGGCAATGAGCGTAGACCAAACTGGCCCGGTGATGAAATCCGTGTCTGAGGGTGAGTTGGGCGTGGGAAAGATTAATACTGAAATAAATATCCAAGACTTGAGTTCGCGATTAAAACGTACATTCACATTGCCGAATTCATTTCAGAACGCGTTGAAAATGCCTAGAAGACGATTGAGGTCGAGGGACGTCAAAGAATGTAACAATATTGGTGTCGCGCGGGAAAATTCAAGAACCAATATGCAAAACGAGCAAAATAATGATCAATTACGATCACATGGAAATACTTATCAAGATAGAAAGGAATGTAAAAAAACATCACAAAATTCCCTTTTCGAAAAAATCGTCACTACTGTAAGACAATTTAAAACACAAAAATTTAACAGACATATACGAAATAATAAATCATTGAGATACAATGATTCGACGTTAAGTTCCAGTGATGTTAGAGTGCCGCCTGAACATTTTCCTCCTGATAAAGTACCAGGTGTAATTGGATTGAGAAATCATGGCAACACGTGTTTTATGAATGCTGTTTTGCAATGTCTCTCACACACAGATATTCTCGCTAAATATTTTGTTCTTGATGATTATAAAGCCGATCTTTCAAAAAGAAACAAATTAAATTCCAAAAAATATGGTACAAAAGGTGAAATAACTGAACAATTGGCGCTTTTACTCAAAGCAATATGGACCTGTCAATATGATCCTGAAATGAGTACGGCTTTTAAAAGTGTAGTGGACAAGTATGGTAGTCAATATAGAGGCAATTTACAACATGATGCTCAAGAATTTTTACTTTGGTTGTTGGATAAGGTTCATGAAGATCTCAATCAAGCAACGAAGAAAAATTACAAAATTATAAAGGTAAAATTAATAGTTACACCCATATATATTTATAGCAGCACTTATAATTTGGATTAATTTAGATCATTAACCTTGATTACATTAGGATAATTATATAATAGTGGTACAGTGGTATCTAACTCTGGTACGAACATGCGTAATTAATATCTTCACATTTTTTTTTTTTTTTTTCATTTGATTATGAGATAAATATCATAGTGCTATTTTTTTTTTGTCTGACTCTTGACCTAAATCAAAACTGGAATTTAATAAGGTATTAAATTCTAGGTAATCTAGTTTTGTAATCTGCACAACACCATCAACTTATTTAATGTGCAGAAGATGTATCAATGTTATAACACATTGGAATATTAATCGTTTATTTTCCATTTATTGAAACTTAATGTCACACGAAAGGCCATACGAAAAAAAATTATAATAATGAAAAAAAAAAAATAAATAAATAAATAAATGAATAACTACCAGGATGAATGGATACGGTGGGAACAAAAAGAAAAAAAGAAAAAATTGACGTGGCGCCACTCATTTCTCTCACATATTTTTCAGTTCACGGTTGTGTTATCATCTTATAAATAACGGGATTTATGGAGATGCCGTTAAAAGCACACGACTATTTATATATATATATATATCAATATGCATTTGAACATTGACAATTAAATATCTATATCATTCTTTGCTATCAAAATTATTAGCAACAAATCCTATTACAATTCCACTTACAATTAAATATTATAATAACAAATGACGTAACAATGTAAGGGGAGTATGACTGATAATCATTTTCATATGAATCATTGTATTTTCACTTTATTGCAAATTATCTATCCATCACAGATACACACATATCATATCATAAATGTATACTATTACCTCTACGTTTAATCGTCCAATTTTTATTTTTATTTTACATTTTTTTTTCTTTTTTTTTTTTTTTTTATGTAAGTTTTATTTGCATTTGGTGAACAATTGACAATAAATGTTGAATGACAATTTATCTCACATGTATTAAATATATATAATTATATAGGGTGTCTCAAGTCTCAAATAATAATAAAAAAAAATTCGCGTTTTCCCAGAACTTGATCTCCTTTAAATTTCACGTTAACATATTATTTTCGATTTCAACTCCACGAAATAATGTTTTGGTTTATTTATTATTATTATTTATAAATAAAAAAATCCAATTACCAATGATCTCACTATTTATTATTATTATTATTATATATTTTTTTAAATTTGAAATATATTTTTATTTTATTGTATCAAATGATGTGAGGTTGACATTTTATGTATCTCAAAGTAGTTGGATTTATCGTACAACTTGTAATTAAAATACCAAAGTAGCAGGCGACAATTGCATTGCCGATATGTGTGGAGTAGAGAAATCAGGCGGTAAAGAGAGAGAGAGAGGGAGAGGGAAAACGGTCACGGTCATCGCATTACACACGTGTATATCTATATTTTTTTTTGTATTTATATATATATATATATATGTGTATATAAAGTGTCTGTATAACACTTTGTGCGTGTATTATCATTGAACTTTTTTTTTTTTTTTTTTTTCTTTTTCAATCGAGTTGATTTATGTATGGTGGGGAATTTTTAGCCAGAACGATTCTACTTGTAGACCAGCCGTTATTTTGCGTGAGCTCTCATATCGTGTATTATGATATTGTTAACTGGTATGCAAGCAGAGAGAGAGAGAGAGAGAGAGAGAGAGAGAGAGAGGAAAAAAATGTCTGAAATATGTGTAAAGCGAGATGAGGAAAAGAAAAAAAAAAAAAGAACGGATGTATATAACCTTGGAGTGTGCAATTTGTATGAACCAATCAACAAGTTCCTTCTGTTCATCGTGGCATCAAAATTTTATATTTCATGATATCACATAAATTGCCGTTCAGTTGCACAGCAATGAATAAAAAAAATCAGACACATTTGTTTATGTTTACGAGGAGAATTTTTTTTCTGTTTATTTTTTTCAATATCACAATGGGCATTTTGTTTAAAAAACAAATTTTCAAATAATAAGATAAGAATTGTTTTATTATTATTATTGTTATTATTGTTATTATTATTATTATTTTTTTTTTTTCAATTGATAAAACCAAGATATAAATGTATATAATTTTTATATAACTTGATTCTATATTTAGTTTTTAGTGTTATAATAATTTTATGTCAACCAGAGATGTAGGAGAAAGATAATTCAATGTTTCAACGATAGTGTTCGATATTCACGTAAATTCAAATACAATAGAATATTTTTCAATGTATTTCGTGCAGAATAAACTTTCTCCAGTGGCATTCGTTTTGTCGAGTGAAATTTTCATGGACTCTACTCTCAGTATTAATTAGTGTCTATCTCACCATTTCCATTTAACTGTAGAACTGTTTTTAGTATAAAATGTATAATTGAAGGTTTGACAAACATCATAAGATGTTCATCATGTTGATGACAAAAAAAATATATATATATATATTTTAAAATCCAATTTCCGTATTCCATTGTAAAATATATATTTGCGAGTTTGAATATTTCATACACTTTTGTAAATTATTTTACTTAAAAAAAAATTTTTTTGAAAATTACCAAATTAATATAATTCACATAATATTTATTGTATGCATTAAAAAAATAATAAATAAATAAAATAAAATAGATTAAAATAAAAGTAGATCTATTTATAAATTTATAAACTCCATCTCCTGTATGTCATTTATCTGCATACACTGCGCAAGATTCACAACTGTCTGACCCAATGTGTTTTGCATTTTAGATCTCTGAGTCATAGTCAAATAAAAAACAAATGAATTGGGAAAATATATATATATATATTTACTACAACAATCGCGTTTGTATTATATTTGTAGTAAGATGAGAAGCTGTTTCATTACGATTGAAACCCTAGAAAAAAAAAAAAATAATAATAAATGCATTATTGTCAACTTAATATCTACGTTGCAACATCTAAAACTCGAAAAAATATTTATGACTATATATATCAAATGATTAATCGTTAAAAGGTGATTGGAATCCAATTAGGGGAAGCCCATCGGCCTCGTTGTGTAGATTGTGAGATAGTTTTTGAGGGTGAAAAGTCGATAATTCGTCGCGTTCAATGTTTCTTATTACCAAGTACTAATATGATCTTCTACATGTTGAAACGACATTTTATCATGTTCATGTTAATTCATAAGTGAAACACTGTGAAAAAAATTACACGGTTAATTATTAACATGTAGTTAATCATATTATAATTATTGACAATAAACAATTTTATAAATTATTAACATATGGAATATTTTCCAATAATATTATTGCACAATTTATCTTTCATTTTGATCGTTGTCTGTTCGTTATTGGACCTTGAACACCGTCTAAAGATCAGATAATTTATAGTGAATGTATCAATAATCACTAAAGTATGGTAGTGATAATAATAATAGCATTAAAAATATGTGTGTAAATTGCTATTGTGTCATTTACATTATATATATCATTAATATCATTAATATAAAACAACAATCATCTTTGAAGTAGTAAGATGACGTGTTGACAATTGAACAATGTATATTGTGGTTTGAGTATATAATATAGGTTTGAGTAGTCCACGTCTTTTCTCCATAACAAAAGTTCCGCGTGATACGCTAAATGATAAATATAGATATCCCAATATAGTTTGCTATACGCAAATTGCGATATAAGAAAAGAATAGAGAATGTAGAATGAACAAGTCGCCTCGTCATCGTCATATTTATGATTTGAAAAAAAAAAAATAAAAAATAAAAAATAAAAAAATCCAATAACATTTATTTATATATAATTATGCGAGAGTAATAATATTTTTTTACTTTTATAAATATATATTTGAATTGATTGAGCATTAAACAATGAATTGTATTATTATTTCAGAATTCACTTGGTAAACCGGACACTACTAATCACTCGTTTGTACACGAGGTATTTCAGGCGGAATTCCGTTCGAATCTGACCTGCTCTAGGTGCCAAGAAGAATCCAATACATATGATCCATTCCTTTGTGTGTCAGTGCCTGTACCTCAACAAAATCATCAAATTAATATTTATGTCAATGTACTGTATACATCACAACAACCACGACAAGTAAGAATAGGAGTTAGCGTGAATCATACAGCGAATGTACAAGAATTAAGGGAAATATTGTCTAGTGATACTAGAATTGATGAAAATCATATGCTTCTCACTGAAGTTCACGACGAGGGTTTTCATCGGTAAATAAAATATATATATTTATTTATTTATTAATTTTTCAATTTTTATGTACAGAGATATTTATTAATTTATTATTTTTAGAACATTTTCTGACTGCCAGCCACTCTCAGTAATTACGGAGACTGACCCACTTTATTGTATAGAATTGCCACAATTAAAAGAACCCACCGAACAAGCATATATTCTTCTTGTCTGGGTGAATGTTTTGGTGAAGGGCAATATGAGAGAACGTTTTGGTAGTCCATATACAATGCAAGTTTCCCGTGAAACGTCTTATCAAGATTTACAAAAGCTACTGTTAAAAGAAATGCATACGACTTTGACAGATGATGTTTTGACATCAAGTCAAAATTCAGGACTATTCAATATTCGAGTGGCAGATCCGGCGGCAACACCAATACAAGATGAACATCCATGCATTGATCCTTGCGTTGAACATCCACTGTATACAGAACAAATTGAACAGGCACTTGCTCTTTGTGCTGATGATTCTGGCCCACAACATGTCAAATTGATTCTCGAATGGGATGAAACCACCAAAGAGAATATTATACAAGATGATTCTGATCAAATTCAAGAGCACGCAAGCGTTAAACAGTTGAAAACCACAGCTGAACTTGGTGGGGCTATTACACTCGAAGAATGCTTCAACTTATATACACAAGAGGAAATTCTCGAAGCTGAAAATGCTTGGCATTGCCCAAATTGTAACAGGAAACAGGAGGTTGTTAAAAAACTTGGCCTCTGGTCACTTCCGGATATTTTGGTGATTCACTTAAAACGATTTCGACAACAGTCAAAGCAACAATCTACATCAAAATTGACTATGGTCGTTAATTTTCCTCTATATGGCTTTGATATGACACCCCACCTTGTTCATGATGGTGTGCAAAGTCATAATAATATAACAAATAATATAGCTAGTCTGGGTTGGTCACCATGGAAGAGGCGAAAATCACGCCAACATAATATTTCAAAAGACGAAGAAAATGTTTATGACTTGTATGCTATTTGCAATCATCACGGTCAAGATTTGCAAGGTGGACATTATACAGCATTTTGTCGAAATCCATATGATACTCAATGGTACTGTTTTGATGATACAAGGGTTGAAGCCGTAACTGAAACAAATTTAGTAACTAATGCAGCTTATATGCTATTCTATCAACGACGCACTAATAATTCTACTGGGAGTTCCTCGGCCGCGTCCACTAGCTCCGCCGGTTCTGGTGTTGATCATTGGGTTTCGCGGATGACTCCATTCTCCTACAATAATAAAAGTACTGTTAATACACCAAATAATAAGCAGAGCAAAGCCCAGGACGTACTTGTAATATGCCAGGACAAAATTGTCGAAGAAAAAAATATGAATAATTTCAATCGTGGATGTCGCAATTACGCCACACTACAACCTACTAAAAAAAATGTAGCGACTGAGACTGAAACTGGAGAAATTGATCATTATTCCGATGACGAAACCCCTTCCAGAAGAGACTGGGTAAGGTATTTATTGTAAAAAAAAATTAATGTTCTTTATATCAATTTTAATCTTAATTAAAACATTTTCTTCCTTTCGTTTCATTAATTTTCTTCAGACTTCACCGAAATCAGTAAGAAAGACATCTTCAATAACTTTAACACCAAGTTTACCAACAGCGATTATTCATAATACCAGTGATTCAGAGACTACAATGATACATGAATCAACATTGTAACATATGTTTTGAGCCAGATAATTTTCTGGCCACAGATTGAGTGGATGAACGATTTCAGTGTTACTATGGAGCATAAAATTATATCAAATTACGTCGATTAATATACAGAATAAATCTCCAACTTCCCAGTAGCCAAAGGGAGATATTTTCTCTTGATATTTCTACTATTCATTTTTATTTTACGCGTATGATTCATGAGAAATATTATATTTCGAATATTCAATTTTTGAAAACCAATTTATTTAAAATTTATGGGTAATGTTAATTTTTATACTTATTTAGAAGAGGAAAAAAATTGCTGGTGACTCTTTCAGACATTTGTAAATATATTATAATATGATCTGGCGTATTGTATTACATCCGTGACAATAAAGCCAATATATTTTGAAGATAACCAAACGAAACAAACAAAAAACAATGAAAATCTTAGTGTTACAGTAATTATTTTGTGTTGTGTAAAGAAAAAAACAAAAAAACTTTATAAAAAATTTTATAACTGGAAAATCAATGCTATTGTAGTGTTGGTTGCGGTTTGTAAAATTATCGCAACTCGTTTTCACAGATGCGCCCTTAGACTTAACATTTATATTGAATTTGTATCATCCACTAGTGGCCTTATCTCAATCATTATGATAATACTTCAACTGATTTTTTTCACACATATGTTTTACCTTTTCCATTATATTTTCTAACCTTCTTGCGCACTAAAATTTCATTATAAAGATACTGTGTTAAAGTATATAAAAAAAATAAATATATATATATGTATATATATGTATATTGTATATGTACATGCGTATATATATAGTTTATAACGATAATGTTGCATCAATAAGTGAGACAGACTGTGCAAATTTCTTCCTGTACTAATTTCAAATTTGTTTATGATTATGAAACGCTTGATTGGACACAAATACGAAATATCATATAAAAATGACAAATTGCGAACATGGATAAATCGTGGTTACATATATTTTTTTTTGTTGTTTAAATGTTTTTTAATTGTGTAAATTTTTTCGTATAAATAATATATATTCATTCAATTTCATTTATGGTTATGTAAGTTACATAGTTTTCCCTTTTTTTTTTTCTCGTTGAAAATATCATTCCAAGTAAAATTTTGTTCATGATTATAAAAATTATAAAAGATAAATTATTTGGATATAAACAATAAATGCATATATTACAAGTATAACTATTGAGAAAAAAAGAAAATATTTATATATATTTAAGTTATTTTGAGACATTTATTACTAGTCACGCATACACACATTTTAAACAGAGATAGAAATTGCACGAGTTAAATAAAAAATAAATATAGGAATTGTATCGTAAAAAGTTTAAAAAAAAAAAATTGTATGGGCTTTAATTTGAAAAGTTTATAATTAAATTGTATAATTTTTAATATTATGTACGGATGTTAACTGACTGAACAATTCATATTATCAATATAATTCTGTTGACATATACAAAAAAATGCATATATTCAATGTATTTAAAGCCAAAATATATAATTATTTCATTACATATAAAGTATTTACGATTGAAATTATTATTCAGATTATTTCTCCATTTGATATATTCATGAAATATTCATTATAATTATTGTCTTTTCAAAAATGGCGCTTGCTTCATGCTTTTTCACAATTGGTTGATAGTGTCGCCATAGTTGCTTCATCTTTAATGCATTATACAGCCGGCCAGTTGAGCACAGTTGAGCTCCAGGCTCTGTTTAGTGAACTTCTTATGTTATTGTTACGTGAGTGAAAGAAATATTTTGGATTTTGCATTAAGAAACAAGGTAAGAAACAATAAAATTCAATAAAAATCTTATTCATCATAAATATTTATATATTTTACAAATATCAAGCAGTAATGTAAAAGACGGAAATACCTCCTTTTCCCGAAGAAAAAAATGAAAAAAAAAAATGAAACAAAAAACAAACAAACAAATAGTTGCAATAGAAAAAAAAAAAGGAAAGGATAATGAATCCTGATGAAAGTACAAATGGATGAGAGTCAATTGCTCCAATTTCCAATTCGTATCTATTACTTCATATTATCATTTTTTCCATTATTATTTATACATTACTAATTATTTTTACTTCACATCTGGCTGGTTGTAATAAATACATTGAAGGATTATCTCCAGGTTAATCTGTAACAACAAGTCAACGCCGCTCCCTCGAAGAAGACAAGTCGAGGTGGCGCTCATGTTTGCTGCTCGTGGGTATACTACATGATATTCAGAAGGATCGATACGTACGGGTGTGCACAGTTGTACACACGTACTTATCCATAATCGTTTATTTGTGGGGATGGACATATTAGAATATGCGTGACATTGCGTGAGAGTGTTTCTTTTACATCTGCAAATTTGTAACGTTCACCAATACCCCTGTCTCGACAACAAAACACCAAGACGAGGGTTGAATACTATCATTTGTATGGACTGCTCAGGAATTTTTATTTCATTCAACTTCTACATATGACATATATAATATTTTCTCGTCTTATTACGTCTCCACCATTTTCGCTCTTGTTCTTTATCTACTTCTCTCTCTTTCTATTTCTTTTCATGGGACACCCTTATTTTACCCTGAGCACTGTTAATAAATGTGCTCCATATGCGGGTATTGCGTGGGGTGGTAGACGAGAAATTGCGCGTGGTAGTGAGAGTAAAAAAAAAAAGCAAGCAAAAGAAATTATTATAATGGGAAATATTACCTGAGCTCTATTCTATATTATTTTACTCCTACACAATAAAAAAACGCAGATAAATTTTTTATATTATCCATGTGTTTAAGTGTGTGGAACTTATTTACAAGTTTTTATATTGTTAAACCTGATTAACTTGAATGATTAATGATCAGATGGTCATCATTATTTTCTGATATTATTAATAATTTTATATATTATAACAAGTTGATACTGAAATATTGATTGGATATTCGTATACAAAATGTATTTATTTTACATTTCTGGGTATTGTCACATTTTATATAAAAAAAAAAAAAAAAAACCTTTTTTTTTTTCTTTTTGTTTAATTATTACTGTTGTCAGTATTACTAGATCGATTTTAAACATTTTTCTTTTCATATATATATATTAAATATATAGGTATATACATATGCACTTATTCTAGATACAGAGTCCGAGTTGCGTGACAGGAAATTCTTTTCGTGTTGTGTAGACATTTTATATGGATGTGACAGTATACAGATGTTTTTTGTTTATAGTTGTGTGTGTCTTTTGATAATATATAACTTTTAATTAAATATTAATATTTAAATAATACGTGAAAAATAAATATTTGTCAATATATTTTTATTCGATATTTTGGTTAGAATAATCATATTAAATAAGTTCCACTGAGTAATTCAAAATATATTTTATGTCAATTAAAATAATTTTCTTTGTTTGCGTGCACAAATACTTGAATGTAACAAAAACATGTGTATACATGAAATATATGACAAGGTATAATCACGTCATTTGATGTATATACAACACAAAACTTGAACGTAAGTGCGGCGTTATTATTACTTTCGAAAGAAAGGAGTGGTGTGTTGTGCCAATGAACTCGGAATATTCATGAAGTCCATCGTACTAACTATAGTAGTACTATAGTAACGAGTTGACTAAATTGAATGTAGAGTGGGATCATTGAAAAATTTCCCAAAAATCACAGTATAACACAGTGTCTATGACAATTTTCATATACAATGACTGTGTGAAAAAAAAAAAATAAATAAAAAATATATCCTACTGCATTAGTCTCCGTATAATTATTTAACGACTAATACGAAAATAATTACTGAGACAAAGTGTTGAAAAATAGATAAATGATATTTTTAATATGTGCCCACAGTTGCATAGGCGAGCATAGCATTTTTATGTCAGTCAAACTTTTTTTTTGTTTTTTTTTTTCACACAATTTATATTATTCATCTTCATTTCAATTTTATCCCATTATTTTATTATTATTATTGTTTTTTGATTTATTTTTATTGGATGACAGAAGATATTTAATTCTTTTATTTTCATTAACACAGAATATCGGTGCTTTGCCAAATAAATTTCGTACGTGTATTAACGTACAAATTAATTTGTATTATATTTTTGTATGTAAATAGTGTATAAATAATTATTGTCAATGACATCAATGATCATGAAAATTAATTTTCAAATTGTATATAAATATCATATATGGTAAATAGATATATCCATGACTGTGTTTATATGCGAATATAAAATGAAATAATATTAAATTGTCAATGATATATTCCACACTCTGTTCGATCACGTCATTGTAATATTCATCGAGGTTAATATGTCATGTCTGCTATTATCATATTATTTTTCATTAACTTTATATACAATTTATTATTATTATTATATCAGAAAATTATTTTTATACTGCTGATGTTATTATATTTTTTATTCTTTTATTGTCACTCTAAGTTGACGTTTTAAAGATAATTGGAATCTCCACCAAGAGACACCACCGACGCGTCACTTCTAACATTGAACAAGCTGATAAACTGTTTGTGATAAGTACATTGTTGATAGTATAAGGGCAAATGAAAGCTTTCTCTCTCTTACGTCGTATACAAATTTTTATATGAAAACTGTTGGTGTTGACACCGAGGATTGATTAATTATTGAAAAAGTGTGTATTATTTTTTTCTTTCTTCTTCTTCTTCTTCTTCTTCGAAGATCTTCTTCATTATGTAGAAAATATAATATACGGGATAATTTCACAAGGTTTACCAAAATTCTCTCTTTCACTGATCTCATTGAGAGGGGAAATAAAACTAAAAAAAAATGTTTATCCGCATCTGTTAAACACATTTATTTATCTTGACGATGTCAGTATCTCAGTTTGTCAGAGGGATTCCGGGATCCTTGATACAATGCGTAGATATATCATTGGGTCCCTTTGAAAACGACCATCTGTCCTATTGGCGCACTGTTATCCTTGTGTGTATCTTTTGCTATTGGACAAAGAGAAATAGGAAAACGTTGTTGCTTTGAGGAAAAATCCTCAACCATCACTAAAAAAACTTTAAGAGTGAATGTTATATATATATATATATATATCTTTTTTTATCTTGTGTGTTTTTAATGTATAATAGAATGGTTTTGCGAGTTTTTAAATGGAAAATATAGTAAAAATATACAACTAAGATTACACTTTGATTATAAATAATGGAATATAATGAGGATGTTGATGTTTATGTATGAAAGTGTTAGTTAACTAAGATGAGATACGAGAAACGGCTTTGCAATTCTCAACGAGATTGAATCATGGTTCATTTGTGATTTCCTTGTTGCGTCTTTATTCATACTTACACACATCATTCGTTAAGTTGTACATATATCACAGTCATAATATGAAAAAAGAAAGAAAAAAAAACGCGGTATACTTGCGGATGAATTCATATTACAAAAACAAGATTTTATATGTGATTTATTATCTTGAATAAATTATTTATTTCTTTATTTGTAGTGAAGAAAGAAAAAGATTCAATGATAATTTAAATATATTATTATTTCTTATTATTTAAAGTGTCAGTCGTAATTTGATGTAGCTAATGGTAGTTAAGTGATGCTGATAAAGGGTCATCCAAATATTTGAGTAATTGCATTACAGAGTGTAATTCAGTGCAATAGTTTACTCAATAATTTTGAATTAAACGAGAATAAAGATTCATGAAATATTTAATATACATATGAATAAAAAAAAAAAACTATGAGAGATAATTAATATTTTATTTTTCATCTCATGTTCACATGTGATTGTATTTTGATTTGAAATAATAAAAATTTCATAGTTTTATTTTATTTTTCAGTTGATATGAAGAAGATGAAAAAAATTTATTGATATGATGAAATTTATTTCTCAGCAATAATAATATTTCTCTTAGCGTGTGTGTGTGTGTGTGTGTGTGAATAAGACAGCTGTTGTTTATATGTATGAGCTCTGTACTATGAGAGGAGAGTGTCGGTTACGGTGATATAGTTGAGCCTATAGCTTTAGTAGTGATGAGGAAGAGAGACGAAGTAACAACTTCCGCCGATCGATTCCTGAAGCTCACAGTTAAATTCTCTGGGGTTCACCTTTATGCCACGCCTTGTGTCATTTATATATTTCCGGTATGAATTAAAAAATAAAAAATAGAAAAATTTATGTAGGCTTAAATATATATATATATATTTTTTTCTATTTTATCGTGTTTTTTTTTTTTTTGTATTGTAAATTTTAAAAATATTTGACATTACTGTGTGACTGGTTTCCTATATTATCCTATTCAATTATTCAATTCAAATACACATCACAATGTTTGCTAAAATTTTCATTCAATTTCTCGCTTTAATGATCTCTCATTGTCTTTTCCACTACGTTTGCTGCAGCTGATTGTCATCTTGATTCGTTCGAATTTCCGGTCATGGCGCACCCCATTGTCTCATGAATCGCATAAGTATCCCTGAAGCTTTTCAATCCATGTGATATAGACTCAGTGGCGTAGTGAACAAGAATTTATATATATTTATTACTAATTCAAGATATTTGAAATTTTAATTTTCATCCTCATTAAACATCATTGATTAATGACTAATATTGTTTTTCAATTAGAACGATTTGCATTATTGTTTTATTGATCAATTACACTTGTACATTGATATAATAACATCCATATAAAAATATTAATGACGAATAAAGTTTTTCAATCACATGTTGAATTGTGAGTAGTAGTATCCTGTAAAAATGCAGAATTGTCGTTGGGCTATTCATATATTTGTCACAATACATTTTGAACGGAAACGCATTTCCTTCATCTAGTTTTATCCTCATATAATATAATATATTCTTCAATGTCACGACAACATACACTACTAACATGAAGTTCTAGTATTGAAGTAAAGAACAGTGAATAGAAATGTTTCAAAAGTTTGAGGAGTTGATGGATTTTTTAATGGCTCACTTGGTTGAGTACTTGTATTGCTATAAAAAATATTTTATTATTATTATTATTTCTTTTTTTTATCATTCATTTTACAATAAATGATCATATTTAATAATAATAATATATTTATTGTTGCAGGTTTCATGTAGTATGTCTTGACAAGTGGGAATAAGTTTTAAACGGGGGTTTCCGCTAGTATAAGATTTCATCATGATTTCAAGCGGTCCACAACTTCCGGAACAGTATACGATATCATCATTAGCAACATTTTTTCATAATTTGCCACATTTAAATGTTTCTCTTCACTCGGTTAATAACACCTTTAATCCCCATTCTGAAATATATCTTGAGGTAAGCTACTTTTTTTTTTTTTTTGTTTATTTATTTCAAATCACTTTGTGTGCTAAACTTTTTGTATAAATTTTTCATAATTATATTTTTATTATTTACAGAGTCTAGGTATATTGGGAAGTATACCGGCTGTTTGGCTAATCTTGACACTTCTTGTACTGTTAGTTTACCTTGTAACAAGATGTTGCGATCGAAAACCCCGCCCTCGAAGATCTATAACATTGCTAAAATGTTCGTTAGCGATTTTGGCAGTTTTGTGTTCGGGCGCAGTTGCAGTCGGTCTATATGGAAACGACGATGTTCACAATGGTCTTGTGCAGTTTTTGAACGCTGCAGAGCACGTTGACTCAAGTCTCTCTTTAGTGAGAAATCAAACAGAGACCATTGAAAATATATTGAAAAAAAAACTTGAGCCTGGACTCACATCACTCCGTGATGAATTTGATGCACCAATAAGCAATAAAACAGCTTTAGACTATTTGATGAAGGTGTGGGATTATATGACACAAAATACGACAATTGCTATGAATCGTAGTTTTGAAATAAAAAAACCACTTAGTGGAATAAATCTTGGTAGAGCTATTGAGATGGGGAAAAAAATTGAATTATTTAGATGGCCTATTACAATGGCCGTACTCAGTGCTCTTCTTGTACTTTGCGTTGTTCTGCTGGTCGGAGTCGCGCGGCACTCTCGATGCGCTCTTATTACGTGAGTATTTATTATTTTCAATTGTAAAAATATATTAATTATTATTTTTTATTTTTCTTCCATGATTTTCTTTGTGTAGGTTTTCCGTGTTTGGCTTATTTGCTGTCATAGTATCATGGTTAATGGCTTCCCTGTACCTGGCTACTTCAGTAGCTCTTGGTGATTTGTGTGTATCACCCGATGGTTATCTCACCAGAGCTATACCATCAACGTTGGCTTCAGAAGTGCTCAATTATTATACGCAATGTGAAAGTACACGAAACAATCCATTTACATTACGATTGAGAGAGGGCCAGTTGGCTGCTGGTAACATGAGAACAAGTCTGAGTATTGTAGAACGTATTGCATTGGATTTATTCAAGGATCAATCGCTCGGACCTAAAATTAGCAGTCTCAAGAATGAGGTGAATGCTGTTAATATACAAATGTCCGGTTTAACGACACTTCTTGACTGTAAACCACTCCACAAGCAATATGTTCATGCTGCCAAGGGTCTGTGTCACTTAGGTCTTTATGGACTATCTTTTATGCTATTAGCAAGTCTTGCAGCTGGCTTTTTTTTCACCGTGCTCGTATGGGTGGATTCTCACACATGGATTTACATTCGAAAACGGTAGTTATCCATCCATTCTATTTCGTTATTATTATCTTTATTTATTTGTACAATATTCAATATGAATAATGGTTTCAGAAGGGATTACCACCAAGTTGATGAGCAGGACCCGTATTTGCCGCCATCAGCGGCTTCACAAGCCATTGCCGCCAGGACTCTTCGTGGCCAAGGGTCGTACCCGCCTACAGCCCCTTCTCTTAATTCAAATGTTCATGGCACGAATAATACAATTAAGCAGCCTCTTCTGCTAACGCCGCCCCCGCCATCCTACGCTACTGCGACAGCTCGCGCACGTCAGCTGCACGAGAGCATGTTAAAGTTTGTGCATGTCTTTATTTGTTATCTGTCATTTATTATTTTATCTTTTTTTTTCAATAATCACCAAGCAGTTTTCCATAAGATATACATCTCTATATGTATAAGTCATTTAAACATTTATCTATATTCAAATATATTTTTGTTGCTTCTACACTTTTTTTTTGTTGTCTACAAGACGAGAGAAGAAAAAATCATTTTTACAACGAAAAAGAACAAAAAAAAACAAAAATAGTTACTGCCTGTTGCAATAGATGTTAGTCGTGAGTTTGAATAATTATTACGAAAATATAAGTTTTTATTCAGTGTGATTTTTTATAATGAAAATGAATAATATAGGCATTAGTGTTTTTTTACGATATAAAAAAATAAATAGATAAATAAATAAAAATGTTGCAGATGGTTGTAACGTATTGCGTTTTGTCTTTAAAATTTACAGAGGTGGGGGTATTAACGGGAGTGGAGGACTCAATGATCACAAATCGTCTCAGCATAATCAGCAATCAGCGAGTGGACGATCTGAGCACCGTTCTGGACTCGGAGATCAACCTGGTCAGTACGCAACTCTGAGTAAACAATGCAAGACATTAGAATCAAGTGATTTCTACTGAGGACACGCCCCCTCGGGCCCAGGTAATTTGAAACATTCAATTGATATTAATTATTAAAGTATCAAACAAAATATAAATTTTCATATATTTTTTTTAAATATATTCACAGGTAGAGAACCACCTTGGACACCAAGTGTGGCATCTTTTACCAGTACCATGTCGCATAATTCACATGGCCCCGCTCATCTCGCAACTTTTCAAGACTCTCGAAAAACACAGACACTTGATCCAAAAAATTTAGCAAATTTAAAACGTGGTCCTACACCGGCGTGGAATCAAAATCGTCCATTACCACCTAATCCATCGACTCAACCGTCTTGGGAATTTGAATCACGTTCACAAACAAATATGAATCAATTTCGTTCATTGGTAAAAAATAAAACACCAAATATTCGTATTCAAGATCAAATGCAGGATCAAGTTAGAACTCTCGATAGAAATTTTGCGCGTAGTCAATTTAATGGCACTACGCCAAATAATGTGGTTCCAAACATGTATGGCACGTACAATCGAGCACAAGCGCGACAAGATAAAGCATCTGTAGTTCCCACTCTTGGTCAGGTTCAAGGTAGTGATCCTAATCTTTATGCAGTGACGGAATTATAAACAGAACCACATTACAATGCCAAGAATGCTAAACCAAAGGGAGAGTAAGTGGAGAAAATACGAGACTGAGGGGAATGAGGGGGCAGAGAAATCTCGAGAATATTGTTAGCATCCTAGATTATTCAGTACATCTCAATGACTTTTTTATTAAAGTTATCTAGATTACTGAATAAAAATTATTACTATTATTCTTAATCTAATAGAATCTCTACGAATGAATCGAAACGCTCAATATTATTGTCTTTTTATGACTTTATACATCATCTTCAGTAGGATATAATTCTTTTTTTATTTACACATCTTTTTACACATCTTTGTATTGTACAGGATAAAAAACTTTTTGTATTATTTATATGATAAAAATTATCGATCGTGCAACAAATTTTATGTAAAATTGTTCGTAGCATCGTTATTTTTCATTATTTAATAATTTTTTGAGAGCTTTTACTGCTACGATTTTTATGTATAATTATGACGTATGATCCGAAAGCTTATGAGTTACCAGTAAAATATTCATTTATGCCAACAAATCATTTTATCTAAGAAATTCTGGCTAAGATAGAAATAATGGGTCCCAATGAATTCTAAATGATAATTACCATCATCAACTAATACTGCCACTGCTCAGGCCACAACACTTTTAAGTACAAATCGTATTTAGTGGTATTGACAGTTCGTTATTTCGAATTAATATGCATTAACAAGTGCAAAGTATAAATACGTGAAAATACAGTTGAGAAAAATCGTACACGCATGAAAAAAAAATCATATAAAATAAGTTTTTCAAATAGAATTAATTTCATGATGAATGGAAGGATATTATATGAATGAATGAGAGTTAAAGACAATCATTGAAGAAATATTTAGTTGAACAACGAAATCCTATGGCAATTTATCCTCCATTCCATCATTTATTTAATGGTGTTACCTTGTACATAAGTAGACAATATGTAAAATTTTCAATTAGAAGTGGAAAGTGTGATAATTTCAATGTTTAATATTGTTTATCAGTGTTAAAGTGATTATTCAGATGAAAATTATTGTTTTTACAATTAATATTCTCTGAAAAAAGGGATACCAGTGCCATTCCACGAGCATTTAATTATTTAATATATTTTTCTTCATGGAAATTAATTTCAATTTTATTTAAAAAACAAAAAAAAAAAATCCAATATTGATGGTAAAATTGGACTTAATTATATCTGATAAATTTGTGCGGTTAATTGCAAATGTAATAAATTTCAATGGATTATAATTAGTGTGGGTCCTAACACCCCGTTGTACATATTTGTAATATTTATTATAAATGGAACGTAGATATTCAGAGCAAGTCTCTCATTCACTTTAGTTAATCCACTAGTTGAGTTCAAATTGATTCGTGGAATCAATGAGCGTCGCTGGCTAAAGAAGACACTTTAAGAGTGAATAAAAACGAAGAAAAAAATAATAATAAATAAATAATAATAATAATATTAAGAAAAATGATATGAACAATGTTTTGATGGTATATTAAATAATATTGTATCCTAGTCAGTGAATAGAAGCCGGTGTGTTCATCATCGCAGACAAAGAATGAAATAATAATAATATTAATAATAATAATAATAATAATAATGCCAAATTCATTATTGAAATTGGTTAAATTTATTGTCGAAAATATAGCTAAAGAAAATAATCTATTTCAAATAATATCTACATAACGCCACTGTCATTAACTATTATCCTTACGAACATTAAAGAAACAAAAAAAAAAAAATTAAATTGTAACCAGTGTTGAATTACAATGCATTTAATGCAAAATATAATTATTACAAAAGGGTAAACAACAAAGTAATTATATAGAATTCACAGTCTTGACTTCATGTGTTTCGAAAAATTTAATATCCAATTGAAATAAAAGTGATGTGAAAAAAAGAAGAAAAAAATGGAAAATCATATGGATAGTATTGTTCATCATTAGAAATTGTCATGAGGCATATAAATGGGATCAATACATGTAGTATTTTATTTATTTATTTATTATTTTTATTTTTTTTCACAATGTATTAAATGATGAAAAGTAATTTATACCATCACATTGTAATAATTGCATCAAACATTTTCTCTCTTATGATATAATGGAAATTTTATTCAAATAATAAATTTTTTTTTCTCTCTTAAATCTAAAAATATCACGATAACATTGATATAGTTAAAAGAATTAATATCAAATATGTATGTTCAATACAGCATAAATGATTTTCCAATGTAATATTATTCATTTCAATCATTTGTCAATTAAAATTATACTTTTCAACTATATTTCAAACGGCTATACATCATACCATCAGATTTATATAAAAATCACGTTATTAAATTTTTTAACGTTTTTTATACACAAATGTGCGAGTGTGCGATGTACGAAATTTGTGATTGCATGATTGATTCAATTTCTTTTTTCTCTTTTCTATTTGATTATTTTTAATTTTATACTTTCAGATATTGTGAATTATAAAAAATAAAAAATTTAATAGTGGCCTAAAAAACATTTGTACGCGACATACGAACTAAATCAAAATGATGATTATACAAAATAATTGTAATTATCAGATAAGCAGCGAAAAAAAAAAAAATATATATAATTATAATAGTAATTTGTCACCATGTTAATTTTAAGCTGCTCAATCAATTTGTTTTTATTTTTTTCTTTTTTTTTTTCGATAAAGTATCCAGAGGCTATCGAAAAATAAATAATATATATAAGATGCTCGTGTAAATTAAAATTTATATAATTTGACATGTATGGTATTCATATTAAGCTTTAGTAAATTAAAAACGAGTATTATTTCCGAGATATTAAAAAATTTTTTAAAAATTATAATTTGGAAAAGTAGATTTTTTTGTGAATTAATGTTGCATTAAATTACTATACAATTGGAATTTATTCTATCTACTGTAATGCTGAATAAATAACATGAAAAGAGAAATAAAATGAATATAAAAATAACGTATTGTAATAATTCAAATTCAATTATCATCGTGATTTATTCAATAGCAATAATTTATCACAATTTTTTCGTACATAAATATATATGTATGAGCGGTTGTTTATATATTATTTGTAAATTCATGGTAAAGCAGTAACATTAAGGATGATTAGAGATCTTTATATTTTTTTTGTATTATATCATCATAACGTAAGCGTAGATATAAATATAAACAATAATAGTATAATAATTAATCCACTGAATGCAAATCCCAATCTTTGGTGAGACTTCTGTTTTATTAATCTTATTAATATTATTATTATTTTTTTTTTCTAATTAATACTCATCAAACTGTAAAAGAATTACAGTAGTTAATATAATATATTATTATATTTAATATTAATACCGCGTGATATCACATGGCCATTAATAATTACCAAGGTATTGTGCATATGAAATAACTATATTCGTTATTTATTCAGCTGAAAAAATAAGACTTTAAGTAAATTTAAATGTATAATAATAGAAAGGTGTATCGAAATACTAAAATTTTCATGATACAAGTTAAAATTAATTAATTTGAAAAAAAATTTTCATTTTAATTGCTTAATGTGCACGACTTCTAAAAGTACCTTTGATTAGATCTAATTAGCTTAATATTGAAATTACAAATTTTATTTTCAATAATTAGACCGTTTAATAGTTTATTATTATTATTATTATTATTACTTTACGTATTTTTTTACAATAAACAGCGTATCAACTTAAGAAATATTGATTACTGTTGTGGATTATAATTCTAATCTGCAATATCATTGATGTTATTTACTACGATGCGGAATCATTTATTTCCTCTTTAAGATTAGATTGAAGAATAGAATTGGTAATGGGTGTTGTCATGCTTTTACTACTATGTAGACTTGAATGGCTTGAAGATCGACTGTGACTTTGACTAACAGTACCCACTGGTGTTTGAACAAGAGGCTGTGGTGGTGTTCTTGCACCAGAGCCATTTGTAGCTATTGCATTAGGTTGCAATTGCATGTGATATTTGTAAATATTTTCCGTACTTTCAACAACTCCTATAAAATAATATAATAGTCACAAATAAAGTAGTTGATTCGGGAATCGGAAATTAAAATGAAAAAAAAAAAAAAAGAACAACTAACCCGCTTGTAAATTTAAACTGCGTCCTCGAACTCCCCCTTCTTTTGATGGTGGACTCCACCAATTTACAAATGTACCTACAACAGGAACATGTCGTAGTATACCTTCTTGCCATAATTTTTCAGCATTTTCACGTTCAAGATCAGTTTGTGCCGCTTCAATTCCCCGTTTAACTACTTCAGATATAGTATCTAATAGTTTAGATCTAGTTTCGACATCTCGTCCAACTTGAAGTACCAATGAAAGCAATTTTGCTAGATCTAAAAATGAATTTATATTAATTCTCTGTGTTTTTTGTGAATAATACAAATTGTATTGATGTTAAAATTTTTCATGAAGATAAATATACCTGTGTCTTGGGTGACCATTCCAAAACGAACACATGCCAAACCATCAGCACCTTCACCGAGTGAAAAAGCCGCATCAGTGTCGCGCAACGCTTCTACCAGTTGATTGTTTAATCTATTGAGTTCCTCTTTTGTTTGCTCGGTCATTATTTGAATCCATGTCGGGGGTGCGTATCTCACACCACCCAATCCTGCCCATCCAGGCATCTCAACAAAATGAAGAGAATCATTTTGCGATACTAATCGAACAAATGAATCTTTATGTTCAACTGTCGCATTCAAAATTTCCTAAAGTATTTCAAAATAAATTATAATTTCATCATTTATCAATAGATGCAATTTAAAGTTCAGTAAGTACGTACAATTTGTTGCTCCAAACAAGCGACGACATTTTCTATGTCATCGGACGTTGGTGGTGGTGCTAAACTCTCAAGACAACATATTCTTATTGCCACACCATGCTGTTCAATTTCACATAATTCTATTGGTACATTTATAATGTCCCTTTGTAGAATTTGCCCGAGCCAACAATTAAATTTATCATAATTAATAGTATTGCGTTCGGATGATTGGACATCTCGTGTTACTGGAATATATTGAAATACTAGAGCGCTTGCAACAATTTCAAATAGTTGTGAACCACTCATGGGATTGGCAGTTATATCATTAATTGTATAAGTTCCACCTTCACCACCAGGTAGTTGACTCTATAGTGCAAAAATTATTACGTTCAAGGCTCTATTAAATAAATTTATATCATACTACATATTACTACATATTACTTACAAGGAATTTTATATTTGTGAAATTTTTTAACTTATTATATAATTCTTCAATGACTTGGAAACATTTTTTAATTCTAGATTGAATTCCATCACGACCAAGAACTTGAAGTGCTGCCCACAATGGCAATGTGGGCAATCGTCTCGACAGAGATTCTGCCATTAAACCCGATACTAAACTCAATGTTGTATCCCGACTGGTTGGCTTACCACCCTTTGTATCTGTTAATCGGTATAATGTCACTACAGGCAGTGATGGAATGCCTAGCCATACGCCTAATAATAATGTAATACTATCTGCAATTTTCACTGGCTGAAATATATAACGAGTAATGAATAATTAATTTTGAAGTATGATCAATAATTATGATGAAACATTATAATTACCAAATCCTTGGGTGAGTTATTTAATGCTAATGCAGCTAGAGAGTGACCTCGAAGATGCAACCAAACATTATATTTATCACATATTTCACGAAGACGAGTGGCATTGTCACAATGACCAGTAATCACTGAGCCAACTTCAGCTAATACTAAAAGCGGTGTGACATTATTTGATTGAGTGTCTTCAGCTAGTCGTCTTTCAAGTGCCGAAATGTCCATACTTTGACGTGATCCAAACATTGTATTTTGTGGAATAGGGCGTACACAGTGCAACGGTAAAGATAGCTAAAATTTCATATAAATGCTTAATCATAAAATATTCAGAGTAAATGATAAAATAAAATGTTGATTGATAAATACGCAATAAAAAATATAAGCGATTAATCCACCTGTCGGCATAAATGTTGTATAACTCCTAATGGAGTAGCAACTGAAGTGTAAATAACAGGGGGTGATGATGTTAGAGCAGTAAAACCATCTTCTATGTATTTTGGATATTTTTTGTGCAAGGCCAATCTTGTTACTCTAACTAAACCCTCTGAATGATCTTCGTGAAAGGAAGAAGCGCAGTCAACAAAATTAAATATATGACTGAGCCATTTTGTCGTGTCATTCGCTAGTCGGCCGGCCAATTTTTGAGCATGGGATCTTGGAAAAGCTACTGCATAAGCGGAAACGGAGTGAGAGATGAATGTAAGACGTGAAGCTTCTGTTAAAATCGGTAAACTTGAAATTTGACTTGTGTGTTGTTCTACACCACCATCTTCAGGAATTTGCTGTATATCGTCATGAATTATCAAGTCCTAAAATGTCATGATAAGATTTAATTTTATTCATGAAATTTAATTACTACAGAGATATTTTAGGAAATCAAATAATCTAGCTTATATTTACAGTTACAATATAACTGTCAAGACAGTTAAAAATTTAATGGCTAAACTAATAATTAAATTTTTGTCATGTTAACATTTAATACGTGGCAACTTTTAACGACAATATAATTATATTACTAGTAGAATGTACCTGTAACAGCGATAATACTGTTTCTGGACTCTTTGGATTCGTGAGAAATCCCGAAGGACTATTCCAAGTTATGCCACCAATATCATTTACTCTTTCCATAATACCATCAAGTCTTGAAATTACTTGAGAAGCTTGAAACTCAATGTCACTAACATCATTTTCACTTGGCACTTGAACTTTTGTATTGGCCTGTCAAAATAATTAAATAACCTGAATTATTTCAATGATATTAATTCATAAAATTATATATATATATATCCTTTGCCACTTATTACACAATTATCACACCACTAGTTTTCAATAATTTTTTTATTTTCATTTTCATACCTGAACTACGTTTTCTTCATTGTTTTCCATTATCGAAAAATTTTTTGCGTTTGCTTTCTCGGCCATCGTGGCATTAATTGTGAAACGCAGGGCTGGATCAAATGTATTCAACGCCCATTCTCCATTTTTTTACACATAATACATTATATGTATGTACACACGTACACATATATATACATATATTGCCATGTTTTTCAATAAAAATAAAACTAAATTATTTGAAATCTAATGTCATTACATATGTAATGAAATTTTTTATACGATTAAAAAAATGGTTGAGTATTTTTTAAATGAAATTTTGAACGTTTTATTGAAATAGTGATACAGTGGTGAGTCGTATTGGTAGAAGTGTCAGGCGGTAATTTGTTGAATAAAGTTAAAATATTACCATACACGTATCGGGAAGTAAAAAAATAACACAATAAATTTCGTTTTTTCTTTACCATTATTAGTGTAAATACAACAATGTAATTCAGCATGGTATTTTCATTTTTTTTTATTATTATTCTTTTTTTTTTTTTGTAATTTTTATATATAACTATAAGGATAAAAGATATTGAAATGTATTACAAATTTAAAAAATTAAATTATTTACACTATTTCAATTTCACCACCAGCTTTAGTTATGGCTTCTTTAAGATCATCCGCCTCTTGTTTTGTTATATCTGTTTTTATTATAACTGGTGCACTTTCAACGAATTTTTTCGCCTGAATAGAAAAATTATATATTTTTATATAAATAATATCGATGTCAATATTGAAATTTTGCATAGAATATTACTTACTTGAACAAGATTCATCTCAGGTAATTGAGTTTTAATTTCTTTTATAAGAGCAACCTTTTGTTTATCATTGAACTTTGTTAGTTTTACGGTAAATTGAGTTTGGACTCTTTGCGGTTGCGCGTCTTCTTCCTAAAATTTAAAATAATTGGTAAATTATTTAATATCAAATCTATTATTTATTTTTATGTACCTCAACTTTTGATGCCACCATACTGCCCATTGCCATCACAGGGGCATCGGGAAGATTTAGCCGTTTCTTCAATACATCACTGAGTTGTGCTACCTCAATAAGATTCAATGCAGTGATATCTTGCACCAGTTTTTCAATTTTTGGCGTGACAAGTATTTCTGCACCTTCGGCAACAGGAACTGTGAGTTTTTCTACTGGTGTTCCCGCTACTTCTACTTGACAAATTGTGTAACTGAAATAATTTCATTTATATATTATTTCATTGAAATCCAAATTATGATAGGTTATGCAAGATCAACTTTATCAACAAAAACAATTTTATAAAGAGAAAACAAACCATTTATGAAATTGTCGAAGTTGAATTTTGCGTTGTATAATTGATCGAAGTGAATTCATAATTGTATAAATTGTTTTCTTAAATAAAGTATTTTGTCAATGATAAAAATTCGCCGACAATTTTATATCGCACACTTCACGCTCAGCTAAATTATGAACTATATACATCATTGATTTGTAGAGCCTCTCGTGGTCAATATTTCAAGTAGGGTATACATATACATATATATTTGAAATTTAGAAATCAATTAACAAAATTTGATATAATATATAAAAAACACAATTATATCAATATATACATTTGAATTTATTAATCCTCATTTATTCACATGTGCTTTGGGTACAGTCATATGCAACTCTAAAATGTCCAAGAAATATCATATTCAATACTGTAATGACGATATAGTAGACGACCAACGAGTAGAGAATCTAAAAATATTTTTCATGTGGTTATATATATATATATATATATAATAATAATAATATCTGTGATCTATATAATTATATTTGATAATTTTTCAAGAAAATTTTATTAATGTTGACATTAAAATTATTTTTGTTTGCATTACTTCGTGATCTTTTATGTTATAGCGGAAACACCATCGACATATACACATCCATGTGAATAATGATAGAAATAGTAAAATGCCTGCTGCTGGTGATGCACAAACTTGAATATTAAACATTTAGTTGGAGACAATTTTTGGTTATACATTCCAATGATGGAATTGTAAAATAATTACGTACAATTTTTTAATGGTTTATATCCGGTATCATTTTGCAACATTACAATTAATTTTGACATATATACGATTTATAATTACATGTATGTGAATTAGTGTGTGAGGGACAGGGGGAGGGAGGGCGGTATGAATATATAAGAAATCGTCATTTGTTTTTTTTTTTTCTTTTATTCATAGTATCAATGGTGGATTTTCATCCCTCTCAATTTTAATCATTCACTTTGTAAATTAGTATACATAAATTCAATTTTAATGTAGTGAAATAATCATTGTAAAGGTCTAGAATGTTATGATAACAGTTTGTATTAACATATCTCTTGGTCGATATATATTCATTTTCATATTTTATGTTTTTTTTTTTGTTTCATAGGCATGAATAAATAAATATATAAATTATCTATAAATTAATAATTATCAGTACTTATTAATTATATGTATATAACTATTGTTGGATGAGACTTTCTTTTTTTTTCCTTCTAAATTTCATATAACAAAAAATACAAATTCTAAAATTATATTAAATATTACATATTAGTAATTTCATTTTTGACCCCAAATATTCTTTCTTGTTTACTACCCAAATTGAATAATAAGAAAAAAAGAAAAAAACAATTGATGATTTATGATACACTTATATTTAAATTATTCTATTCACAACAATCAATATAAAATTTGAATTGTAAATAATTGTTTTACTCATATCACAAAACATCACTATATAGAAAATTTTTCCTCTTTCTTAAACTACTGTAATGATAAATAAATTAAATTTGAACGCAGTAAATATCTACACTGTATATTTTTTCATCATTATCGTAGAAATTTTCTGTGTTATACACAATTGATTAGAACAAGAATTTTTTTCTATCTTCTAGTGAAAAATCGATTTGCTTCTAATAAACATTAATCTAATCAATTTTATTTAGTAAAAATGTTGTTAAAAATAAATTTTTCAATATTATTTATAATTGCGTTTGGAAATGCGGTAATGGGTTCTCGTATTTTAGCTATTTTTCCATATCCATCATACAGTCATGAGGTAAAGTATTAAACAAAATAAATATAAAAAAAAAAATATTTCATGAATTGCCAATTTATTGATTTAGATACTTTGTCATAATTAATCAAATTAAACTAGATACAATTGGTTTTTTTTTTTTATAGGTTGTACATAATTTATTGACTCAAGCATTAGCTGATCGTGGTCATGAATTAGTTGTATTTACAACATTTCCATTGAACAAAAATATTAGCAATTATCGTGAAATTTCATTAAAATTTTTGCAAAAGGCTTATAAGAAAAAATTCAATTTTATGGAAATAAATAAGAAGGGAATATGGTACTTCTTAAAAACAATAAAAGAATTTGGTGTAGATATAACTGACATAATTTATTCACATCCTGAAATGAAACGAATCATATCATCAAAAAAATCATCCGATAAATTTGATTTGATAATTTTATCAGCACTTTGTTGGGATTCACTTTATTATTTGTCAGATTTATTGGATGCACCTATGATTGGCATGACAACATTACCAGATTTAGTTTCACTTTATCCATTCGGTAAAATATATTGTTTACAGTATAATTAACTTTTTTTTTTTGTTTTATCTGAAAATTAAAATCAATTATTTTTGATATGTTTGATTATTGAATTATATTGATTGCAGGAAGTCCATTATATGCAAGTTATGTACCAAATGTTTTCAGTAGATACGATGAAAACATGAATTTCTTCCAACGGATTCACAATACATACTATACATTACGTGGGTTATATGACTTTTATTATAATAATATGCCCGCACAAGAAAAAGTACTCATAAAACATTTTGGAAATAATTATCCGCCTGTGAGAGAATTAGCACAACGTGTCAGTATGTTATTTATAAATAGACATCCATTTTTTCATCCTTCACGTCCAATAGCACCTCATATTTTACAAATTGGTGGAATACGTTCAACAAAAATGAATCTGACTCTTCCATCGGTCAGTATTATCTTTTGAATTAACTATTTTTTCAACTATTTAATTTCAATGTATACTCCAAAATTTTATATAACTTCTACAATTATTAGTACATAATAAATTATTTAAATTCATTAAAATATTTCACAGGAACTGAAAACACTTTTGGATAAATTTACTGATGGATTTATTTATTTTAGTCTTGGTTCAAATATTCAAAGTGATTCAATAAATAATAATACATTGCATGCAATTATTCAAGCATTTTCTGAGTTACCCTATCAAATTATTTGGAAATTCGAGTCGGAACATTTAAATGGAAAACCAGATAATGTTCATATCAAAAAATGGTTACCACAAACAGGAATTTTATGTATTTTTCACACAGAAAAAAAAAAAAAAAATCTGAATTTTATTCAATATTTAATATTCATTTATCTATATGAATTTATTGTTTTTGTTATAGCACATCCTAATATTAAATTGTTCCTATATCAAGGAGGTCTTCAGAGTACTGAGGAGGCTATTGATACTGGCGTACCAATGCTCGGTTTGCCAATATTCAGTGATCAATGGTACAATTTGGGACTTTTAAAAAAACATGGTGTTGCTCAATTTCTAGATTTTAATAACATTGATAAAAATCAAATTAAAAATGCTATTATTGAAATAATATCAAATTCAAGGTATACAATTGTCAATGATGAATGTAAAGTCATTAAATATTTTCATTAATTAATTAATCCTCTATATTATATTATATTATATTTTATAGTTATCGAGATAATATACAGAAAGTGAAACAATTATGGCATGATAGACCGATGTGTCCAGTAAACGAAGCAATTTGGTGGACCGAACACGTAATACGCCACAAAGGCGCAAAGCATCTTCATCCTCATGGACTGAAGATGTCATTTCTTATACTCGAGCAAATCGATATCATTGCCTTTTTTACGATTATTTTTATTGTATTATTATTACTTGGTTGGATTTCATTACGAGCGGCGTTTGCTATGATTCAAAATAAGAATTTAATTTATTCCGGTAAAACCGTCGATCCATCAACAATGAAAAAGAAAACCAAGTGATTATGATTTCTTTTCGTTCATTACCCACCTGATTCTACACATGGAGTTTATATTTTAGTATTCACCGTTTTTTTTTTTTTTTTATATATATATCTTCATATAATATGAACTATTATTTCACTGATGTATATATATATGAATTTTTCAAATTGATATAAAAACCTATGCAAATGATATGTGTAATTTAATGATAATTTGATCGTGTTCTGTACGACTAAATTATTTATTGATCGTTGATATTATTTTACAAAATATACAAGTGAATTCTTAAGCGATAAAAGTGATAGTTTGAATAAAAGGGCTTACACATTATCACATACACACACACTCTCTCTTTCTTCACTCACTCATTCATACACACACACACACACGCGCACACATACGCTTATATGTGTATTTTTATGCATCGTATTATTGCACATCATCAGTATATGAATACGTATGCATCTATATATTTATAGATATAAAGTATCAGCGTAAATGCTAAACTTTCTTTTCCATTTTATCATGTTAATCCTAAACTTGTCATATCAATTAATTATAATATAATAATTATAAGTTTTTCTTTTATGTTTATACCAATATTATATGTATACTGTTTATGTGTTGTATTTTTTTTTATGATGGTATACTTTTCTTTAGTTTAAAAATTTCAAACAAAATTTAGAATTGTTAAAAATATTTATGGGAATTAATATATGTAACGGTATTGAAAATTTTCTTTCATTTCATATTTAATTAAATAATTTTTCTTATTCATTTATGTAAATACTTAATGGTTATGTAGAAAATAAAACATAAATAATTAATTATCCTGAATATGATGTATATAACTATATGATTTAACGGACATATATTATCTAACTTTACATAGAATATTATTCTCATATGTAGAGTTTCATTATAAAAAATGTTTATTATATTATGTCTAGGTGTGCGCATTGAATGGCTTACAATTAATTAAAATATTAATTAATTATTAATGATGACTACTTTTAGTCCAAAGGAATTTGGACGGTGATCAGTTCCAAAAATTCCTTGGGCACATTTTTCATTTGTTGGTTTATTTTTCAATATCTTTAAAGGTAAAATAATATAGAAAGCGACGAAATGAATGTTTTGTCTGATGCCAAGAAATTTTATAAGCATAATGGCATGATTTATCACTATACTGATTTTTAAATTATACTTGGAGAATATTTATATACATCATTAATTAATTCATATTATTAGCAATTTGTCAAAAACATTATTCCATCAATGTGTGGTGAAAATACAAAAATATTTCTAACGTACCATTCGCTGACTTGGATATGTTTCCACAATATACAAATCACTATTACAAGTTCAGAATTTTCCTCACAGAAAATTCCTTACTTCTTTTTTTTTTTTTTTTTTTTTCTCACCAATTTATCTCTGACTATTCAGAGTATATGCAAAGGGTTCACGATTACTAATTATTAAATATCACTTGTGTCTATTAGACACAATACATTGCATGAAAATACCAGCGAAAAAAATTCCATCATTCAATATATAATTATTGAAAATATATAAATGACATATATGTTTCATGTTTTGAATTAAAATAATTAACAATGATAGCGAATAACAATATCTTGCTTATTTTTTTTTTGATTTTTCACTAAGCTTGCGTTAGATTTTGATATTTTTTTTTGTTTTGTTTTATTTTATTTATTTATTTATTTATTTATGCATTTTTTTTTTTTTTTTTTTTTTTCTTCAATATCTGTCACCGTGCATATCACAATCATGAAATAATTTTTATGAATATTCAACATGAAAATATACTTTGCTTGCTTGAGTAAGGCAAAGTGCCAAATCGACATTTGCATAAAATCAAATACTATTGCGTGTGAAAAAAATTAGTCTATCGTTGTTTGGCAGCTAAGTTTGGCTAATTCACAAAATGTTTGAAAAACCACATCTTACTTTTTTTTTTTTTTTTTTTTCTTTTCTTTTTGTTTGTTTGTTTTTTTTTTTTTCTGTTTATTTTTCATGCATTTCGTACGAAAAAATTATTTTTACATGACGCTATTTAACAATGTGCATGTGCAATTATCTACTATAAATTTTTTACTTTATCGCATTAATTTTATTGATAGCTATGATGATTTATTCAATTATTATCATAGTATTTTAAATTATGAATTTTCATCGATACGAAAATTCAATAAAAATTTTTTTTTATATTTTATTTTTTTTTTTTACTGCGATGATAATATATGTCAGACTCATTCCTTGTTGATTTCAAAAATGGCACTTATGATGTGACTATAATTCGAACACATTGATGCCAGAACAAAATTTAAAAAAAAAAAAAAAAAAAAATGTTATAACTTTTGGTCCTTTGAGGACGTCACTTTCTAAATACTTAGGACAATTTATTTATCTTTATCCTTTTAAACAATGTACTTCTATTATATCCAAACTGTCAATCAATCAATATTTTATCATTAGCATTTTCCATTTTACAAATATGTTATATTAATTCACTCTTATGCTTATTCTTTATTAAAATCATTGACGCACCTTTTTAATATTAATAAATACATGATTATCAATCTGATTTTTCAAAGGTACTTTACTTCGACAATATCACCAAGTTATTAAATAATATTGTGATATAAATGAAATTTAATAAAAATGTAATTTTCACTTATTTATAAATTTTTTATATTTTATTTTTCTCAAATTTTATCATCATCAAATATTTATTTTCTTACGTGTGAAATTTTTCAAAAATTTTTCAAATATTATATATGTTATTTTTGTTAGAGAGATTTTAGAAAAAAAACTGTGTTATATCCTAACATATCAATTGTTGAATCTTGTTTTATTATTAACCAATATCGATCTTATTTTTTTTTTGTTTTTGTTGCAATACGATTTTCGAATAAAATACTCGTATTAATACGAATATTAATAATTAATTAAAATGTAATTTAGACTGTTGGATAAATCGAGAGTTTTCAGCGCAATACACGATAAGTACAAATACATTCATATTCACATGAATATATTGACGACGATGTTGCGTTATTTAAAGGCAAATTTCAGACAAGGCTGTGTTCTCGGGAGTCATATCGATGGGTGTAGAGGGTGGAGGAACTGGTTCCAGCTGACACTGAACCTGATGACACTGATGAGGATGTGGTTGGGCATGGTGATGATGGTAATGCCCTTTTCGAGGCTGGCTGTACCTAGGTATTATGATCGTGTTTACGAATTTTGTTGTCTATAGTTGGAGTTGGTCTGGTAACGAGATTTTGAAGTTCATCCGGCGTCAATACCGTGAAGTCCCTAAATTATTATTATTCAACTGTCAATGTCATGTATATAATTTATCATAAATTATTACATTTTATAAATTGTATAATGTATTGATATATACTTGTGCTGTGCCAATAGCATATCTATACTAGTTACACTTCGTTGATGAGTGCCATCTTTTTGTCCTGCCTTTTGTTTTCTTATCCAAAGTGCTCTCAGCTGCGATAACAAAGCTCCAAGAGATAAAAGGGCACATCCAACTCCTATAAGTGCTGTTGAATTTTGCGCAGCCTCTGCACCTGGTGCCAATTGAACAAGCCCAACGATCAGCATAATACCACCAAATAGAAGGGAACCCACCACAACGTGTAAAGCATTGATCTGAAATTTTTGAATGGAAAAAATGATTATTGTACAATCTAATGGCTCATGGTAAATCAAAAAATTATCATATATTCAATTTAATTTGATTTTACACTTGAACTTTATATAAATAATTGACCAATATAAAATTATTATTCATAATATTTTTTATTGCAATTCTTGTTGCACTTATAAAACATTTATATTTTTATTTATGATCATTTTTCTGTTATTCCCTACATATATTCTTATACGAATTCGCCTACGTAATATTGAATGACGTCATTTATCTTCTTTTTTACTTGAATCTGTGGTAGAAAATTATTTTTCCAATAAATTTATCCGACCAGTTCCGTTTTTCCTTACGCTTAATTAAGTAGGTACCTCTTGGCGACCTTTTATCATCACCAAAAAAAAAAAATAAATAAATAAATAAAAAAAAGATAAAAAAAATTATGTAAATTGACTTGGTACCTATTCATGTATTATGCATATTTATTATTGATATAAATGTGAAATGAAATATATATATATATACATATTGGATATTACCTTTCCACAAAAAAAATATTCTGGTGGTTCTTCTTCCATCAAAGCTAATCCTGCCTCATTGTCCAATGGACTTCCAGGCTGGCTATTTCCCACTCTTTGTCCTTTTTCATGATAATAAGTTTTGTGAAAAACCTTCACTGAAGGAACCGGTAATGCCGTAATCATTCTAAAAATAATATTCATCATCAGATTGTTTATAGAGTTTATAATTTTTAATATATATAAAATAAAATTGGAGTTTGAGACGATAACAAATGTATATAAACACTATATACATTGACTTTTTATACATATTACTTAGTAAGCAAAGTAAGCGCTCGATATAGAAAGTGGCACAATCTGAGTGCCAGATTTCAGTAGACCGTATATGAATATAGTCCGCCATATGTTTGATAATTTAAAATATCTATATATTTTCATTATTGATTCTTATAAAAATTTATTTCACTTAATATAAATGTGTATTTATACGTGTTTCCATGATTTTTCAGAATTTAAATTAACATCTTAAGTGAAATATAAAAATTAAATTGTTAATATTTTATAAAAAAAATTCAACAATTTATCTAGATATAATAATTGGAAAAATATCATAGTCGAATACATAATAATGATCAAGTTATATTTTATTATTATTTTTGTTGTTGTTTTTTTTTTTATTATATTAGTGATTTTTTTGTTTGTTTGTTTGTTTATCTCAACTGTCCTGTATTAATCCTGACTGTTCGATAAAACAAAGTGCAATGGCCGATGGCCCCCGGGGGACAGATCTAGGTCAACATTATTGCGACTCTCATTCATCATCAACACTTCAATCTTTCCCTTTATGCAATTGTTACAATTCAATAAACACGATTATTCCTCAAATCAATAAAATACAATTAATTATTTAATTTATTTGTATAAATATTATGTATAAATTAGATAGAAAATTATTTAATATCAATGATATTTAAATTATTTTTTACCCGAAAATTTGACAAATTGGAATAATTTTACAAAATAAATTCCTCATGTTTCAATTTATATTGAAGTTTAGTATAATAATTAAAGAAGGTACAGGTCGTGGACTATATATATTGTGCAGAAAGGAGCAAAGTAGAACAGTGGCCTGGTTTGCAGTGTCATGACTGCCGTATATTTTGCCGTACAATCACTTTGCACTCAATCTATATTTGTGCAGTACTATACTTGTATTTTTCATTGTTTCCCTCTTATTTTTTTTTATTATTCATTATTATTATTGTTATTTATTATATATATATATATATATTTTTCCAATATATATTTATCCATTGGAGTTAGAAATGAACAAAAAATTGAAGACAAAATTTTTTTTATTGTCAAAATTATTTTGTTTCATCTCAAGTATAAATTATTTTTAATTGTAAAAAAATATAATAATTTATATGTAAATTTTTTTATATGCAATTTTTGAAATGAACCAGTGAATCCATTTGAAATTACAGTGTTGATATATTCTCGCACAGAATTTTGCAGTACAATGACTCAAAACACTTTTGTGCCAAATGCATGTTGAATAATACACGTTTTTGTCGTTTTGGCTTCTTTCCAACTGCACATTTGTGAATTTACAATGGATCTCGATTGTCGTGTGTATGACAATCAGGTCAGTGTACTCGATTTATTATTATTATATTTTCTTTTTTTTTGTTTGTTTGAATATCATGATACGTAATAGAAATCATTGCAATATATTATTTCATTTTGGATTTAATTTGTAAATTTCAATGTTCACACGTTTAATCATATAAAATTAAATATTGATTAATTAAATTAATTATTTTCAATAATAAATTGATGATATTGATATTGACATATATATTTCAATATTGGAAATGACCACATTTCATTCTCGACACAATAGTATAGCAATGACGCATGAATGGACACAGGGGTCCTTGAACATTTTGTACTCCAATGGTCTATCTATAGTACAGCATTTATGTTTATTTTTAGATAAAAATACTGATAATCATTTTAATGTTTCTTCTTTTAAAAATTAAATTACTTTGAAAATCATGTCAGCGTACAGATTTCAAATTTTTTTAATTACTACATTTTATAAATATTAACAATGAAAAAATATAAAAATAAAAAATTTCTGATTATTATTATAATTATAATCTATTAATATATTTAATTGTGAATAGTGATAATTAATAACTTACACTGTGATGTTTCCAGTGATCTTGTGTTTGATACAACTAACACAAATCACAATAACTTAATTTTTATAACCAATTTTTAATGCTATTAGTAAGTGAATATTAGAGAAAACGAGAATGTGGTCTTTAGTTTGTTGAGTTGTTTTAACAGGGTCGTGGTCCCGCGGAAACTGAGCCCAGTTGCGCTTGTATCCTGGTCGATAAACCACCCTCTGAACGCCCACCTGATTTCCACTAAAGGCATCTGTATATTTATATATATTTACACATATAAATATATCTACGCTTACTCATACAATATTATATGTGGGAATAATACTCTACCTCGTCATGACTTTGACACTTTGATTTTTCTTAATAAATTCTTTTGGTCAATTTTATTGCAAGATTAATAATAATCTTGTTTAAGATTTTCATCCAAATAAATATCCATTCACACGATTGTCAAATTATATTCAACAATATATATTTCTACGACATCCGGTATTAATTATATTTATCAATGGCACACTGTGTACATCCGGTGACCATTTTGGCGCCACCAGTTTAACTGTAATATCAAATTAATTGTTGAAAAAAATTCAGATGGATTTCAGTTCGTGAAAACATTTTATTAAACTCTGAAAGTTACAATAGCAGCAAAAGTCATTATTATATATTTTATATATATATCTAGATTTTTTCTTTGTTTTTTGTTGGTTCGAGTAGAATCGTATATATAATATAAGAGTTACATGAAATATATTTTATATGTTACAGTAGAAGGATATTCTAATAAAATTAGCGCTATTATATTTGCTTACATTCCTGCAAAACAAAATTACGGTATTATAAATTATTATAATAATAATTTTTTTTTTTTTTTTCAATTTTTATTTTCACAATTGGAAGATTATTAATCTGTGCGTGTGCATAAATATTGCTGCGTTGTAGACATGGTATAAAAAATAGCATACACAGTTAATACGAAACACATTACAATATTTTTCATTAACGAAATATTTTTTTTTTGTTTTGTTTGTTTTTTTTTTTTTTTTTTTTTTTTTTTTTTTCGTTGATATAAAAAATTTGGAATTTATGTTATTGAACTTAATCATCACATACGGTATTACCACTTTTGTTTTTTTTGTTTTTTTTTGTTTTTAGTAATTTATCCGACAATAGATTTCATTAATATTTTATTATAATTTTGGTAATTATTTTTGTCATGGGTATTTTTTTATTGGTGTGTTTCAATCAGTAATGACTGATAATATAAATAGTATGATAAATAAATTTTACTTATAATTCATTTATAATGATAATATAATTAAATTAATTATTTTTTCTCTTTTCCCTTTCGGGTACTTTTGTTCATACAAATGTAACTGACGCAATAATCGTTAACGCAATGAAACGCAGTTTTATTTCAAAAATGTAGAATACTTTATGTATTTATCAGTAATTTTTCACAATAATGAAATATCCAAAGTTTTTCATCGTGGAAACTTTAACGTGAGATTCAACATGAATATAATTATGTGCGGTAAAACGACGAATTATATTTCGACAGGAATCACGTATTTGATCGTAGAAAGCATGAAAAATATATATCAATATTAATTTTGAATACAAATTTACATATATTTTCATATCATATTGAATAGAATTTTAAATAAAAGTCATTTGAAAAATATATTTAAATTAATATACAGTAATACCTCGACTTACGCTACCCCGGACTTGCGCGATTTTCAAATCTTGTCGATTCGTCTTTTTTTGTTTACATATTTTTTTCTAAATTACATATTATTTTCTTTTGTCTCCGGCCCCAACTAAATATAATTTATATGTATGCATTTATATACGCAAATTCGACTTATGCGGTTATCACTCAGACCCACCTATCATGTAAGTTCGGGGTATTACTGTAATTATAATTAGAGCCATGAATTTATTGAAAAAGAGTTGGATTAATACGATAGTAAAATTCGTTGCTTCAAAATAATTTTATTATTTTTATTTTTCTTTTTTACTTTTAAAGAAAAAAAAAAAAAATAATAATATTCAATTTTGAATTAATACCAAAAATTTTATACATTTCAATCATACTCTTTTTCATATAAATTTATAATTAAACTCATATATACAATTTTTTTTATTTTGATGACATTCACGATCGAGTTCACGGACATTTATAAATTTGTAGAAAAAAGGCGAATTATGATGATTTTATAAAAAGATTTTTTTTCTTTCATTTTCCCATTTTTTTTTGTTTTTTTTTTTTGTTTTTTTTTTTTCTTTCTTCAAGTTATGTAATGACATATAAAGAAAGCATTCAACAATATACACATCGAAATTCATTATATTTATATACTTCCAATATTTGTAACGTTGTTTCATTTAAAAGATTTTATATTAAAAAGTCATATATTTGTATATATATGTTGCTACTTATATTATATATATACATATACTTGTATATATATTATATAGAGAATTATTTCATGTACGCATTTGCAATCATACTTAATTATATTGGGAAGAGAACGCAGTCCTTTTCTTCAATAAAATTCCCTTTTGCATTTGATCATTTTGAATTATAATTAGAAATTATATAATAATACACCCGATATATCAGCATGTATTTTTACACATATCATTGCACAATGCAGCCAATAAATTATTATTCCTTATGCGTCAGGAATAATCGAATGAATAATCTTACATATTTTTTTATTTATATATATATATAAATGTAAATATCTGTTCGATATTATAAGTATAAGTAAGTGGACCCGAATGATAGTTCAATACGCATGACAGTGCGTTTAAAAAATTTCATTTAGAGATAATTTAAAAATTAAAATTAAATATTTTCATTCTCAAAACACATGTAGTTGTATGTGCTGAGAATAAATCTGTGAAAAAAAAAAAAAAAAGAAAAAGTGAAATAATAAAATAAAATGATAAGTTAATAAATTAATAAATAAGTAAATAATTAAATAATATTTAGATATAGTTTTTTTTTTGTTTTGTTTCATCATAAAACTGATAAATCATAGTATTAGGTACGAGTTTCTGTATGTGAAATATTTTGTTTCAGAATTATTAAAATATTTAAATTTCATATATTCATATCAGAGTTGAATATTCTTGTAATTTATTACAAAACTGGTCAAATAACGTAGATTTATGTTCAAATCGAACGTCGAGTCGAATGATAGTGAAAAATCATGAAAAATCTTGTTTCTTTTGTTTTACTTTATTGTTTTTTTTCTATTTATTATTGTTATATATATATATATATATATATATATATTTATTTTTTTTTCATGAATGAATTGTGTCCATACGATACGTTTTCACTATATATTCATATTTATACACATTATTTGTGTTATTCAAAGTATTTCCTCAATCTTCTAATTCAGAGTACAAGTGATATATTGTAATTTGAAAAAATGATCACTTGAAATATTTCGGATTTTTTATTCGGATAAATTATAAAAATTCTATATTTGTCATTGCCAGATAATTTTTTGTTTATTCGATAAATTTTTGAAATTTCATTTATTAATTTTTGTCAAAGTCTCATTGATATTGATAATCGATCACGATTAGAAGATTAAACTTATCTCATTCATCATATGTTCGAAACGCACTCAAAGATTATATTCCGTGCGGATTATATGATTTTATATTAAAGAATAATATTCAATATATATCCATGAATATATTATTATTATTATTATATAGATGTATAGAAAGTTATATAAAAGATAAAAGAAATGACGATATGCCGTCTTCATCATTTTAACTTAGTCCATATCGCCATTTTATCCATAAAACATCTGTAATCTTGCGGTTTCATTTTTAAATATTTTTCAATATTTTAACACTCAAGATGATGTAATTGAATCTTCTGTATTCTTCAACTACCAAAGTCACAAGTGCTTTTCAAAAGCTTTTCAATGACTTACAAGTTGGTATAATCCATTATAATGTTTTGTGAAATAAATTGTTTTCATTAAAATTTTAAACTCCTTCATGTACAGAGTCTTGTGAGCTACGCTTCTTTTTGTGATTGCCTTGTTGACGATGGTGATGATGATGATGATGATGGTGATGAATCATTTGTTCGGTTTCAGGTGGATTTTCATGGCCAACTAACAGATCCAAGGTTCCCCTTGTAACTGATGATTGATCCGTAGATTGTGGTGGTGGAAGAGGAGTTGCTATAGGTGAATCAGCCGGCAGTGGCATACAATGAAGTACATAACATCGTACACCAGCAAGAACAATTCCTAAATAGTAGAAATTTTTTAATTAAATTAAATAATTTTATTATTTATTTATATAAAAACAACTCATAATAATAATAAATATATTTTTAGATAATTTTTAATCATACCAAATAGGAGTAATGTCGTGCCAGCTATAAGTAATGGAAGTCTGTGATCAGTTGTTGTTGCTCCTGGTGCTAATTGAACTAAACCAACAACCAGGACAATGGCACCCAACAATAAACATATAACTACGGCATGCAATCCAGATATCTAAAAATAAATTGGATATTTTTTTATCATGACACAATAATAAAAGTCATAACGAAAATATCACCTTGCCGCAAAGATAAAGCTCGGGTAGAGGCTCCAGATTGCCATTTTGTCCATGTGGACTGGGGGTCGGTGGTGATCCCTGAAGAGGCGGCAGCCATTGACCACCCAGATAAAGTTGACTTGGGCGTTTCAGTCTTTTCTCCTGTCTCCTGCGCTCATGGCGCACAGCAACAGCAGGCATAGCCCCAATCATCCTGTAATATTTAATCAATATGATTATTAAATTTTCATATATCCAAGTAATATATATTTATCAATTTAATCATTACTCCAATTATATATATAGTAGTAATTAGAATTTGTAATATAAAATTGGGTCAAACTCTGTTGAGATACGTCCCTGGAAATATAAATTCTCTCCACATCTCTCTCTCTCTTTCTCTCTTTCTCTCTCTATCATCCCATCTATTTAATATAATTTTGTGAATCCTCCTTATTTATGGTCTATTTAATTTAACATAAATATATACATACACATTTACACATATATACATACATACATACATACATACATACATACATACATTCATATATATATAATTCATAGATATTTTTCAAATGTTTATGTATATTTATTAGTCGATTGAGCACATTGCACTCACTCTGTAAGTCGGTGAACTGCGCTACGCAGCTTGTGAGACACTGTGTGAACTTTAGTGACCTCAAATGACCCCGCTGGATCGATATCTCACTATAATCCACCGAGCTTTCTTCTTTCCTTCATTCGATTCGTTCCAGCTCTACATCCCATGAGTGACCCACAATGGCTCAAATCCCATCGTGTATATATATTTCAAAAGAGTTTTTTACTTAACACACACAATACATTAGAACTATGTCATAAAATACACGGCATAAATCTTTGCAGTTATAAAATTCAATTGACAATTGTAGATTTTCCATTTGCCATTTTTTTTTTCTTTTTTTTTTGTATTTCATATCATTACTATTTTTATTTATTCAAGTAATAATATAATATTTATATGTATATTCAATAGATAAGGTAATTGAGTGATTGAAACTTTAAAATTATTGAGTGTTTAATAACCCTTTATTTTTGAAAAGTTGTGCATCAAATGTATGCATGTGTATATTTGTACACATTATATGTATGTACATATATAAGTGGTACAATATAGAGAAATGTGATAAGAAAGCTTAAATTACTAAGAATAATTTATAAATTACTGTTTACAGTTTTTTTTTTTAATTTTGCATTCGGTACAGAATAGGTTTTTTTTTGTTTTTTTTTGTTTTTTTTTTTTTTTTTTTGTTGACTTAGATTATTAAACACTTTGTCGTAATTTTCATTGTTCATTCGATAGAAATTCAATTAATTATGAAGAAATATTTGAATTAAATACTATATATCACACAAAATTTATTTTAACTGATGAGTATTATAGATACGAATTTACAAAATCACGTTATTTTGTAAATTATATTTTAATAATAATTAGTATACTCATATATAGTTATATGATATTTGAATAATTTAATTATGAAGATAAATAAAAGGAAAAAAGATATGTAAACAAAAGCATATGGTGATGGAAGTCGAATGATTGAAAAAGGCACTTTGAAAAAAGTCTAAATATAAAAATCATATCAAAAAAATAAATTAATTAATGAATAAAGTGACTTTTTCTTTGTGCTTTTTCAATTGGTCACGATGTTTGCGTGTAAGTGTAAAATTTCACGTGAATAATACAATATACATTACATAGAATAATTATAATTATTAAAGAATTAAATATTAAATTTTTTTTAAATTTATATTCGCATGAATTATATAGCATTCTGTATAGAGATCACAGAGTTGTAGCGTTCGAGCATCATAGCAATTTTTCATGATTGAAAATTCTCGAAAGCGAGATATTTTTATTATTTAAATAATTTATCTTATTCATATTGGTCACGCGATGAAGATTTTTGGAATATGATATGGTCAACGTCGCAGGACAACATTTGAAATTTGTTAGATTCATATATTCATATAAACATATACATATATATTTATTTATTGAATTTCGGGAAGAAATAAAATTAATCCATCAACAAGTAAATAAATAAATAAATAAATGAATAAATAAATAAATAAATAAATAAATATTTATATTCCATTGATGGGTGTTACTTGTGATAATTACTTAAAATTTTATGTATTTAAATGCATTATTAATTTGATATATGAAACATATTATATAATGGAATGCAACTTTTTAAAAAAATTATTTTTATCATTAAATATCATCTTTATGTATCTATAAGACATAATTAGAAATAAATAGTCTTGCATGTTGAGGCTAAAGCCAAGCACATTATTTTAAATACATGTGCTTCATAGTTTTCACAATTTTTTAATTTATCTTTTTTTTTTTCTTGGTTTTTTTGTTTGTTTCGATATACCGAGGTATCGTCTCGATTAAGAGTTTAAGTTAAATGTTTTTCCTTTTTTTTTTTTTTTTCTTAGTGTCTCCAGTTTGATTAATTTGAAAATGCATGAATACTCCCATCACTGTCCTTGACATACGATTTTGTCTCGTTGTTAAAGTATTTGGCTCTTAATTTTTTTTCAATTACAATTATTTTTATCTTTCATTTTTTTTTTTTTTTTTTTTTCCTCTTATTTATTTCTCGGTTTTTTTTTTTTAATATTATTACAATTACATATTGAACATTGATATTTAATTAAGATGGCAATATGTAATGCTCACAATAAATTTTTCAGTCAAAATTTAACATTTTGAATGTTTACACAATCGCAAATTATCAACAACCTCTGCTTTATCACGTGAATCTGAATGTAATGATCATTCTTATCGTGTTTATATTTTTGGTCCTTTGATTAAGGTTAATCATATACATATATAATTTTTCAATTATTCCTAGCTCCATATGTGTGAATAAATAGAGCTGATTAATTTTATCATTTGCCAAAAAATAGAAGAAAAATTATCGTATATATTTATTTACGATTATTTACTGTATGCAATATAAATTTTATGATATGTTTATATACATTCATAAATTGCATAGATAATTAATTGAGTTGTAATAAAAAAATTAAGTATGTGATTAATAATTAATAATTCATCAAGGTGTTTCTTCTATTATTATTTTTCTTCGTCAAATTTTTTTCTATCTTGTTTATTATATCGCAATATGTTTAGTTGCATAATATATAAAATAAGAATGATACAATTTTTATGAAATTAATGATGGCAATTAATAGATAATTGATGCATTTAAATAAAGATATATTATGTTATTTTTTCATTCTTCTCTTAGTATTTAAAATTAAAATATTTATAGATAAAAATTGAATTAATTTCTTGCTGGATTAACATAAATTGGCTGATGATCATCGTGATGATGATGATGATATTGATCCTGATGATGATGATGAGGTTGATTATCATGATGAAGTTGCGGATTATGATGACCATTTTGCTTATGAGAACGGTAATTATTTTGTAATAATTCTCTTGTCTCACTGGGTGAGCCAGGACTCAAACTATTTGTAGTTGATGTTTCAAGTCGATCACTTATAATCTCTTCTTCAGTAATTTGTTCAAGGAATAGTGGTGATTGAGCAATTTGATGCTCACCATTAGCAATTGGTGGTGGAGAATAAGCTGGTGGTGGGCTTCTTGGTGGTGAAGTGAAATTTTTCTCATTTACAACTTCGATTGAGTTTGAGGACGGAATTTTTTGCAGCTGCTTGGCTTTTCTTGCATTTCTAGTGGTCAATCCTCCAGTTTCAGCGTCTCTCTCTAATCTATGACCAGATCGGGATCGTGTCAATTGTCTTTGCACATAGTCCTCCAAATCATCCTCTTCTTTTTTTGCAACAATGCGATTGAGAACAACGAGAAATAGACCAACGCCAAGGGCAAAAAGCCCAGTGATAACAAGCTCATTCCACCATCCACCAGATCCTTTTGAACTCCAACTTGCCAAATCACCAGGTAACAAACCACTTACAAGCAAAAACCCACCGAGAATAAGGAAAACAACGCCAATATGAAGCATCCCAATGGACGTGACGACTTTTGAATCCAACATCCCTTGGCCAGCAGAGCGATGCTGTTGCACTGCATGATGATGCCGTGGATGATGGTCCAATGATCCTGTTGATGCTCTTGGCGATGTCAGTCCACTTTCACAGGATTGCGTGCTGTAACGACGTTCGCGTGCGCGTCGTTGTTCATCCCGACGTTTTCTTTGACGTTTGATGGCCAGCGCCGAGTGCAATCCAACCGCGTGCATCCTGCAACACCGCAAATAATACCCTGCTCAGTAAACCTCTCATACTATATATTACCTCTCACATCCCACCTTTACATTTTCCCATCCCTAAACTCCCATTAATTCTTTCTTTTTTTTTTTGTTGCTGTTTTTTTTTTACCCTCCTCTTTCCCCTTTTCTACTTTCATCCATTTCTTTATAAAATTCATTGTGATGCATGAACAAATTGGGAAACTGAGTGGTTCATAATTTTGCATTGCAGGATGCACCGTATCGTGTCGTATCCATGATGAATTCAATTTTAATTTATTCATTATCTATATATTATATTCGTATATATATATATATTACAATTATTAGTTTTTTTTTTTTAATTTATATTTGATTGTATAATAATAACAATCAATGACAGTCTGTACACTTTATATATTGAAAATACATATATTTTGGTTAGTTAACGAATTTCATTGTATTCATTACGGTCAATTCACACTATTTCTATATACATATACCTACACCAATTGCATTTATTTATAATTTGCAATTACCCGAGTCATTATGAAATATGGAAAATTTCATCGACAATTTGTATATCGATGAATATAAATTTTTTTTTTTTTTTTTTTTTTTTTTTTTCGGTCCAATGTTGACTGAGTTACTTCCAATCCAACCAATACATTAAAGACCTACATTTTTCTGTAATTTAAATTTCCATTTTATACACAAAGGCTTTCTCAAATCATTTATAAAAAATAATAATATCATATAGAAAAAAAAAATTATATATAAATTGTTATTTCGTGTTGTTCCGACATTAAATCGTTGAAAAAAAATTACGGGTACACCGTCGATTGAGATATTCCTCATCGGATTTATAAATCAAGGGGTGAAAAAAAAAAAAATTAATTAATTATGCATATGATTAATCATAAAAATGTTCATTATTATATAAATAGTAAATTTCTAGTTTCATTTTCACACGAGTTATTTAGTTGGGTGTGTGTGTGTGTGTGTGTAGTGTTGGTAAAAGAAAATTCACCGCACGTGAGAGCAATGAGAAAGGTTGGATCGATGATGGATATAGCGAGGGGTTAAAATGATGATGTGTAGTGTAAATGAAATCTGAAGAAAAAAAAAAGAGAGAAAAAAAAACATGAAAAGAAAATATAGGTATACCAAAATACTCTACACATTATAAATAATATTGTGGACATTCTTTGTGACCGCACCCCACAATTTCCATCGTTGTTAATAATAGGAAGCACCAAAGATTCATAAACGCAAAATGAAAATTGAGTTATAGATACGACGAATATTTCATCCTATTCATACTATGTCACTAAACTTGAATTCACTTCGTCACAGGTAAAATTATATATATATACATATATACATACCATGAATATATATACGTTTATACAATATATTACATACCCACATAATAATACATTGATAAGAAAACTTAGTCATTCTATTTTACTCATCATTATTTCATCATATCACGGTCAAAACATTTTCGTTCTGTATTTTCTATTGTTTTCCCCGCATCTCAGAAGTTTTCCATTATATCCATCACACAATTTTTCATTCTCGCTATCATAATTTTTCATAAAATGATTGAAATACACTTGTATTGATTGCGTGCAAGTCCACAATATTCATTGAAATTACGTGAGAATATATTAATTATATTAATTCATATAAATATCAAGTAGATTTAAATTTTACTACATCATGATAGTATAATAAATATTATGTAATCATATATATAGTATATGGACACGCGAGAGAATTGTTCATTTGTTACAGCAGTCTTTCCCTCTTTCTTTTATTTTTCTTCATATCCATTTTATTTGTTCTTCATGTCCACATGATTTTCCATTTGATCCTATTCATAAATCAATTTAAGACAAAACATAAATTATCATCCAACATCTTGCTGTGTATATACATATACTTGACAATCTCTTGAGAATCCATGAAGAAATGGCGACACAATGAACGGAAGACGGTCGAGGTTAGCACTATAATTCCGTACGATCAATAAACGTCCTCCCTATGTCTGACGAAACGCAAACGCAACATGTGCACAACACACTAGTTTGCATATATACATGAAAATTCTTACTAATCATTTGTATATACAGCACATTACAATACATAATACCGTGAGTTCACTGTACGCGCTATTATTTATTTCATTATATATTTATACGTTATAATTAGATGAAAAAAAAAAAAGAAATAAAAAAATTTCTTGTATAATGAATTTCAATGTCATTGCTTTTGGATATATAATACTAAATTTATTTATATATAATATACAATAAAATATGTATGTGTAATTTAGTTTAGATATTTTTTTTCTGATAAAATGCCAAGTATATAAAAAATTTTCAATGTAACAAAAAAAAAAAAAAATTAAAAAATAAAAAAAATAATGAAAAATTTCATTTAAATAAATATTTTTATAATTGACATATTACAGACGAGAATGAGTGTGTGTGTGTGATATATTGTCAAGTGATGAAATAATAATATGACACGATTAATTATTATTATTATTATTTTTATTGTTTCACACGTGGGAAAATTGATTATTGATGTTAATAACTGTTTGTATAACGTCATCATATTGTAATACAACACTGTAATTATATTGAAATATAGTGTGATTTATTTTATCCAGTTCATCCAATGATTAATATTAATTTAACTATTTATTTATTTATTTATTTATTTATTTATTTATTTTCCACTGTTTATATTTCGATTTATTCGAGATGAAAGTGATGATGTAAAAATATACAATTGACGAGAGAGAAATATACAAATGAACAAAAAAAAGAAAAAAAAAAAAAGAGTTGATATCCTTCTGTAAGTATAACAATTACTTCCTGGCGCCAGACAACACTCACAACGCACAAATATAAAAAAAAAAAAAAATAATATAATACCATCACGTAATAAAATTGAAATAAACATAAATTTATTGTTGAATACGTCCTTGTTCTCAATTATTATGTATCACAGATTATTTAAAGAATTTTTCATAAACATTTGTAAATACGTGATAGAAAAAAAAAAACAAAACAAACAAAATATTTTTTTATAATAAAATTAATTATTAATTATTATTTATTGTTCTTTGAAAATCAATTTATGTATTGAATAGTTTATTTATTATATGAAATAAAAATTATATCGTATAATAAGTTATTTTTTAATTATTCGAAATAAAAAAAAAAAATAAAAAAATATATTATAAAAAGAGAAACGAGGGAATTTTTTTTTTTTTTTGTTTGTTTGAGAGATTTAATATTGTGATTCATGATATTCATGAATATATTTGAATTGTGAATTTTATTCGCTATATTCGTATTTAAATCAATACGTACGTGACGAAATTTTCATTCAATCGTTTGATAACGATCGGATTTTTGTGTTTCCCACACATTCGTATCACAGTACTATTATTTCTATATGATGCACTGTAATATAACTAATATTCCACAATGTATTTATACAGTCTGATATATAAATTGTAACAAAATCTAATCGCTACTTATATTAATTGTGAGTATTGGATGATTCACATCTGTGACGTAGTACAAATGAGAAGCTAATTAAATTAAATATATAAATATATAAATGATAACTAATGGAAATAATAAATAATAATTATTGATATATATTTCAATGATAAATTCTTGTATCTTAGTTTCTTGACTTTTCGCCAATATTTATATAATTTTTTTTTTTTTTTTTTTTTTTTTTAGTTTCATTCATTAATGATATCAATAATTATTTTTAAATAATTGTAAATAATTAATGAAATAAATATATAATAAAATTTCAATAGTGTCATTAAACTTTTGTATATTCAGAAATATTTCACATGAAATATTTATATGGTGCAATAAGAAAATATCATTCGATCGCAATTCACGTGAAAATCTCGATAGTCTTTGCACATACATACACATAAACACAACACACGCCAGCTGACGTTGTTTTTTTAGTTATTTCAAGGTTGGCAAAATGCCAATTGTATTCCTCTACCCTCCATACCGTCAAGTGTATATATATAATTTATGTTCTGCAGCATAAACGAAAATTCTGCAATCCAACCCAATAAGGTACATACCACAAATTGTTTTGTTTTCTTCTTCTTTTTTCGTTTGTTTTTTTTTTGTTTTTCTTTTTGTGTTGATTGTTTTAAATTGAAAAAAAAAAAAAACAGTATGAAAATTCGATGAAAGAGTATTGAAATGAATGATTATTATCGTATGTTTGTATTATGATCAATAGATCAATTTATTTCTGATTGATTATTATATTTAAATTGTACCATATGGTTACCAGATGTAATTTTCATATCACAAGATTTTACAGACTATGTATATATACTGTGTATATATTATATGTACACGTCATAAAATAAAAATGAAAATTATTTACATGTACATATATAATATTGCGACACAAATATTATACTCAGGTCAAATTCTCAAAACCTTTCAAAATAAATTTTCTTATTATTTATTTGTTATTATTATTTTTACTATTATATATATATATATATTTTTTTTTCTCTCGTTTCAAATGTCAACCAGACAGTTTGACATTTAAAAAAAATCCCCTATTCGAATACATTTGAAAAATGAAAAGTGGTAAATAAAAAAAAATTATTTTTTTTATACTAGAATACATATTTGTAAATGTGTAAATTTGGTGCGTGGATTAGTGTTAAGACTTGAAAGTTTGTTTGATAGGGTGTGGGAAAAAAGTGCGTCGTATCATCCAGAGCTTTACGTAAATCGTTAACTTGGCATATAATGTTCAATTATGGTCAGAGTTCCATTTTGCAAATCGATTTTGTCTCATCGCAACATTTAATATTGTCATGATAATGTAATTATATATCAATTTGTTGTAAGTCAGTATTCATTATGTGATAAACCGTAAAGTTACACATTTATAAAAAAATTCATTTATTAATTATTATTATTATTATTTTTTTTTTTTATTTACATTTATCATGAAATTTATCTTTTTCATTTTTCATTTTTTATTAAAAAAAAAAAAATAAAAAAAAAAAGTCAAATAGATGAGTAAACAAAAAAAGAACAACAAACACAAAAATTATACTACCAACTCATGCACGCGATGAAAACGGTAAAATTTTTCTACTACTTTGAATTACGAGTTGGATAGCCCATCTCAAAACATAAACAATGAAAAAGTACGAGTGGAGAGGGCTATAAGAGATAGTTTTTTTTATTTTTTTTTACTATCCTGCCTATTCCCCATCTCGATTTCACCAATTGACCAAGTTTTTATATGGGACATGAGGAGTGGAATTATAATTTTATATTTTACTTTGAAATATTTACATTCACCACGAAAAAAAAAAAAAAAAAAAAAAAGAATGTTCACTTGAAAATAATTCTAAAAGAATAATTGAATATTTTATATGAATTATGACAGTAAATTTTTTCAAGATAAAAAAAAAACCATGAATTTTTCAAGATAAATAATATATCATTGGTTAAATCTATGAAAAATAAAACAGAAAAACACAAAAAATAAATAATAATAAAATACATGTAATATAGTCATCGACCGTTTCAGTGTTTACGTTTGGGTGAACTTCCCCACCCCTTCACCTCACTTTATTGTATACATATACGCATACTCTCCATTGCGTCTCTCATTTTACGTCCCTCGGGGCTTTTTTTTTTGTTTTTTTTTTTTTTTTACTTTTTTTCCCACTGCATCCATTATCTTGTCGAAAAATATTATTTCACAATACTTTGTACATAATCCATATATACTGATGTAGTAAAAATTTACTTGACGATATTTCAACAAAAATACAAATGTAATATAATATAATACAATGAAATAACGAGGATAAAGATAAGGAATATATATGTATATAGCAATTAAATAAATAATTTAAATAAAATAGTTGGAATAATTATGAGAAATTTAGTGAAATTTACCTGTTTATATAGCGGCGGTACTTGAGTTTAATAAATTTCTTTCACTTTTTGAAGAGTTTGTTTTTTAAATTTTTTATTCTCTTCTTGTTCTTCTAGTGATTCACTCGATGTCACCGGTAATTTTTTTTTTTTTTTCATGCCATGGAGCTGTTTAGATTGTATCTTTGACACTCGTTGTCGTCTCCTTCACCTATGACCACCTTATTTCTTCAATAAAATGTTGAATATCACTTAATTCCACGTACTTCAATGAAAATTTACATTCTCGTGCTGTATTTATGTATTTTGTGTTTATTATTTGTAATTAATATTACGTGATGTTTTATTTTGTATTGGCGTTTTGACGTTTGCGCGTGTCTACAATCGTTTACAAAAGTCAGTAGACAAGTACTTGAGCTTTGCATTGCGGACTGTTCCGGACCGAGAGTGACTAGGACGCGTCTCTTTTAAAGCTCCGCGCAAGCTCGGCCGAGAATCATGGTGGCTTTTTATTTCTATCGTTTCCACGACCTGTATATATCTATCTTTATATATGTACATTGTATAGGTATATATAATATAAAATTTATTTTATCTTTCTTTCATGTACTCTTTCAATTACTCATATTGCAAAATTGAAACGTATTAAAATTTTATATTATTTTATTTGTCTCATTTATTGTATATAATTGTATTTAATTTATATTTTGTAAACAAATAATTTTTTGATTTTATTATAATTAATTTGGAAAAATTGAGAATGTAAAATATTTCTCACGTTGATAATTTATCATCAAATGATTTCATAAAAAAATCTCACATTTATTGTGTAATATTTGACTTTAAATTGTGTGAATATATCACGACTATACAATTTATAATTTCAAAATTGATTTCAGTATAATAATTTTTTATAATAATATATATAGACATATGTTGTAAAAAATGTATCATAGTTGGTAACTTTCCATGTGTAAAATTAATAATTGAAAATTTTATATACACTTATGTGTATTCACGCTATGTTCAACTGTAATTCAAATGTCCATTGGAATACTGAATCTACTATTACCAATGGAACACCCCACATCTCTACTATTGATATTGTTGATTCCTGCATTATCTAGAGCAGCATTACATTCATTTCACGAGACTTTCTCGTAATAACACAGTCGACATGAAATTCATGGGTATATACATACATTGATCTTCGTACATATGTAGTGAGTACTGCAGCAGTAGATTCCGTACATAACCTAAAATCTTTTGATGTTTATATCGCGTGTTTGTGGTTGTGTGTCGTCAGTTACGTGTGATTAAAAACAAAACAGGTAATTACACATAGTATGCAAAATAGTTTTAAAAATTAAATTATTATATTAATTTAAATTCACAGGATGCGGCACGCGTGTTATATTTCCAGAACTGTCTTTGTGAACAACAATAATGTTGACGGTGCATTTCGTGTCTTGAATAGAATCTTGGGCCGTGAAGGAATTTTAGATCAGTGGCGTCGAACGAGATACTTTGAGCGACCAACAAAAGTGAGACGAAGAGTTAATTATGAAAGATGTAAATCGCTTTATGATGAGGACATGAGTAGAAAAATTCAATTTTTGTTGCGAAAAAATCGTGTTGATCCATTTCCCGGATGTAATTAGATTATTATTCACTGTGAAAATAAAATATAATCTTCTGTATAAATATTCATTGAATTAAATTCTTGGATTCATGAAGAATTTGTTTTGTATCATGAGAATTTTTCTGGTTAATGAAATGTGATGAAATTACCCAACACGTAGCGCCATCACGATAACTTTCACTTTTGCATGTGATATTTCTATGTTACCACAAACAGTCATAACACAAACCATTGATTTTACATTATATTGTATTGATTTTACAATCACCATATCCAGATCATTCAAATCATCTGGATCATTCACTTGCATGAAGATGCACTTCATGTATTCCATCGGATTATTAGTAAAACGTGTGAATTTTATTAGATAAGTAGTACATTTAATCTTTATCCATCGTAAAAGTATATGCATCAATTACATATTATATATGCCGTTCTTACATGCACACGTATATATAAAATATATTTATATGATTGACATTAAATCGTTTAATATTATTAAAAAAATTTTATTTATCTGATAAAAAAAAAACATGGTAAACTCCAAGTTGAATAAATGTCCAAAACTTGTCTTTACTAATAATCATCTGGTGTGTCCCTCCGAAATCTCTCGAGTTTCGTTTGGCCAACCTTTTACTCAGAGAAAACTTGGCATCGCTAACACAGTAAGGCGCGAGGCAGTTCTCCTATCTATTCAATTTTCGCAAAGTTGGCGTAGTCATTGCCAAGAAAACCATTTCTACTGTTATATTCAATTTTATTTTTTTTTTGTTTTTTTTTTTCTTTTTCTCTATTCCGCTTGAACAAAATCAGAGAGTAAATCAGGAGACAAAAATATATGATAAATGTAAAATTTAAAAAAAAAAAAAAAAAAAAAACGTAAATTATACATTTTATATTGTACCTGAAATTTTTAATGACAACTGTTACTACAAGTGAATTAAATTCATTGTTATAAATGAAAAATTATAATTGGAGAATGGAAAATTAGGTAAAATACTTATAATAATACACTGAATGAGTGCAAGAGAATAAGATAGTAGTTCAAAAGTGCATACCCATCGGGTGGAAACATACTTCCGTGCAAACTGTCTTGCGAGTAGTTGAGAGATAGTTTTGGAGTCCAGATTCTCAAGGAGTTAAGCCAAACCGCTAGTCTGCCTATGTGAAAGGGTGAATGAAGCGTTGTTCGCCGCAGAACCATTCCTTTCAACCAACTCCAAATGAACTTTGCTACCAGATTGACTTGATTTGAAGGGATTTGACTTCACAGACCAAAATCACGCTTGGTACTACAGTTCTTTAGTAACTATATTTACTTAACCGTGATGTATTGCCAATGAATAACATATAACTTTAGTTGATATTCAACTTGTCATGTTTCACAATTATTATTATGTATATATAGATTTTATCATGCCAAGTCATTTTTATTAATAGTTTTTTTTTTCTTATTCTTTTCTTCATTTAATTTACGAAAATATTATTGAAGAAAAAATGAAAAGAAATAATAATAATAATAAATTATCAAGATCAATAAAACATGAGCCGTTTATAATGAACATTGAATCGTGTCTAATGTTAAAGGCAAGGGTTGTTGAACAATCGCTTCATCTTTGTGGTCAACACATCTCATGAATATTACTCATGTGTTGCTTATACCAACGGCTGAATACATTTACTCGTGTGTTTGCGATCTATCCCCATTGTATATGTAGGTAGAGTTAAAGTAAATAAAGTTACGCCTAGACTCAAAATTCCTTAACACTGACCGCCAATAAGTCACATATTACACATGTATATTTCAACGTGTCATTATAAATGCTAAAGATATAAACAAAACACTTCATTTTATATCTATTCAGAATTATTCTCAAAGAGAAAAGTTGCTTTTATTATTTATAATCGTGTAACTTGTATATCTATACGTAGACACTTATTTCATCTTTAGCACAAAATCTTTTCATTTCTACCAGTTCACATCAAAGATTTTTTTTTTTTTTTTCATTAATGGCAGGAATTCTCTATTGAATTCTTTTTTCATTATAAAACCAATCTCCATTTTTTTTTTTTTTTTTCTACTTTTATATTCACTTGAATCACTATATAATATTCTTCTGTATCATATTTTTTTAAAATATTTATTTATGTATATAAATAATGGTCGTTAATGAAGTATTTTATAGTATCTCATAGTCTTGTACTTATCAAGAAAATTAATGAATAAAATGAAGGTGGTTGGATTGACTAAAAATTTTTACAAGATGTCAATCAATATTATTGGCGATTACTTGTTAAATTTGAATGCTTCTCTTTTCGTCTAGTTTTCATTTAATTAATATTCAAAGTTTGATATTTATGCATGGGCTTTTATGAGAATTGAGTTCGAAAGTTTGTTAGATTTTGTGCAAGTCCAGATGAAATATATAAATTTTCACAATCAACTGTTTATATAATGGAGGAAATATTTTAGAATAATTACGTTTAGTTTGAGTAATATTGTCTGTTTAGTTTTGAAATAATTGATTAAAACGAAATTTAAAGTGAACCATTGCCGTAATGCATCATAACCTTCAATTTTATCTAATACATAAAAATTCATTTTTTAGTTTTTTTGTTTTTTATCATCTAAATTATATTCAGAGATATTTTTAATCACAAGAAAATATTATTCATATAACAAAAAAAGATGATGATAAAATAATAAATTTCTATTGTCTAATAATTAATTATATAATATTAAAATTATTTTTGATATAGTTCCGTCGAATGAGAACCTCTTCTATTTCTCTGTTTAGAATAGGGACTTTTCCCCTCAACTCGTTCTCCTGAAAGCCGTAGCCAAACCTTCCTAATCCTTCTTTTTTTTCTTTCTTTCTTTCTTTCTTTTTTTGTCTACTGAATGAACTCATTGGAAAGATTTTATTAATTGAACAAACTGAAGAAAAAAAAAAAAAAGAAAATATTTCTAAGATTAAAAATAAAATATTTTGAAAATTTCATGCAAACTTCAAGCACCAATTTTATTGAGTTTCCAATAATATTTTACTCGTCTGATGATATGTGTCCCATTATATTTTGTGTCCTCATACGATCGTTACATTATCGTACCTCGAATGTCCCATTATACTGAGCCACAATAGTCGACTTGGCGCCACACATTTTCTCACTTTTTCTCTATCTTCCTCTCATCCTTTATATATATATAAACTCAATTTCCACTTCGTGTTTTATATTTATTTTCAAGTTATTCAACTACTTTGGCATATTGGATCTTTATAATATCTTGAACTATTTTATATACGTATTAAGTAAAAATTATTTCAATTCATGATGAATTGTCAATATTTCACTCAATTGTTCAACACAATCACGCTCATGTTGAGCTTTCACAAGGGTAAACAGGAAATTTTTCTTAAATTCTTGAATTACAATTAGCACATGGGAGACACTTAATTGGTGAATTTCTAATGAGTTAATTTGTCAATTGATTCTCATGCATCATTGTATATGTCAATAATTTTGATGTAATGCTGTATTATTGATCAATTCAGTTGGTTTTACGTGGATAAATCGAATGATAAAAACAATAAATATGAATTGAGTTTGTAAGTAAAGAAAAAAAAAAATGATGAACAATATTTTCATATACCTATACAATATTTATCATGGGCAAATATGATGTTTATATATATTTGTTGATGTTGTACAAGCACTTTCCACTGTAATGTCAGTATAATTTTATTTTTATTTTTACACAAATATTCCATTTCGCGCGTAGCTGATTTTCTCTCCGCTTCACAAAATATAACGTGTGCATGAGTTGCAGTTGGGCAAAAAATATCATCATTTTCGTTTTTTACAATACTATATGTACAACCTTACGTTGTACAATTTATTTTTTTGTTTATTGTTCTATCACTCGCAAACACTTGCACGCATTCATAATAGTCTTTTGATGTACGATATTTATTTTCACGTTTTACAACGAAATACTCAATAAAATAGATATCATTTGTTTTTCGTGAAAGAGGGCGAAAAAAAAAAAAAATCCACTTCTTGGTTAGTTTTTTTTGTCGTATTTTTTTATTTATTGCGTCATGTAAAACTGATTGAGAGTATTCGTGATGTACTGATTAAAGAATTTAATGAATAATGATAGATTTACTTGTGAAATATTACATTTCATATCAATATTAATTCACCAATTTAGTAAATTATTCAAGCATTATAAATGTTATTATTTAAATGAGGGAGGATATATTACAATAATTATATCACATATATATTTAGCATTTATATAATTAGTTGTGAGATGTAATGTCGATTAATTCTAGTATAAGCTTAAATGAAAATTCACGAGTATAAATAAATATATATAATTATATATATATATATTTTTTTTGTTTTTTTTTTCATTTGGAATTATAAATAATTCTATATAAAATTTATAAATTGATGATAAATATAGAATAATATATTGAATATACGAGTTTATTATAAATTTTCATACTGTGAAGAGTTAATTGTATTAAAGATTTGGCGTATTTTAGCTCGCTTAATTTGTTACGTTGGATATTACAATGTGAATGTTGGCTGTCCAATTTATAATTTCCTTCGGGAAAATAGTTACCAAATCGAGTGAGACAGCGAGTCACAGGGGTCGTTTAGAAAATCACGAAAGGAGAAAAGTTTGACGCAACCATAAATGTGAATGTCACTAGACAGCTAAAAAATTTCTTCTTTTTTTTAAATATATTATACAGATATTATTTTCTCATAGTCATCAGTATTATCATCGTTCACATTTTACGTATAATTCTCTTGCACTTTTATGTCAATTTTCAAATATATATTTTTATCTTTTATTTTTTATTTTTATATAAAATTAATTTCAAGTTTTTATCAAAAAAAAAAAAAAAACACAAAAAAATTGATGAGTGGCGTAAATTAAAACAATTGGAAACAAAAATCAAATACAATTGTATTTTGATTTTCTCCCTTACACAATTAGTCTTTTAAAATGAAAATTTATATATAAATATACATAATCCGGGGCATTTTCATTGAGAGTGGACTACATTTTCTACCATGTACTCATGACCATGTTTTTTTTTTTTTGTCTATATTTTTATCCCCCTTTTTTTTCCCTTATATTCATTGAAAGCTCCAAATGTTATTTCACCATTTCACCCCTACTATATTGTCAAATAAAACTCTGATGTAAATGAACTCGTTGAATTTCATGAAAATTTATTTTTAATTTGGATAATAATTATGTTTCGAATAGGTAATAACATTTAAACAATTCGCGAAAAATTTCGAGTACAAATTTATATGAAATTATATATATATATATATTTTTTTTCATTTATTTACATTATATATAATAGAATTAATATTGCAATTTAATCTTAATACATTTAATATTGCAATGAATCTTTTTGTTTCTTTTTTTTTTTCTCTGAATACACAATTTTTCAAAATTATCATTAATTATTCAATAATAATTTTATATTATACCACGACAAATGGAAATATTATTAATTTATAATATTACATTATTTTATTAGTGTCCTGGACCACACGTAATATCTTTATATTAAACAACCCTACATGAATATTAACTTTTGTACTTGTTATTGCACAAGTGAAATAAGTATTACTATAGTCAGACATAACTGTTTCATTCTAGCAATTAAATGTCTGTGGTATACATATATATTTATATAAATAATTGAAACAAAAAAAAATATCTATAAGTGAATAATTATGCCTGTGATGAGGGTGTGATGCCAAATTAAAATGTTAAACTCATTTTATTTATTTATTTATTTTTTTTTTTTTTCAATTTTTCGATTTGAAATACTTTTATAATCATTTTTCAATAATAGGGATGTGAATAAAATAAAAATAATTGAAAAAGTTTATTCATTTTTCATACGTTTCATTCCATTACTATTATAATATAATATAATATATAGAGTCAATCATTGATTTTATCCTGCATTTGATGGGACAAATTTCCTATTTGAAAATAAATCATATTATTGTGGTGACAATTTCAATTTATTATTGATGTACAAAGTAGTAGTAGTAGTAGTAGTAGTCGTCGTCGTACAATGTATTTAAATAGTTATATAACACTGAATTAGTTTAGCAGAATGACAATTTGAAAAAAAAAAAAAAATTATATATTTTATATAAAATAAATAATTATATGCAACGATAATTGGATAAAAAGCAAAATTATTATATCGTGCTGACTGACTAAAAGAATGAGGTCATTTGTTTTCTCATGATATCATATAATTTCTATGGAGAAAAATGAAAAAAAAAAAAAAAAAAAAAAAGAAAGTGAAGAAAGAAAATATAGGAAAAATAAAAAAATATAATAATGAAAGAAAATCAAACCATTTAGCATTTGCGCTTGAATGCATAACACAACGCTGACCTTGTCGTGGGCAAAATGCCTAGTTAGATAACAATTTTTTTCGTCAACTAACTTACTTTTGAATTCAAAAATATCATTGAGTATATTATATATCCTAGCTATATACATATATATGTTTTTCTCACAAATAATATTAATAATTGTATACAGTGATTTTTTTTATCAGACAGGAATTTTTTTTAGTAGAGGAATATAATATAGATAAAAGATTTTTGAAAAATATTCCAAGTAATTTGGCACTGTGGAATTTTGTAATTGTCGCATTATTCAACATCTGGTGTCTCGGTTAAAATTTAAAAATGAATGTACGACATCCGATAACAACTCGTTTGCCAAGAAAATTTCACATGTAATTATAAAATATATTATTAATTGCTGTTTATATTATATATGTTAATTTTAATATTGAAATAGACGTTGACTCTATCAGTCATCTCGTTAGGCTGTTGACATTAAATAATAGTAGGATTCATTAGTGTCAATCACTTGGCTGATACTTATACATCTATATGTATTGTCTTTATATGATTGACACGGTTCATCATTAAATCGCAAGTAAAATTCAATTCGTTTTGTTCACTGTGCGCAGAAACAATCACTTCGATTTTTATGTACTGTTCTACTATAATGTATTGTTCATCATACACTCTACTCACAGTATACACCCTTATTTGCATTGTTATTCCTTCTAAATTTCATTTTTATATTTCTATTATATTGATCGTACTCACCTCAATTCGATTCTTACACGTGCAACACATCACAGAATATTTTTATAGATTTTTTTTTTCTTTTTTTGTTTTTTTTTTTTTGTTTGTTTATTTAACTGTATAAATTTTTAATATTCATATGAAATTCCGTAAGTAAATATCGAAACGTATCATTGCATATTCTTTATATTTATGAATTTATAACAAATAGTGATAAAAAAAAAAAAAAAATATTATTCGTCTTAACGGAAAATTACACTTTTATCTTTCATTAATTCTACTGGAATGAACACTCAATATTTCGTACATTTAAATGTAACTAATGTCAATGAAATTTTTTTCTTCTTTTTTTTTTTGTTAATTTCATTCATTTAATCATACAAAAATATCCTAGACATACACAAAATACCCGGGAAATTTAACAGTAATAAAATTAAATTATTCGTCGTTTATCTTCTGGAAAATTACGGAAAATTATATAATCAAATGAAATAATGATCTAGAGATTAATCTAGAGTGTTTTATTTTTTTTTTTCATATTCATTGAAATATTATAACCTAATGACTCTTTTTATTTTATAAATAATTCAATTGTCATCATGTGTGCATATGTTTTTTTTTTCTTTTTCATTATATCGTTGGAATTTTTATATAAATATCATAGAAATATTAAGACTGATCGATGTAAACAAGAGCAAGCTTGTATACGTAGTTTCATTCATATTGTTAGTATATACACAATACTGTCTCATTGATAAAGTGGTTATACAGTTGAACCTGTTGCTTTGAGATATAGCAGTTCGGCATCAACAACACACCCCCGATATCAATTTAATGTTTGTCCGCGGTGTTTCAATGACACCGGATATTTACAAATAAAAATTACGACAATCATGAAATAATTAAAAATTAAGTATACAATCGTTTTTTTTTTATTATCTTTTTCAACTATAACAAAAACGTGACAGTTAATATCTAAATTTTGTTTTACCGTTGCGTTCTATACACAAAAATATCATAATCGTGATTAATCACATTAAATTGAATTGCATCATAGAAATAAACAAAAGCAAAATTATATAACATGATATATCAATTATTAATTATAATTCAAGTAATAATTCAATTGAATATATTCAATTTTGATTATTAATTAATCTCACAATTGTATAGACAATTTTATTTTTTTTCTTTCTTTTGTATTTGAATAAAAATTGAATTATTCACTCGTAATTTATGAAAAATCCGATATATCATAGAAATAATTTTTAATGAGGCTTATACCTTATTATATTTCATCACAGTGAGCATTTCTTTATTTATTCTTCTTCATATCTTTGATATCCTTGAATTGTGATATCATGAATACTCAAATATTCAACATATCTGCTTGTCGTGTGAATACATGGGTAAAAATCAACGTGTGAACACGACGTGTAGGCTGGTCGAACAAGGCTCTAAGAAGCTTTACTAGCTCTCTAATACTACTCTCGTATATTATATACAATTCAATGCTTTCAATCCTTCGAGACGACGTATGACATTTCACAAAAGCATTGCAGTCCGTCACTCGATCGTGCTTTCAATCTATATACAACTGTATATATATATATATACCGTGTGTACATACATACTCAAGAGCCCCATCCAAAATTCATGAATAATCAATCTTTATCTTCACATCAATGGCATTTAAATTGTATCACCAAACATACATGATAATTTTATATAAATTTCTATTTCACAAATTTAATTATTTAAAATCTATTCGATATTATTTATATTATTAAATTGTATATTCGTATATAATTATATATAAATATATATATTTACAGATAGAATTATAATGAATGACAATGAGTATGATAGAATTGTGAGTTGCCAATTAATTTCTCCATGAGGACAATTTGTAAACTTTAAATTAACGTTGTTGATCGAGCTCGAGCAAAGAGACTTGGTGATCTCTTGTGTCAGACAGGGATCTTTGAAAAAAAAAAATGGAAATAAGAGAGCAGGAGGAGGAAAAAAAACAAAAAAAAAGCTGAAAAGTGAAGTGAGTAAAGAGAGAAAGAATGAAAAACCAACAATGAAGTACAGAAGTAGGACGGACAAAAATCCTTAGCTATTATTAAAGAATCACTGTTCTATTCGAACGACCAATGTGTAGTGCAAAAGTTTCACACAAGTTTTCTTTGACTGAAATCCGTGGCTCTTAAAGTTGTATTAAGTCGATATTACCGGATTTCCGCGGCAGCATTTGCTTTCAATATTTATTATTATTATTTTTTTTTTCTGTTTACATAATTATATATATACATACATTTTTTTTTTTTTAATCGATTTCAATATTTAATTAACTAATCTTTGATGCATAATAAATATATTCGAATGAATTTCTATATATCACACAATTATATTATATATATTTTTAATGTATAAAAAAATATATATATGGAATAATTTGTTATTTATTTGAAATTAAAAAAATTGATAGAATATTTCCAAATTAAATATATGTATATATATATATATTTATTTATTTATTATTTAAATTCCATTGAGAATTGAACGGTAAAATAATTTTATCATCAAACAAAGTTATAAAAATAAAAAATCATGGTATATCATTTATTAGTTAGTGTAACAATTTCAAATCCCTGGGGTTGATATTTTTATTTTTTACTCTGGGTATATTTACACTATTTTGGGTATTTTTATTTTTATTTATTCATTTATATATTTATTATCATTATCATTATTATTAATATTTTATTTTATTATTTTTTTTTTTGAATTTGTTCTTTTATTTTTATATAAAGCATAGAGAGCATGTGTAGGAAGGTAAAACGGGTGGGAGGGTGCAGGACGGAGTCGTTAACGCAAAGTCCCTCGTTCCTATCCAGTCGAGTGGTGCATATGAGCACACCACTCGTTAATATCCCTTAACAGTTAAATATACGTGGGTATATACAGTGGTGCTCGAGAGCTGTGAATGAATTTAGGGTTGTGATACGGTTATATTTATAAATATACACTCGCTATATCTTCAATTTTATAAAAATACTGGACTTTAAATCTGTATGTATCGTCTTTATTTGATTGGATGATGAATCGAATTGAAAGGAAAGAAAAAAAAAAGAAAAAAAAAAAGAAATAACAACAACAAAGATATAAAAGACGATACTGGATAGAAACGAATAAACTTGTACGTGCACGACAGGGGTTTACGTTTTCTTTTTTATTTTATTTATTTATTTATTTATTTATTTATTTATTATTATTATTTTTTTTTTTTCGAGATCGGTGATGAATCTTCTCTTCTTGGGGCTTAGATAAACAAACAGTATAACAAGCTACGTGACTCGCGTTCATTCGAATCTTTTGGTTAGCCGATTTTATATCATAAATTACACTATCATCATCATCATCATCATCATCATCATCGACATCATCTCATCATTTTTATTATTTTTTTTTTGTGATCATTTGAGAATTGAGAAAATGATAAATAAAAGAAGAAGAAGAAGAAGAAGAAAAAGAAAAAGAAAAAGAAAAAGAAAAAGAAAAAGAAAAAGGAAAAAAATAGATAAAAGCCAAGCCTAAAAAAAGATTGTGAGAAGATTTAAAATATAATATTATTTATGAAAAAAAAAATATATATTATAATAATAATAAATGTAAAATAATAATAATTCTCATCCCTCTGTCAATTCGATAGGGTGTTGGTGATTTATTATATACAACAGAGCTCACACATAAGATATATATAGCTCGACTATTGATTTGAACATCGCGAATAAAACAAGATTTTCATATATCGACATTTATTGTCGAATATATGAAATCCGAATGGGCTACTTGTTCTGTTGGCATTCCCAGCTCGCGTCATTGGAATCGTTACATATTCACAAATCCAATATTCCGAGTAAGCCGATCACTGAGAAAAATCGACTTTCAAGTTAACTCATTTGAAATATATTTTTCTATATCTAAATATGAAGTAGTAGAGCGCGAATTCCAAATTTCACTTGAAAATAAAACAAAAAACTAAAATTAAAAAATTTTGTTTCTTTTTTTTATCTATTTATTTATATATCATTATTATTATTATTATTATTATTATTATTATTTTTTTTTTTTTAATTCAACGTAATATTCAAATAAATAGATAATCCTGGAGTAATTATTTATTAATGAGGGGAAGTAACTCTAGTATGGGTAAGACTGATAACGTATATCTGCTTGAAAAAGAAATAAAAAATCTTTTTTTTTTTTTATCTCTATGTTTTAAAACGTGAAATATTCATCTTACGTAGCGTCACTCACAACTTTTCATATCATAGTGTGATATTAAAAAATGATTGAAACATCGTGTTATGTCGTGCGTGTTGAATTTTATTTCACAATTCTATATGAGTTATCAAAATTTCTATTCACGTCACACCACTATGATACAGTATATATATATATATATACAATTTGAAATCAACTATGTTAATAGTAAGTTATTTTCCTGATTATTGAATAATATATGTTAATATATTTCTGTGACGCCAAGAGAATAGTAACAGTAACTGAACAACAATACCTGAGTATAGTAAATAATTGGTTTAACAGCCAAACTACTGTTATTATTTATTTATTTATTTTTCTTTTACTTTTTTACTTTTTTATTACGAGCGTGAAAGAAATTTACCAGTGATTAAGTCTGAGAAAGGACAGGCATAAAAGTTAATTCAGTGCGGTCGTAGGGTATAGGTAAAGATCGTTTCGCTTCGATCCAACCAAGAATTTACGGGGTCGCAATTATTCTCACGCGGGCACAGGGGTTCTCAGTTCAAAAGTGTTACGGATGTGTTATCGCCACTGACTCTAGGTCTATATCTTATTCTATATCCCTTCCTGATTTTTCATTTCTCCCCTTTCTCTTTTGTCTTCAAAGTGTTCAGAAGCTCGCACTGTTTCTCCGTCAGATAGTTTGTGAACGAATAATTTATCTCAACTGCATTTTATTTTTGTTTTTGTTTTTTTTTTTCTTTTTTTTTAAACTGCATAAGTAAATTTTTATCTCCATTTTTTTTTCTTCTTTTTTTTTTTCTCTATATTTAATCTATTCCATTGAATATGCATTATATATATTTGTATAGATCTTTACTCATAAAAATTTTTTTTTCTAGGTTATGTCCAATATTTCAATATAACCACGAAAGAGCAGAAAAAAGCAATATACCAATTGAATTGAAATACCGAATATTGTTTCACAATTCACGGCAAATATATTTCCGTAGAATGTTGATGAAAATGTTTTAGTAAAAGGTCAAGTACTTAAAATAATATACACTAAGAAGACACGTACTGTATCAACTGATTTTTATTGAACAGTAGAATTTGTGGTATAAACGTGTGTACAGATACACAGAATATATCCTCAAGGCAACAGATGAAATTTCTTTCATCATGTAAGTCGTATCTCCAGGGAAGAACACACGACACACTTGCCAGTGTCTTTTGACTTGATGCTTTGAATATTTCTACATTTCTTTATACAATGTATATACGTATTGAATATTTGTATATCGATCACTGTGCTTTGACCTTTGAATACTTTTCATGAGAATGTATATAATTTTTTTTTATTCCAAATTTTCTTGAGTCAAATTTTATATTTTTCAATCACACAACATCACCACAACGACTTCACCTATTTGAATGTTAGTCAGAGGAATTTTTAACATTACGTTACTTTCAATTGATGATTCAACAGGATGAAATTGTGATTGACAGAATATTGATATGGCTATTGAACAAATTAGTGTTATTATGATTTAAGCGACTTTCGAGCTACAAATTTCAATTTAGACGAAATTCCCAATGGGTAGTATATAGTACCACTGTACAAATTCACCATCTGACCTCAATTATCTATCGACTCGTATAGATAGAGAACGAGTTGTTCACTAGTACCAGGTATATTTGATGGCACTTGGTCGGTGGCAGTGTGGGTGTCCTATAGGGGATAGAAATTGGGAACTGCTCGGAATTTCTGTCACTTCTCGACTGTAGAATACATTTAGTACTGCAGAGATGCATACACAGTCTCTGGCCGGGACGCGTAACACGCGATCTGTTTCGACGAACGAGTCGACCCTTGCCTTCCATGTACATGTGCCTCGAGCTGACGTTGTAATTTCACACTGCGTGAGTCCTACAAGCTCCATTATGTCGTGCAATACCAAGTCAACCCCCATTGCATCCACCCTACCCCAGACATCTCGTCCAACGAGCTTTTCACTTTGCATCACTCATATACCTCAGTGCCTATATTTCCATCTTATTCATTCTCATTACATTTGTCTTCACGTTATTTGTCTTGTTTCATATATTGACATTCACAATACAGTTCTTTCATATTTTTTTATTTACACATCCTAATCTATTTTTTTTTTATCAACAAAATAAACAATATAATTTTATAAATTAAAATATATCTGAGTATAGTCATTTTATTGAAATATTCCAATTCACAATAAATTTCCTACAAAACTTCATTTTCTGTTTCGTTATGTTTTGTTTTACTGGTGGATACCAATTGCTACGGCTTTTAATTACAAAACAGTATCATCGTTTTTTCTTTACTATATTGAGTAATATAATTTGATGATTTATAGAAGTTTGAGAAGAAGAGTTCTGTAAAATAATACAAATTGCATATTGAATAAAAAAAATCTTTCGGGTCATGTATAAATATAGATACAAGATTTTTCAAATTTCAAATTATATTATCAGTGGAGTAAATTTTTTTTTTTTTTTGTTTTTTTAAATAAATCAATTCTATCCATTATCATTAATATACTATAAATTACGTATATTCGGCTACGTTTATTATTTATAGTAATAATTGACCATTTTTCACCATTTGCAACTTTAATCTGAATTTAAATTCATAATAATTCGTCACACTTATGAATACTCTAAAATTTATAAATGGTTGAATTTTTAAAAGTGAAAAAAAAAAAAAAAAAAAAAAAAAACCCGAGAAATATTTCGTTCAATTTACATTGATAATATCAAATTAAAGTTTTAGAATAAATTAATATCACACATTCACAATTCAACGATTCATCACGAATTCTCAATAAAATTCAAGTAAACATCCAATTTTTTTTTGTTTTTTTGTTTTTTTTTTTTGTTTTTTCACAACACAACGAGCAAAATTACGTTTGTTAGGTGAAAAATTGTTTGTATTTTTTATAAAATAAAAAATAATAAATACACAAGTGGTTCGTCAGATAGAAAAATAATAAAATAAAAATTGGATGAGCCATTGAATAATAACGTGTCACGCATGAATTCAAGCATCAGACTACAATTAATATTTTTTTTATTTATTCATTCAATTTAATTTTTTTTTTTTTTTTTTCATCTACCATTTTTCGATTTTCCTGTTAGCGTGTGGATGCATATTTGATCAAGTGTATTTTTTTTCTTCCTATACCTTCATTATCTGTGGCCACGATACAATATATAGATGAGTACCAATATATTGTTTAGCCCTCTGTGATATGGTAAAATATATTATATCAGTTTAATCATCGGCTTACTGATAAATCTCTGTTTCATATGTTAATAGGTATAATCGATGCATTCATCGATTACACTCATTAACATATTGAAATATAGTTATATATATATATATATATAAATATATGAAAACGAATGTTATTGAATCATTACTATTCAAGAGAATAAAAAAAAAAGATAATCTAAATCATAAAACTCATTTATTTTATGTAAACATCAAAAGCCACCAAATAAACACGATTTAACAAACCTGTATTGATATAAATTTTCAGAATAAATTCATTAATGTTTATATATGTGTTAGGTAAACTATTTTCAAAATAATATTCAATCAATCAGTATTTCTGATAAATAAAAAATGAAAAAAACAAAAAAAATTAAATCTAATTTATATACACAATTCAAAGAAAAAATATAACTTTGTTCTTAGATAATTCCTATTTTGTATCAAATATCACAATACTAATTTTATTTTTTATTTTTTTATTGAAAATAATCTGTTATATTTATAAGTCCTGAAGATATATCATTCCATGTATAACGTTATCAATGTCCGTTCTATTTTCATTTGTATTATCAATTTATTTCATTGATTGTTTTTGGTATTGTCAGTATACAAATCTGTGTGACGTGGATATTGCAATGGGTAAATATATAAGTATCTATATGAATGAATAATCTGTATACATACACATATATATATATAACTGTATATTGGTTTAAATAAAGGTTGTAGGTGGTGTGGTACGGCGAGAATTGCGTTAATCGCTTGGAATACACACAACTTTCAACAATGTCACATGTTTCGACCTTTGGTATTCATATTTCGCACATTTCCATCAGATAGTACATGTATTTATCTGCCAAAACTAAATTTAGATAAAAAAAAAAATATATATATATATATAGCCCGACAGTATATCATTGATTCACTTGAATAAATCCAACCTCTGGCATGTGACTGTTGTAAAATAACTTGGAGATTTTGCAAATATAAATTTCATTATAAAATTCAAATATTTTTAGCATAAACATCAATGACCAATCACAGTCAGATAGAGATAATCTTTGGAGAAAAAAAAACAAAAAAACAAACAAACAATTGGACAAGTTGTCGAGACGATTTTTTAAATAATATCAAATTATTCAATCAATCACATAACACATTTCAAGATTATACAGTTTTTTCAATAGTATCTCACTAAATTGAAATTACATGGCTTCATGCCATTTTTAATTTGCAGTAGAGAGTTATATATATTCATATACGTTTATATGTTTATAACGTGTGTAGATTTTAATTAATCATAAATAAATGTCAAATTTCAAAACTAGATTGAAAATTCATATTAAAGTGAACTTGACACAACATCGATAATTGATAGTTGATGGTGACAGAGTGATGGCATTGAAAATAATTTATTTATCCTATCGATTTTTTTAGTGTTTTATATAAACAAAAAAGAGAAAGAAAAAAAGGGAATAAAAACTAATACAAGTTTCTCCTTTTGTTCACATTGACCATTATTTATATATATATATATTTTTTTTCATCATCATTATCATTATCATTATTTATACGCTAAAATATTCAAAAGTTTCACAATGTAAAAATATTTCTTAAAATTTTTCTCTCATATACGTACCACTAAAATGTTGACTTTAATAATTATGAAAGTATAATAAAATTACCACGAAAAAAGAAAAAAAAAAAAAAATTTTTTTAAATAAATAAAATAATATATATTTTTTTTTTTTTTTTTCATTAAAAACAGGAGGATGTACAGTACCTTTTCTCACAGTGTAGTTGTTACTTTTGAGATATTTATTATATCCATGATGGACAGTATCACTTGTATATAGTCCAAAAGTGTATACAGTGTGAGGCATCCCGATTTTAATTTTCAGAAGAAAACAAAAAAAAAAAAAAAAAAATGAGCAGCACCAGACTTGCATTAAATCATACCTGCCTAGCCGGATGACTGTTATTTGCTTCTACCTTCGGGATGTGGGCGCCCATTAATTTTCATTAAACGCAGACAAAATTCATCCGGAAGAGAGTGTGAATTGCCAGTAGAATGAACGACGAGAGCACGCCAAATTGTTGTGAATTTCGTTTGCAAATATGATAAATGATAACATTTTATATAGAAAAGAAAAATTGAAGAGAATAGAGAGGAGTTGGGAGGGGGAAAGAAATAAAAAAAAAAATAATAATAGAAAATTAAGAAAACAATGAAACTAATTATAAAGTATAGAATGATATTGAACAAAATTGAATGATATAATAAATAAATTTACCATCTGATGACAATAGTAACAGGAGAAATAATTAATTTGGAACGTGGGTATAAGTACATTGATCTCAAGGGGACCCATCATCGTGACCAATAATTAATTCGATTTGCAGACACATATGTATGGATAGTGGGTGTACTTAGTCCTCGAGTGCCATGCAAAAGCCACATCCAGAGACCAAAGCATCCCCTTCAACCCACAATTCTGCAATGTATCTGTAGCATATAGTATATACACTAGAGAAATGTATGACCAGAAATTTTCACTTACCCACCATCACATTGATTGTGTAATGTAATATTTCTAATGTATTCAAATTCATTGTTTCTTGAGTAGATTCTCACCTTTTACCAATTTTTTTTTGTTTTTTTTTTTTTTTTCCCCTTCAAATTTATTTGCTTCATTTCAAATCATCTATTATTTTTTTCTAATGTAAATAGTGAAATTAAAATTAATACTTGATAATTTTCAAAATAAATAAATTATATAAATTTCATATTTAATTTTTTTTATGATAAATAAAAATAACAATTTAATTAATTGATATCGTGAATTATTATGCATTAACTTACAGAATATAACTACTTCACATTACAATGTTTACTATTTACAAAATCTTATGGTTATATAACAAATAAATATTTACTTTTACATATATATTTATATTATATGTGAATGAGTGACTCTTGCACATAAAATGAATACTGTATATAATTCACGTACATGAAAATTTTTCCTTTTTTTCTTTTTTTATATTTATGTTTTTTTATTTTTTGTTTTTTTTTTTTTTTTCAATTTATTTTTCATAACTTTCATATCGTAAAATTCAATATCTCCAATGGAAATTGCACAAGTAATTGCGCCCTATATTATTATTACATTTATATTATTTACATGTATAACCCATTCACTATACAACTATTTATTACTATAATATCTGGACAATATAAGTGAAAAGGTACATCGCGATTCAATATATATTAATACTTAAAATTCAATGCATTCAAATAAAATCTTGTTCGGATTCAGCTAATATTTTCCAAGCCTACATATCATCGTTATAGCTGTACAGTCATTTCTATTATCCATTTAATATATACACACATGGTTTTTTTTATTTTTTATTTTTTTTTATATTTCTTATAGAATTTCTAGTATCACTATAATATTATTGGTATATACTTTTAATAAATAGATTCAAGTAAATTGAAATTATTTATAAAATTTCACTAGTCACGCGGGAGTATCGCACTGCAGGCAGATTATAAGCATTCGTATGTGTACAATAATATAATTTGACAATTTCATATTCACATTGAATTGAATCAATCAACGTACGTTTATAAATGCAAACAAATCAAATTATTGACATTTATATAAAAACGAAAAAAAAAAAAAAAAAAAAAATTAATGAGGCAAGTGAACAAGAGTATATCAAAAAAATTATTAAATAATATCTTATTCATTGCTAAAAATTGTTGTATGCATGTACGTATGAATCTATATATATATATATATATATTTTTTTTTTTTTTTTCATTTTTAAAGGACGAATTAGATAATAATTGAAGAGGGTAAATTAAAATTTTTTTCAATGTGACACCCACTTCATGAACACATAAAGTTATTACAAATGTAATAAAATTCTATTTCAAATCAATTAAAAAAAAAAAAAAAAAAAAAAAAAGGACAAATAACTTTTATTTAAAATACAAAAATTATTGCCTATCCAGTTTTATTATTATTATTAATATTTTTTTCAAATCTCTCCTCTGTACAACAATAATCATCGTTTATGATCACTACTCCTTTTTTTCTTCTTCTATTTTTTTTGTTTGTTTGTTTGTTTATTATTATTATTATTTTTTTTTTTGATACGGAAAAGAATCTGATTCTCTACCATTACACGCGCATTACACTAATATCCCATAATTACAAACATTTGTAATGTTCAACATTAAATACCGTTACTATCAGCGTCAGCAAATATTGCCTGCTTACACCAATTACAAGTGACGCTTTGACGAAAAAAAAAAAAAAAAAAAACAACAACAACAATAATAATAATAAAAATAAATAATAATAATAACGTCAAATAGTAAAGGCACTTTCCTGCTTGTATTTCAGCCACATTTTTAATGCGAAGAAAGTTGTGATTTTATATGGAGTATCGCGCGACCAATGCGCCAACTATTGAAAATAACATGATCATGATCAAATTGATCTGCATGCGAGATGAAACACCAGATCCAATAGAACACTCTTGTTCTGTATATGGTGCACAATGCGTCTGTGAATATCAAATAATAATAATAATAATAATAATAATAATAATAATTAAAAATAGAAAAAAAAAATTATCTGGCCATCGCTTACTTTAATAAATGTGATGGACATTCGTTCGAGAAAATTTTTCGTAAATTCCGCTGTTTCATCCCCACATCTGCGGCGAACTGTGTGATGTGAGCACGTCAGAAATTCTTGAAATGCACTGCACAACATTGCGAAAAAAAAAAAAATAATAATAAATAGAAAAAATTCATTATTTTAATTTCAATTATCATATATAAAAATAATAAAAATAAAAAACATGGTAGTAATAATAATAATTATAATAAATCATTTCCATCTGTTAGTTACGTATTAAATATCATAATATGTACGTTTAATGTATGCAAATTTTATAATTTTATATAATTTTAAAATAATAAATTACATTTTTGCTTTACTATTATTATGTACTTTTTTTTTTTCTTTTTTTTTTTTGTTCGAGATAATCAAATGTATGATACGCATAAAATGTAAAATTTCATATTCAATTGGTTAATTCAATAAAATTTGATATCAATTCTGTAATTGACGTTTATATATAAAAAAAAAAAAAAAAAAAAAATATTTGTGAGAGAACAAGGAAATTTGTCAATCAAAAAGTCTAGAACAAGAAAAATAATAACAAAGCAAAATTCCAAATGATCCAATTGAATATTGATGTGTCTTTTTCTTCTTTTTTTTTTTTTCATCAGCATTTTTGAATTTTTCAATGTCTCAATGAGTATGATAAATAATTATAATATAATGAGTGTCACATCGAGTTCCTGTCTCAATGTTAATTCATAATTTAACCAAGTGATTGCTGACGTTATAGTGTCAGAATACTTGGCCGGAAGTGTCAAGGCTGCACACGATACGCATACAATTTATTTAAAAAAAAAAAAAAAAAAAAAAAAAATTTTTTTTTTGTTTTCAAGTATTTTTATTTAAAAACTTACCAACAAACTAATTTCACCGGCTTGGATGATCTTGTGAGATTTTGATTTTCCAATTCATGCATAGACTGTTGATATTTTTTTGCGCACACTTCATAATCAGGTTTTGCTTTATGCATGCACGGCGCGTGTTTCAGAAAAGCTGTAACAAAATTTTTATCCGATTTTAGTTGAGGATTTTATTTATTTATTTATTCACACGTATATTATTTATACGAATAAAAATATCATATAAAACATATTAAAATAAAAAATAAAATGATTCATTATAAATTTTTTACAATAATTATACTGTGTACACTTACATTAATTGTATTGAATAAAATTTTAAAAAACAATACAATAATAAAATATATTTAAATAATTATAACAAACTTTTGTTGCATTAAATATAAAATGTTAAATTTCATAGTGTTTGCTTAATGATTGTGGTGGTTTCTGCGAATTATCAAGTTTGTCGAGCATACTTGGTATGGCTGACGGAATAAGTGGAGTGCGGGGGATAAGAGACGCAGTGAGGGTCAGGAAACGCTCTCAACTCAATAATGCAGTTGCCACTCTCGAGATTACTGTGGGACACGATTATAGATCCCGAAATGTCCACCAATGCAGGTGTCACTAATGCACGTGAATAACATTAATCATTAATAATCTGTATCCAAATGAAAACAAAACAAAACAAAACAAAAAACAAAAAAATAAAATCTTATATTAAATTTAATACTTCAATACTTGTATATTTACCATCTTGATAGGGGCTGTCTTGACATAATTCCATTATCGCCATATTAACACCCTTGTACATTGCATTGAAATTCTCACGTTGGCTTTTTTTCATACATCTCACTGTATACATTCTTATACAGCTCATGCCCAATTGTAAATCTCTGCAAGCATAAAATTATCATAATTTCATATTAAAATAAATCATAAAATATGCGAAAAAGAGGAAAGAGGAAAAAAAAAAGAATAATAATAAATAAATAAATAAATAAATAAATAATGTATATTTTAAATATAAATGAACACGCGTGATATTATATTCGTTGGGAAATTTAGTCTTGCATTGACCTCTCAACTTCATATTATATATCAAGTTAATACTTGAAGAACGATGAAGCACTAGAAATTAAATCGACTGGAAGCATCGTTTGCTATGATCTTAAATCAAGTAATGGGCAAGCTTTTACAAGTGGACTTGGTCGTATTTTCAATATAACGATATAACGATTGAAGATATTCAAACTTGTATAATGAAATGCAAATGTTATATATAGAATGTGCTGAATAGTTTTCAGATTAGTCAGTAAATAATTGTTCAAACAAAGTAATTCTATCACTGTATCACTAATTCATATCAAAATACATAATAAACAAAACAAAGAAAAAAAAAAACAAAAAAAAAATTTATTTATAACTATTATATTAATTAAATATCATTGTATATAATAATGATGAATTTTTTTTTTTTTTTTTTTTTTTTTTTTTGTTGAATTATTGAGATATCAGGAAATTTCTTTTATTTTTATTCACATTGAACAAATCAGAAAATAACTATACTTGGATTCATCTAATATTTATTTATCATGAAATTTTTAATAGAAAAATTTTAAATAATAATGAACATCGTGAGCGAGTGAAAATTATTATTATTATTATTATTATTATTATTATTATTATTATTATTGTTATTCTTTCTTCGTTTTTTTAGTTTTTAATTCATTTAATTTTTACACGTTAATTGAACGTGATTAATACAAGAACAGAATTTTTACAATGAAACAAACGAATGGAGAAAAAAAAAAAGAAAAAAAAAAATACTCACGGACAAAGGGTCTGTAGCTCTGTCTTGGTTGTGACGAAACCCAACTCATTGTTGTCGGCAATTTTTCCAAGTGGTTGTGTACATTTGACAAGATCCTCGTGACCACAACCTTCTCCCCGACAACTTGCCAACACTGCAAATAATTATAAAACAAAATGAAATATTACTCATGACATAAAGATTGAAAATGAAAGAAATGAAAAAAAAAAAAAAAAAAAAAAAGTTTATATATATAAATAAATGAATAATAATAAATATTATATATAAAATTAATCCAGCAATGAAATAAAAAAAATAATAATAAATAAATAAACACACAGTCTAACCAATACGCACTCGATCTACTTGGCTCAGACATATTTTTTTTTTTTGTTGTTGAGGGGGAGAACGAAATCTTCTCTTAGAATATTTTTCTTTTTTTTAAATTTTTTTAAATCAGATTAAGCAGATTACCGTCAGACCAACCACATTTAAAAGTAGACACAAGAAATTATCATTGAAATATGTGGGTATATATATATATATGAGAAAACACGACTGTTTATAATGTTAATTTCGATGTACACGTCATTAGAGAATATGAATTTTCATTGGAAATTGTGTATGTATACGCACAAATACGTACAAAATCACATGTCATTTAACGTTATTTTATTCGTAAAATTTATATAGCCAAACAAAAATATAAAAACAAAAATAAATAGACATATGTTGATGTATATATTATATATACATCAACACTCATTCAATACACGTCAGTATTTTAATTTAAAAGGATAGTTTTTTTTTTTTTTTTTTTTTTTCGCTTTTACGTCGGATGAGATACTGTATATTTTCATATTCATTTATCATCATTAATATATATACATACATTATCGTATGCAATTTTTATATAGACACTGACATTAAGTTAAAAAAGAAGAAGAAGAAAAAAAAAAGAAAACATAATTTTGTAACAATTAGTATAAAAAAATTTTTTTGAAAAATTAATATATCGACAAAAAAAATTTATTTTTAATTCAATATAATTGTGATTTGTGGAAAATTAACGTAATATCGAATATACGGAAAAATTTATAAATTTAAATTCAATAGTAAATAAAAAAAATTGTATAGAAAGTTTGTAGACCGTTGCTAAAGTTAATGTCACCCAAAGTATTCTTCAACAAATACAAACAAACAAACAAACAAACAATAAAAAAAATTTGAAAAAAAAAAGAAAAATAATAAAAAAAAAATAATGAATGAAGAATATTCACAATAATTTCAAATCGCAAGAGGAATATTAATAAGTAACTGATTTATTATTACGTTTTTTTTTTATTTTCTTTTTGTTTGGCCATTCAACTTGGAAGAAATAAAATTATATTTAATAATAAATAAATATGAATATGATGTATATATAATATATAAATGATAATTGAACACTATACTCATATCGTACTATATAAAATATTGCAATTACATATGTAAATAGACATATCGATTTTAATGATCCAATTAAATTCCCGCAGTATTTTTTTTTTTTGTTTTTCATTATATTGCAGTATTAACTTAAACAAAAAAATTTTCCTATGGTATTTTTAATTACTAATATACTTTTTATTACATGGCAAATAGTTTGATTTAAAAAATATATGCATATAATTGGATTGAATGAACGAATGTTTGAATTAAAAATAAAATTGAATGGGTATTTGTCGATATTATATCGATACACAGACATTTATATTTGTATAATTAACTGTAATATTTTTAATTCATCGCAATATTGCAAATTTATATATATATCTAAACACAGAGTCTACAATTATCGTTGTCTACATTTAGGTATATATTTATGTTTAATGAACAAAATTATATGTAATAAAATATTTATTATGTGATATCAGAAGATTTTTCATAATATTAATCAAATATAAAATATGACAATTATTAAATGATTTTATTAAATAATTAAATATTATTCTCATATAAAATTAAATTATAACATCAATATCACAATAAAAATAAATAAATAAATTTATATATTTATTATTCGTAATTACACGTGTGTATTTGCAAAAAAAAAAATAATTAATTAATACACCACATCTGTTACTATACTTATAAGAGTAAAATAGAATGAATGAATGAATGAATTATAGTCTTGTACTCCATAAATTCATAGTCATTTTCCAAAATACTCTATACACATACAAACATTATAGTTTCCCCATTCGTGCCACCCATTTCCATTCTCGTCTTCACCTCCACATCCACCCACCCTCGTGAGAGAGAAATTACAGGGACATTACGTGTCGTTGGGGGTTAGTTAATTTCACCACTCCCCAACACTGGGGACACAGTATATAGAATAGCGATTTTCATCCCCATCGTGCAATACCATAGACCCAATAAGTTGAATAAAAATATATACTTGAGATATAATACATAGATAAATGAATAAAAAAAAAAAATATATATATATATATAAAAAAATATATAAAAGAAAAAAAAAATTTTTTGTTTTTGTTTTTTTTTTTTGTTTCCAATTTTTATATAGAATTCAATGAGTGAAAAGAAAAATGTTCTTTTTCACCTTCACAAATCAACGAAATTTTTTATGTATATAAAATGTAATTAAACAAACAAAAAAACACTACAAATATATATATATATATATTAATTTAAACAATAATATGTGATGTATGTGGAAAAATTGATAATTTTCAGCAGCAATAAATTCAACTGATTGGTTCAATTATTTATATATATGAAGTATATAATACATATATGTGCGTTACCGTGCACGAGTGAATACGACAGTCCAACACAGCTCACAAGGCCAGACTACTTCTTCGCTTCTCATTGGTTGAATTTGCATCGTACGACACACTCGTCGTGTGTTATAAATACACTGTCTCTTACGTGCGTAACCCCTTTGATTCTCACCCGTCTCACCTGCCTATATCTCATATATATAATACATAATTACAAACACTTATTAAATATATCTGTATATGTATTTATTAATTCATAACTTTCCAAGTCTAGACTTGCGGGGCTCCCATTGATATTCATCTACATCACAATTATATCCTTATCATATATATATATATATATATATATTTTTTTTTTTCATTAAATTATGCGATAAATCGAATGTGATAATTATAATCGTATTGTGCTATTTCCACGTGGCTATTGTTGTACACACATGTCTCAGTTTTATCATTACTCGATACCTAAAATGACTCTATTTTTTTTTGTTGTATCTAATCCGGCATTATAATATAAATCGCGTGACTCTGTAGGTCATGGGTTTCTTTCTTTCTTTCTTTCTTTCTTTTTTTATTATTATTTTTTTTTTCTTCTTCTAATTTAGTGAATATATATATGTATATATGTAATAGTGACAGGGTTATTTTTTATTTGTGAATAATTTTGAATGGGTGATTTGCCCTCTATATTTAATTTTTAAGTCACTGATTTCTGTTAATTTTTTAATTCTATTTTTTTCTCTCTGCTCTTTGATATTTTATTTTTATAAATAAAAACTTACTGAAGATTTATATATTGAAATATTTACACGCATACACACAGTATTTGACGATTTTCACGTGAGAGAAAAAAACAGAAACAAAAAAAAAAAAAGAAAAAAAAAAAGTTAAATAAATGTACGATGGCTGAGTCTTTTAAATTACATTGTAAAAAATATATTAATAATTAAAATGCATTTTATGTCCTTTTTTTTTTCTTTCCTTATGTCGCACGTCATTTTATTGTGATTGCTGATTGTTTCGGTGGAGAAATTTTGTCAACATTTTTACTGTTATTGTTTATTTTATTGATTACAATGATGCAGATTGCGGCAGTTATTTTATGTTTTTTTTTTTTTTTTTTTTTTTTTTTTTTTTTTACGTTTAATTAGAAAACAAAAAAGTTATTAACAACTTTCATGGTATACACATATATATTCGAGTGTGACACTGAAGTTTATTGATAAATATATATTCAACTTTATAATTACTACTTAATTAATTAATTAATTTTATTTATTTATTTATTTATGTATATACGAATATTTGACCTTCACTTACTACAACTTCCTACGTATCAATTGAATATTTTATTTATTTATTTATTTATTTAATTTTTTTTTTCCACCATACATTGAAATTAAATATAAGTATTTAATCTACATTGGCCAATACTTTCTTCTCAATTGCAGTAGTTTATTAACCCCCCGTCACTTACATATGAATTTTGTGATTTTAATCTGCGACATTTGTCAAATAATATCTCACATATTATTTTTCATGTAAATAAATTCACGTTGAAGGTTAATCAGTAATAAAAAGGAAAGAAAAAAAAAAAAAAAAAAACAAGAAAAGAAAATCACCGAGTGTTGAGGGTTAATGTTGGTCAATGACTCAATAAATAAATAAATAAATAAATAAATAAATAAAATAATAATGATAAATAATACGAGTTAATATCAAGTGTTTTGTTATGATATAAATTATAAATAATAATAATCAATTAAATTATAATAATATGTTGATTTTATAAATAATTATATATAATTGTAGTAAAATAAAATTTTATACTAGTTAAATAAACATAAACTACGTAATGAGATAAGTTTTTGATAGCCAAGAGATTGCAAAAGTGAGAGAACAAATGAGAAAAAGAGAGAGAGAGAGTGAGAGAGAGAAAGATGACATGAAATAATTTGTCGACAGTAGACTAATCATACGATGAGACATCGGAGGCAGCGGCAGCAGCGGTGGGAGAGTATAAGCGACGATTAAATGTAGAATTGCAAAAAAAAAAAACGCGTGAGCGTATGCACACCCATCTACTTAACCAATAGCACATCTCTACGTCATCTCGTACGATGTAACGGAAGAACTGTACCCACGTGGTTGGAGTTGAATTGTGAGAGTGAGTGAAAGAGAGAGAGAGAGAGAGAAAGAGAGAGCAACACACATACACACACACACATACACGCGTTATTTTCAGACACGCAATCACGCCACAACTCTAACTTTCAACACGTCTCGCGGATCATTCGAGATTTTTTACTGTTAAAAAAAAAAAAAATAAATAAATAAATAAATAAATAAATAAATAGAGAATAATATCAAATTTACTTGTTTTTTTTTTCTCTTTCTTTCTTTTTTTTTTTTTGTTTTTCTACGTCATACTCCTATTGTATCGCAATAATTAATAAATGTATATAAGGAAAAATAAAAATAAAATAATTACATAAATTGTGTTTACTCGATAAAATGTAAATAATAATAACAATAACATGTATATCAAGAAATTAGTTATGATCTTACGTATGAATAATTGAATGTCTAAATAGACATCGTGTTATGCAGATGATTGACAATAATGAAATAAACACAAAAAAAAAAAAAAAAAAAAAAAAAACCAAGTCAAAGTGACAATTAACGATTGTAAACAAATCATTTATCATCGATACATATTAAAATAAATTATATACATTATTTTGTGTATACACAACATGAGTGCACCTAATAAAATGTATTTAATCGAATGTTGACAACAAGAAAAAAAAAAAAAAATTAAATAATAATAATAATGAATAAATAAATAAATGAATAAAATTAAATATTAAAAAAATGTATAATTTATATTATTTATTTATTGTTTATATTATTATTATTATTTTTTTTTTATTATATTTTTTTTTTTTTTTTGATAATTAATATTATATATTTTACTTACGTGAATAAAATGCTGTTATGTACAATGCAAATAATGATAATTGTTTTTCCGCGACGTTTCTCATATTGTGTCTTGATAATATTTTTTTCTTTTCAATAATAAAATTTCACCACAAAATTATATTAATATATATAAATATTATACAATTCACTAAATCACTACACACAAAACGTGGGGAAAAAAAAAAATAAATATATATATATATATATATAAATCAATCAATTAATCGAGAAAATTCAATTGATATTAAAAAATAAAAAAAAATTATTATTACTATTATTATAATTATTTAAACACAAATCTACATAAAATGTAGAATAAAAAAAAAAAGAAAATTATTTTTTAATTTTTATTTTCTTCTTTATCTGTAATGTTTTTTTTTAAATAAATTGTATTCAATATATATACAAATACACACATATATATATAATATAATATAATATAATACAATATATATATAGTGAATAAACCCCCGTGGACTAGATGTGCAGAGAGAATACGTAAATAATAAAAGTCTGCTGATTGTACGACCGGCAGTACACGACTGATTTTCGCAGTTGCGAACGCACGTTTTGGCGGTACTCAGCTTTGAAGCAATTTAACTACGTTGCGCATGCGCATCGCGCTCACGCCACTGTATCTCCTTCTCTTCGCCTTCTCCTCCCTCTGTATAGATACCAAAGCAATAGTCCTCCCTCTCCCCTCCCTCCCCTTTACTCCTTGATGCCTGCCCTTGCATCAACTCAGGCCACCGGGCCGCGAGACTCGCAATCGGATCGACAAGCCGGTTCTTTTTCTTATCCTTCTTTCCGTCTCTTTCTGTAATACACATATATATTACGTACTATACACACCATATACATACGTATACAACGTCAAACCACTTTTTTATTTTATCATATTCTCTTTTATCTCTTTCATTCGTTCTCACTCTCACTTGTATTATCCCACTCTTGAATGTCTTTCTGGGCATTTTTACACATGCACACATACACACACACACGCGCGTGTATACGCTCACGCACCAACACTTGTGGTGACGTCAAGTCATCTTATATTTTTTATTATGGATGATTATAAGTACATCTAATCATTGTATCAGTGTAAACTCTCTACTACTTTCTTTCTCCTTCACTCTTTCACATTTATATGTATACGAGAGACGTATCTTGGATATACTTGGGAGAATTCATGTAATTCTATTATTTCGCATATTACAATATAATGAATTCTAGAGCTTCCCATAAATTTTTTTAGTATAATTGAAAATTGTATATTACATATATATATATATATGTTCTCAAAAAAATTATTTGAAATTGTGACTTCATTATTTTTTATAATATACAGTTTCAAATGTTATAAATCATGAAATGAGATAATTCATTGATTTTTCTAGGTTTTCTTTTTTTTTTTTTTTTTTTTTTTTTTTTCTTCTGTTTATTTCACGTGTTAAATTGTAAATTTATATATAAATACGTAAAGAGAAATTTATTTATATGAATTTCAATTATTTTTACATTTGCTATAAATAAATAATAAAGTTTTTTTTTTTTGTTTTTTGTACTAATCAAAGTGAATAATTGAAAATTCATCCATTTGGTAATTTCGGTTTGTCTATGAATAAAATTTAATTAGAAATTTTTTTTTTTTTTTTTTTTTGGGTAAGTCAATATCTTTCTGTATCAATTTCATTTAAATTATATTTAATAATAAATATATATTGGATATAGAGTATATAATGGAACGATACACTCAGGGTAATAAATTATCTATATTATTAGCAAACTCTCGTATACATATAGATCACAATGAATACTAATTGTAAAGTACATATATTGTATATTACAAACTTGAAAAGCATACAAATATGGTATATCGATAATTTAATATTATTTACTATATAAATATCATCATTGTTATATTAGAATATAAAGTTAAATAATAATTTAATTGAATGACAGTTCATTAATTTTCTTGTATTAAGAGTAAGAAATATTAATCCACTCGTGTTGATGTTGTATTGATTCGAAATTATTCCATGTTTATACTAATTTATAGAAATTATTTCGAAAAAAAGAAAAAAAGTCGAGTGATATTTATTTTTATTGATAATAATTAATTGACAGTATTTCATATTTTTTTTTTTTTTTTTTCCAAGTTTATAAATTTCTATTATTGACTTTTCTTCTTTTATGATTAATTTAGTTCTATTAGTAGCATGAAATAAAAACATCAAATAATTGATCCGGATTGTGACAGATTTTATTATGAATAATAAAAAAAAAAGAAGATTTTTATGACAACTACTCACTGTGAAATTTGTGATTATATTCACAATTTATAAGAATAAAAATAGTTAAATAATCAAAAATTAATAATAATTTTTATATTTATTGAAAGAGATAAATCGAAATATTATAATTGAAATAGAATATTTCAATTATAATGAACATTCATTGACATTTGACTACTCATAATATAATAATAAAAAAAAGAAAAGAAAATCCTACCTGAAATATTAACTCGTAGTTGTGGTGTTGCTGGTTAAACGATGAAAATAGAAGTGAGAGTAGAATAGACAATCTCGATAATGCAAATTAAATTAATGATGGAAGGCGAGAGGGGTCTTACTTATTATTATTCTGTGCACTCTTGTCACAATCACAACGTGTAGCTTACACTTGTATCTGGAACAGAGGGGAAATATCTAATATTTACAAAATTTAATAGACAAGCAAATTTATCATTCAATTATTTTTCCGTTTTGGATGTAAAAATAGGAATTAAAGCCGTGACCAATTCTGACATTCTTTTTTTTTTTTTTTTACTTTATTTTACGAATTATTATTCAATACACATCATTTATCTTTTGAAAAAATAACGCTATAATTTTCCACGACTTCAAGTGAAAAAAAAAAAAAAAAAAAAAAAAAAAAAAAAAAAAAAAAACATGATCTACTTTTAATTGAATCTTATTAAATGATCGTATTCGTGATTTTTCTATTATACAATCAGAAACTCGTGAAAAGGATCACAAATACGAACGAAAGTTAATGAGCAGCAATTTAAAGCCACACAAAGTATTGAAAAGAAAAAAATCACTGAATATTTTATATTTGAAAACTTTTTTATGAAAAATAATAATAATAATAATAATAATAATAAACTATCAAAGTAGTACCTGAGTTCATGATAATTAATATCAAAGTATAATCAAACACAATTATCTCGCATATTTTTTTTCTTTAATTTCTCTAGGAAATATAAATAATTCTGGAAATTATTTTATTATAAATTTACGTTTATCATTAGGTAAACAAATATATATATATATTAACAAAAACAATTTGAACAAAAAAAATTTTCAAGTTCATTGAGTATTATATTTTGGTGTGAAGCAAAGTTATAACGTTGACAGCCACATGAAGATGTAAAATGTCATGAAAAGAAATATAGATGAGTAAATAAATAAAGTAAGGAGAGGAAAATAAGAGATACATAGTGGGTCGTAAAGTACGTAGTTAATTTAACAAGTTTTTAAAGCCTTCGTGAGTTGGCGTGAATGTAAAGAATATATATATATATATATAGCAGATGAGCTAGAAATTTTTCATTGGGAAGATGGTCAAATAAGCACGTGCCAAACTCTCTTTCTTTCTTTCTTCCTCTCATTGTATATATGAGAGTACTCAGTTAACTACTTACCTCCTGTGCACAACTACCAAGAGCTATGTGAGATGGAAATAAGGCCAGAAAACTTTTCTGATATCAGACTGATCGTTAATCATATGGCCTTTTTTATCCCTTTCTTCAATCTCACTTTATTTTGTTATCACATTAAATTATTCATATATACTCTTCATAATACACCAAGTAAAGCTCTTCAACACAATCGAGTCTATACAGTTACAATTCAATGTGTGGCGCATTTTTATTTTTATTCTTTTTTTTGTTTTTGTTTTTGTTTTGCATAAATTGAAAAAAAAGAATTTTCTTTAATATTTTTCATTTAATTTTGAATTATGTTTAGTATATATATGTAATAGCTAATTGTGAGCATTAACTTTGAACATTTGTAAGTGATTGAGTTTGCAAATAAAATGAACTTCGCTTTATTATATTTTTAAATCACAATCTTGAGAATAATACCTAACGAAGTCATTTGAGAATTATACAAAATGATTAAAAATATGATTAAGCTAAAACTTTTGGTTTCTTTGGAATTCATATAAAATTTTGTTTTATATAATTTTTAATGTGTGAAAAAAAGAAAAAATTATTATTTTTTTTTTTTTTTAAATTTAACCACAACGGAATACCGACTGATGATGACATAATTCAAGTTAATTTTATAATAAAAATAAAAATTATTCTTGACCATAATTTCAATAAATCTTTCCATTTCAAATATTTCTTTACTAGCAATTGATACATTTAAAAATAAATTCAAGTACATTTTTTTTTTTTTTTTTTTTTTTTTTTTTTTTTCACTGTGTGTAATAATTTTTAATTGAATAAATACCAGTAAAAATTTTTAAAATTTCGGATCAAGTCTTGTGTCAATAAATCTAAGAATATTATTGTGAGCACCAAATACATAAATTTTCGTATATTTTATTGTTTAGCCAAGTTATTCCTTTAACCTTCATAATCAACAGTCATGATTTAATTATTTATTGAATTTAACGTAAATAATCATTTGTAATTCCAACATTTGTTCAGTTTTTCATTTTCTTCTTTTTTTTTGTTTTTGTTTTTTTTTTTCTATTTTATCATACATATATGTCAAATGTGTGTTAATTGTTATTAGATGCACTGTCAAAAATGTCGAGTGTGTGCGTAACCAAATCGCTCATAATCTTTCAAGTGATTATACTAATTTAATTTTAATCAATGGTATAAACATCAAGACAATAAATGTATACGAAATATGTTAATTATTATGTTGATGAATGTTTCTAAAAAGCGTACTTAATTGGAATTCTTTTATTAATTAAACGTTTCAATAAAATTTCACTTATTATTATAATTATAATTATTGTTATTTTTTATAATTATTATTTTTTTTTCTTACTTTTGGCCCATGATAAATGTCACAGATACCTTTATTTGTCCGTTGATAAATGTGTCAATGATGCAGTGCCGTGATGAATTATTTCTATGGCGAAACTTTGAACAGTTGACCGAAGCGAAAATAAAAATTGAGAACGAGTGATATGACACTGCATCGACATTTATTTACAAATTTATTTTTATCCAATACATATATATATATGTATTATTCTTATATGTAAATATATGTATGCATAATTTTTTTATCTTTTGGAGAAAATATAAAAATTCCATAAACTTTCTACATTGTTTATTATATGTTTAAAAACTACGCGCATTAATAAAAATATAGTAATTTTAATTCCTCTAGAATAAAATATTTACTCTTCATTCATTGTTTTATCTCTGTATCGTCGCACATCAGAATAGTTTGACAATTATTTAAGCGCAAAATATACGGCCGAATTGTACGGCTAAATCTCAATTGTTTTTGTGAAATACCGAGAAAAAAAAACAAAAAACAAAAAAAAAACGTATTCAATACACATTTAGTTTAACGACTGTCAAAAACCAACTATTTATCCAAGTGCCAAGTAATTCATGTATGTAAATGTATTTCAATTTAAACGAATTATCCGACATATGATTACATAGATTGAAGAAAAATGTTTTTCATCATCAAATTCGTAATTTTTGTTTTTATCACAATATATGTATAATGTCAATGATGATAATAATCTCAAGTACATCATTGTCTAGACTATCACAAACATTAACATTGTAGAATTGGTACATTATTTATTTTCAGCCATTTAAATTTTATATTTTACATTCGACGACATTGAATTCACTCATTTATTTAATAATTTTTCAAATTAGATTTTTTTTTTTTTATTTGTAATTTATTGAATTGCAAAATCAAAATCATCGAATTTACATGTGAAATTAGTGAAAGTAAAATCATTTGAAATCTAAATACAATCGGAACTTTCAACAGCACTGGATAATCATCAATGTGTATTGAATATCGATTGAGTATGATGAAAATACCTGTAGTAAATTTGATTGATCAACATTTGACTGATTTTACTTATGATAATTTTTATCGTATGCCATAATAATAATATAATAATTGGTATGTAAACCATTATTCTGTAATTATACTCGTAGGCCACTACGAAACATTTGCGTTTTTTCTTCTTCGACAATAGTTCACATTAAGCTTCTTCGTGGAAAAATACTATACGGTGTATGATCACCTCTATATACTAGTCATAGCAATTAAAAAATTTCTCTTCCAATTTATGATCGTACATTTTTATCGATATAACTTTATAATAAACATCTAAATTGTATTATATACAGGGGAAAAAAAAGCAAAAAATTGTCAGACTATTGATGATTATTTTAAGATATAATAAGTACATCGAAATTTTTTAATCACATCTTCTGCACTTATTACGTTCTCATAATAGACTTGCAACTTGTACTTGAACGACAATTATTGCGTTTATAATTTGTACTAAGTTGTGTTTTGACATCAATTCAACAACAATAGCTGCAAAAATAATTGCTATTGTTGGTATTAATTAGGTCACTAATTTCTTCAATTAACCCTCTACAACAACGTGAACTCCTGAGTTCACGTATTCTCATAAATTATGATTTTTTCAGTTTTACATTTTTTCCTTTACTTATTTATTTATTTATTTATTTATTTTTCAGAATGGTATTTATTAAGTGTAACTATTATTTAAAAATAATTTTGATACCAAACTTGATAATTGTGAGATCGATTAAATATTTGTTATGATTCTTAATGAAGCTATTACTACAAATTTTTGTGATTACTAAAACATGAAAAGAAATTTTTCACAAAAGTATTGTACTATTGTAAACAAAGATAAAAAATAAAAATATTTGTTATAGAGGATTAAAAAAACTTGAAATTTTACAGATATTTTTATGTGTTGAAATAAAGGGGTATAAATGGCATAAATTTTCTCTTGAATTGTGAGAATATGTACATGAATAATAAGCAAAGAGAATTAACCTTACCATATTTTAATTAAATTTATAATTTGCAAATGAACGTTATTTTATAAGAAAATTATGTCGAAATTATATAATTTTGCACGATATTGTAAATCGAAATGATTCACTAAAATAAATATGATAAGAAATTCTCTCATCAAATCGTAACAAAAAAGAAAAAATTTTTTTTTTTTTTCAAAAAGTAAAGAAAAAATAAAACTTAATATTTATCAATAAACAGATTACTTCTGAATTATCGAGTGAAAAACAATATTACAACGTAAAACTGATTTTATAGCACCATATCTGATATTATTTTATAAATGAAATTCAAGAATATTTTTCACTAAATAATTATTTGATCATGGAGGTCAATGATATAAAATAATATGAAGACTATTGATTGCAGTATTAAAAATTATATACACTATTTACATTTTATCAAGCGCATTATTTGCAACTTTATATAGCTTTATGCTGATCAGAGTTATATAATTATTGTATTTTTCATTATTATCATTATCGAGTATTTTCTGTTTCATCAATCTCGAGTAAATTCATAAATTTATGTGAACAATGTCAACATAGAATTTATGCACTTGCCATGTAATTATTGCAATTTTTTATACACCCCACGACAAATATTTAAATGTTTTTTTTTTTTAAACAACTCCAGATTGTAACGTAAGCAGATATGTCGTTGGATCATAATATCCAGCTAAATAATATATATCGTTGATATCGTAAATAGTTAAATATCTCTGTGGCTCTTTCTCCAGTTTTGCCGCATAATCACATAGAGGAAGAACCTCACATTTATGTGAAATTGTTTGTACATCATTTTCATCCATGTGCGGTGATTCAAACAAGGCACCCTAAAATTTCATGGCATTACTGAATAAGGCATCTGTTATTTTAATCATACAACATGTAAATAAAATTAAAAAAAAAAAAAACATTATCATATATTAATATATTACCGGATACTTCAAGTTAGCTGGGGCCCCCACTGTCTCCTCTGGATGATAAAACCATTTGACTTTGACAATCATATTAGAATTCGTAGTTTCCCACATTGATTCAATTCTTCCAATGTATGGTCTATCAGGCCTACCAGTTGAAAGAAACACTGCACTATCGCCAATTTGTATAGCTTCATTTCCTCGCTGAATCGCTTTGAAAAATTGTTTTTTCGCTCTTCCTTTTGCTCCTGGTCTTCTATATCCCTTACCTGACCATTCCCATAATTGACGTGCCGGTAAGAAAGCGGCCATCTTACTCCTACTCTCAACTGTCTCTTGTCGATCTTTCGTCTTTGATTTTTTCTCGGATTTTTTCAACTTGTCTGTTTTTACTATTGCCACTTGTTCTTCATTTACTTTTGGTAATTTTGATGATTTTGATGATGCCACGACAACATTATCTACATGTTCCAGCTCATTGATGACTGATGATACTTCATTTTTATCAATTGCACTTTCATTTGTATCCACTTCACTTATATGACCAGAACAACTATCACCACCACTAAAATGACTGCCTTCACTATAACTAGCATGATGACTGTGTCGACGTTTATGCTTGCGATGTTTTCTATGTTTGTGTTTTCTGTGCTCTTCACAACACTTGTGTCTTCGATGTTTTCGTTTACCATCATCAATGAATTCCACATCTTTGAGACGTTTCAATTTATCCCGTCGTCGTTTTTTTAATTTTTTACGTTCACGATACTCGTCCAAACTTGTCTCATTGAAATTACTAATTTTTTTTACAATTTCCGTATTATTACTATTTACATTTGATGTAGACTCAGATGTTGATTGTGAATTTAATAATTTTATATTAGCAGGATGTTTATCATCTGTTGATGTTGATGTTGATGTTGATGTTTGTCTTCGTCTTTTACCTAAAGTTAGTAGAGGATTGGGATCATACTCAACAACGGGATAATCAGGCTGCAAAAGTCTAATATCATTGAGAGCAATTTTCCCACTATCGCCATCGTCAAATTCGACGCTGACAAATTTTTCATCGAGCTCTGAATCAGGATCAGACGGCTCCACCGATGTTCCAGGATAAAGGCAGCGATATTGTTGACTCCAATATGCACACAGTCGTGTACCTGGTGGCAATTCCTTCGTTGACGTTGGACAAATTTCAACAATGGCATCTCGAAGAATTTCTTCACGCGAATGTATGTGAGGTCTATTACCCCTTTCACCATCAAGTGTAATGGCATAGATATCAGGTGCTTGAACTGCACTCAATCTTCCTGCATAAAAAAGTCCACCCATTGCCGTTAAAACTCTCATTTGATCTATCGATAGATGTGCAGATGTTAATTTACATTTATTCGTAATATTATCGATATTCTCCATTTTTTCAGCTTTTGCTACACGAGCACATTCTTTACACTCTTTACATTCAGATGATTTTCGTCGTTTTGATTCTTTTTTATCTGTACAATCGGTTTTATGCCGTTGTGGTGATGATGACATTGATTTTCGTTTTTTCTTTTTTAATTTTTGACATTTATCTGGCGTATTTTCATTTTTATCTGTAATTATTTCGTTCAAAGATTCATGTATTGGCGGCTGTTTTGATAATTGATGATGCTCTATCAATAATTTATTTTTTTCATTAGTAATACCTTTTGAAGAATCATTTAATTCTTTGTTTATTTCAGGATTACATTCATTTTCCATTACCTCAGTAGCAATTGACGATTTCCATTTCATTACATGTCTCTCTAATTTTACTTCTTGGCTTAACTTTGCCTTTTCAGCAATTATCGAACATATAACATTTTTATTATGCAACGGAGTTTGTTTAACTGGTTTTAATATTCTTGATTTTGCTGTTTTATTAATGCCCTTTGTAATACCTTTGACATTAGATACACCATATTTAAATGAAAGCGAATTGTGATTTCCTTTACCATTATATTTACATTGATGTTGTTTATTTTTTGAATTAAGCAAATAGCTAATTAATGAACTCTTAGTTCGTGATTTTTTTGATACAATTGTTTCCGTAAGATGTTTAGCACTCGTTGATGTACACATAAATTTTCTTGGTCGACCAACTTTGCGTTTTTTCGATGCTGAAATAGAGTTTGAAGTGGTTGATGTTGGTGATGCTGCATCATAACTCATCGTCACCACGCTATTAATTACTTCATCATCTGCATTAGTAATGTCAATGGATGATACTGCTTCCGGTGTAGTGTGTGGCGACACGGATATTGGTATACTTGGAATACTGTCTAATAATTTAATATGACTTCTAGGCTCACCCAATTTTACGAGATTAGCATTACACCTTGGTATAGATAATACAGTTGGACTTGGTGGTGGTGGTGGAGCGATGTCATTACATGATTCTATTGAAGATTTCATTGATAATTTATCTTCTTGCTTATTGTCAATTGACAAGGACTCATCTTCAGAATTCCTTTTTTGCGACCCTTTATGATAAATAAGATCCTCTTTTTTCGGTGAAAATTTAGATAATTCTATTTGTTTTTGTTTATATTTTTTTTGTATTTCAGCTAATTTTTCTCTCATATTTAACTCCACAGCATCCATATTAGAATGCGGCCGCCAGTTATCATCATTATTTTTTTGTTTAGATGTATTAATATTTATTTGATCACAAGAAATCGAACTTTCATCATTAATTGTTTGATGATTAAGATAATGATAGGCGGATGAAAATGATTTATTTTTCGAATTTTCTGTTTCAGAATCTGTACAATCATCATCAGCATCTGCTTCATATTCATGCGAAAAATTTATAACATTATCAACAACAACAATATCATTACATATTTTATCTTTTTCAATTTTTAATTTGTCAATTTCACTCGGCTGAGAACACTTTGTAATATTACAGTCATTATCATTATTATTATCATTATTGCTATCATTTTTATTTAAATTTTGTTTTTCTACAATTTGTTTTTCATCTTTTGTGTGCTCCTGGCCATTTACTTTACCAAGATTTATTAATAATATTCCGGCATGTGAAATTTCATCAGAATTTCCTGAATTTTCATAATTTATATTTCTTTTTGGTACATTGTGTCCCACTTCTTCCATAAAACGTTGCTCAGCTAAAGCACATAAAAGTCCCAAAGGACTATCCACATCATTATTATTACTTTCTTTTTGCTGATCGAGAGAATTTTCCTTGATAGGTGAATTTTCTGCTGGCTTTAGTTGTTCCAATTGTGCAATGCTATTTGATAACAGTTCGAGTCCACTTAAATCCACATTAGACTTTTGTTTTGTATGAACTTTATTAAATGCGTCACTGGAAATCTTATCCGTCTCTTCTTTACTATCAATTTTAGAATCGGGTGTATTTGAAATAGTCTCACATAATTCTGAAATACATTTTTTTAATCTATTATCTGACTTTATATTTTGAGAAGTGGCATCGGATTTTGTTGGATGAATATCATTTTTTTGTTGTTTACAATCGGTTGATTTTTCGAGGGTCGTGCAATCGTGGAGAGCTGCAGCTGCCGCATTTTTTTTCAATTTTTCCACTACATTTTCAATTCCAGGATGATATTTATCTGACAATTGTTTTTTATCAATAAGAATTCCCTTTTCTCTAATAGTATTATTGGTATTATTCAACTCTAACGTATGTAAATCAGTTGAATATCTTGTTTCTTCCACTTCTTGTTTTACACTGATATCATTTTGCTGTTGCTCATCACAGTCGATAGATGGCATATCCAAAGATTTGATAATAGTCGGAGATTCAATTGTACTTTTTTCAATTTCTGTTGTACAATTTGAATCAATTTTCGAAGGTTTTAACGGTTCACTAAATAATTTAACTGTCTCACTGTGTTCATTTATATTATCAGTATGTGAAAGAGTATGAGAATCATCGAAAGTTGATGAAATAGAGTGGCAAACATCTTGATCTGTCACAAGTATCTCAGCTTCATTAATCTCATTATTTTTTGGAGATGGTGATATCATTTTTTCATTGACATTCTGTTGATTTGAAATTTCCTCTTGATCTGAATGGTATGGCTTGTGATATTTTTCAACTGGATCACGTCGTCTACCAAAAAATTCGAGATTTTCATGAAAACTATCACAATTTTCTTCTGTAATTTCAATGAGTCTCGATCCAAATCTTGACATTCTTTTTTCTAATATACTGTCCTCATCAATGACAGATTCAGTATCATCTGGATCTGTATGATTTGATTTACAACTAACCACTCTCTCTATCGTTTGATCAATTAAATTAACATCCTCACTTTTAATCGCATGACTGTCACGAGTTTCGAAATTTTGTGATTCACTCCCTCTATTGAATATCACGTCAGGTGTATAATGAATTACAGATGAATCATTAATACTACTACTACTGTTTGGTGTCCGTGATCTTTGTACACTTGAAGAGACGGCATCAAAATTTGTACGTGGCGCTATTATTGTCTGATTACACACTGAAAATCGTTGTTCTTGTTTTATCAATCCGTCAATGGAAAAATGATCATCAATATCGGGTGCATCAGTTTGATTTGATGCATCTTGGACAGCAAGTACACTATTCCTCTCAACACCATCAATAGCATTTGTATTTTCTGGTGGTGGTGTCAAACACGACACAGGTGATGTTGTTTTTGGAATAAATGTATTTCGTTGCTGTAAAAATCATGAAAAATTTATATGTGTGATAACGGATTAAAATAGCATATTAAATATGCTAACCTGTGTTCGGCATTGTGTTGATTCCGCATGGCTAATTTGAACCAAAGCAGGGGCGTGAGGATAATAATGTAAAGTTGTTAACAATGGTGAATCCGGTATAACTGAACCCGTCATTGTTGTAACAGTATGCAATGCTTTATTTGATTCAGCAGACGCTATAAATAATAAAAAAATATTAATTAATTCATTATATTGAATATTTCAATTGATACTATTGAATAATATATTGTACGAAATATTATAATTATAATTGAAGTTATACCAATAAGCGTTGTATTAGGACTGGCACAATCAGCCTCAATTTTGACAATAGGGACAGTGCTGTGTTGCTTTCGTTTGTTCTCTGTTAGCACCAATCTCGCACCATTAATATCGCTGAGTAGTTGAAGTGAAGGCGGCGTCGTTCCTGGTAATAAAAATGGCGATGGTGCTCCCACATTTGGTCCACCATGATTAGAATAATTTGGCCATAGAACGGCTTGCTGCATTTGTTCAGCTAATGAAATAATTATCAGTGATTAATATATTTTTTCACTATACACCTCAGTAATTATTATTAACCGTGATGATTATGGTAAAATTAATTTTTCAAAATGTAAAAGAGAAAAAAAAAAAAAGTTGAACAAACAATTGTATAAAACTAACCAGCTGCATGAATAAGTAAGAGATGCCCAGTTGTTGGATCTCTAACTAATTGCAATCCACCCTGAAGACCAACACCAACCTGGGGAAATCCAATGGGTTCCAATGCTGGCATAGCTAATGAAATAAATTGAATATTTTAAAAATACTTCAATATTGCTATGTATAATTCAACTTTGATAGCTTAAAATGCAATTTGTTTTTTTTTTTCTTCTTTTTTTTCCCCCAATATGACTGAATCATTTTCTGAAATAAATACAATCTCTGTATGTATGTGTATGTGTATGTGTATAAAATAATTATTATAATAAATAAAAGTGTGATAGAATGATTTCATTCGAGTATTACTCAGTTATGACGTGTTCATTGACGATATGATGATATTACCTGTTCAAGTGCAAAAAAAAAAAAAAAAAAAAAAAAAAAAAAAATTAAAAAAAAAAAACAGCCGATAAATCGGCAATGTTCTCTATTTAAACGGTCAACGATATCAACTGCAATTACAACAAATGATAATATTTACTAGATGAAAAACCCGATTGAATTTCACCTGTAGTTGGATATTGCCAAAGTGTCGGTGGCCATGCGCTCGGCGCACCCGGTCCAATGCTGCCCAAGCCAGAATGCAGGGTGGCAGTATTTATTGAGGGTGTCAGGGTCCCCGTGGGAATGGCCAAATGGGCCGTCCGATCATCCCCACCATTACCACAATGAAGTAACGCTGTACCGCCCATCGCCATGGCCGTAGCAGATCCTGCAAAAAGTCAACCACCCCCACTGTTAGTCGATACGCTAAAATTGCCATGATTCTCATGTGTTCCCCCACTTTTACAACAACACATTCACATTCGTCTTCACCCGCGCACGCTCAACACACACACACACACACACACACACACACACACACACACATATATACACACGTAAACATTCTCTCATCTATAAAATCGCCTACACTTCTTCGACACGCATGCACACAGATAAATACACAGCGATGTGTTGCTGACGACCTCCTCGACTACTACGTATTTATTCACATACATATGTGCAGGATATTGTGTGAATTGTGTATCTGCATAGAAAATATATATATGTATACCACGATATGGTATGCCGCCACAGTGTTCACCGTCTCAAACATACTTCCGATATAATCCCCCACTAACTCGACCATTCTGTTCCTCGCCACTTAACTTGGTCCTTTGCTTATATCCTCGTTATATTTAACCCCTCCTGTATTCCTATATGTAGTAGATGCTGCTTCAGCTTTACTGCCTCTTCTATTTGCTTCGATATGTGCGGTTAGGGCGTTATATATACTTGTATAGAGGCGCGCGCGTTGGCACGACGCATTTTTTATATCAAGCCCGCGTTACATGAGAGAGTGGAGTGCTTGGATCATCTCACAGATAGCAAAATACGGGTAAATCATATACGCACACACATATATTTGTATATATATATATATGTGATTGCAAGAATGTACTCATATTTTATATATTTTCTTTTTTTCTTTCTATATTCAATACATCTACATGAATAAATATCAATTTGATTTAGAGTATGTATTTGATGTGTGGAATAAGCGTGAAATAATTAATGTCAAATTCGTGTATTTACGCGATGTTGATATGTAAAAATAAAACAAAAGACCTATATATATATATACATTTGTGGTATTGGTGTTTTACATTACTGCACCTCTATACAATTGATATTTTTTTATTATTATTTATAAACAGCTTATATTATTGGATTGAACAAAAAAAAAAAAATTAATTATGCCATTTACATTGCATTTAAATGTGAAATGAATAACAACTTGTCGGTCTTTGATAAACTTGACTAAAAAAAAAAAAAAAATATCTAATACTTCTACATTGTATCTTCAATGTAAATATAGAAGAACAATTTTTATCTTGATAAGTCAAAGTAGATATAAAAAAAAGCACGCGAGATAGAGAGAGAGAGAGAGAGAGAGAGAGAGAGAGAGAGAGAGAGAGAGAGAGAGAGAGAGAGACACTTACCAAGATTATCCGGTTGAAAGTGATGATAACTGGCATGATGAGACGTATGATGACTTAGTGAAACATTTCGCATTGATGTAGAAGTTTCTTGATGCTGCAACCTTTGTCGGGCAACGGCAATACCTACGGGAATACCAGTGGACGTTGAACTAGATGCAACTATACCTATATAAAAAAAATAAAATAATAATAATAATAATAATAACAATAAATTCAGTTTTATTAATGCTCACTAATTTTCATGATAACTCTAAATGTATAATAAAAGTATATATTTATATATATATATATATATGTGTGTGAGTGTATTACAGTAAAATAACTCGTTAATATCTATGTATTGCCGTGTAACATATGTGAAGTTGAGACTCGTTATATTTTTGGGACACGCCTTGTATTTGCGTTGCGGTACTGGGTATGGCACGCACCTCCTACTACCTAACCGATATTAACCTTTTCCTATTAAGAATAAACTCTATCTTTTTTTTTTTAACTTTTTTTTTAACTTTTTTTTTTTAAATCATGTCACGAACTCACCCGTACCTCTATTCATTATAGTTATATATTTATAAATCTTACTGGTATATATTATATTGCAATTTTTTGGTTATACCAATTTTATTATAATTATTTTGTTTGTTTGTTTCATCTTTTGATAATATCCACTTGCAGTTGTGTAAATATATGAAATAATTAAAAAAAATAATAGTAAAAATTATATTTTCACAAAAAATGAAACAAACCATTTTTAGATTTAGATGGAGGAAGTGGCTCAATTTTTACAGCAGTAGTTGTAGCATGCAGGGACGTTGATACTTCAGCCACTTGACAAGGCACTGTGGCAAGTGATTCTCTCTTTACGAGATTTGTCGCAGCACTTTGACTGATGGCATTGGTATAAGTGTAACTGTCTTGACTGTTCCATGAAGAAATGACGGGTAATGTCCGACTGCATCCTACTTCTGAATGAATATTTTTTGTTTTACCTATAAAATAAAATTAATATATGATTGAGATAATGTTGAATTCACAAGAAAATCAATAGATAGGGATAAAAATGTGAGATTGAGTTTATGACGGTTAACAAATGTATAGAATATATTGGGTTACTGAGACAGTAGACGGTTGAAAGTACTTAAATATAGAATGTGAAGAGAAATAGGGGGATAATATTACGTAAGTGCCATTCGTCACTTCATGCAAGCAGGGACAAAACTGTCACGAATTGAAAATTACACATATTTCTTAAAGTATTACAATTTTTATAATAAAGATAAAATATTCTTACCACTGATATTAGTGACATTGGTATTTTTACATATACAAGATTGGCTTGTGGTTTTATTTTCCACTTTAATTGATGTTTGTGCCTGTGCCGTAATAAAAGATTCTCTCTTCTTAGTTAAAGTACTTTGAACAAAATTCGTATCCAACGGACCAGTGGCAGCAGTAGTTCCATGTACCATGACAGATGTGTTTACATTGCCTGCAGCACATCCATTTGTCGTGGTCATTGAAGATGCACTAGTCGCCGATTGGCATCCACCAATTGGATTTGGACCCGCTGACTGGTATTCTTGAACAATAACACCACCACTTGTTGGCACGATACTCGCTTGAGCACTTGGCGATGAAAAATTATTGATTGTCAATGACGGTGTACCAGCAGTTACGAGTGACAATTGTGGAGAAAATGGACTCTGATGAAGACCACCTTTAATAAACAAAACAAAAAAACATTAATTACTAAATAAATTGTAAAGAATATAAGTGGATTTATAATTAAAGAATTTACCAATATTAACATCATTCACTACATAGTTACACTCTCAAATGAATATCTATTTTACATTAAAATACCTAAATATATATGTGAATATGATTCGTATATTTCATAAATATATATACGTGTGTGTGTGTGTGTGTGTATATATATATAGTTAAACATGCAGTATATCTTGGATGTATGATCAAATGTAGATAAAAAAAGAAGAATATGTCTGAAAGCAGCCAATATCTATATATAATAATCAGATTAGGGATCAAATTGTGTTGAAGATGTATAGAATTAACGTGAAAGGTTAATAATCTTTGTTGGATGACTAACCGAGTGTAAGTGTACGGTCGTCAATAAACTTCGACGTGAATGAGGTCGCCGATGTCGTCGTCATCGTCGACTCACCGTGATGAAGATGATGAAGACCAGCAAGATTGAGTGTGTGCTGAGTATGATGCGCATGATGTAGACTCGCGCCAACATTAACGCCAACTGCACCCTGGAGATTGAGCGACTGCTGTGTATGGTGAGGTGTGAGTGTTGCTAAATTTTTGGCCAAGAGCTCAAGTTGAGTTACCGCGGGTACGGGACTGTAAGGCGACCCAGGAGGCGGTGTAGGCGCACCCCAAGTGTATCCACCAACTCCACCGACTCCCACTGCTGCTGAGAATACACTCTCTGAAACTTAATTTTATTATTGTTCATTACACTCTTTTGTACTACATTTTTATACTGTATTATACTCTTTAAATAAATAAATAAATATATATATATTTTTTATATTTAGAAAATTTAATGAATTTATATAAATTAATTAAAATACAAAATCGTACGTAATGGACATTTTAAATTATATTATCGGCAATATCAATTGACAATTGAAATATCTTTATTGTAAATAATAAAATGCGTATTACCAGTGATTATGCTAAAATGAAAGTGAAAGTAAAAGAAACGTGTATTAAATCTCTTTCACCCCAACTCAATGATTAGTATTCACTACTTAAAAGTCGTTATCATGTGCACGTTTAGAGATAATATTTTATAAAAAATAATAATTTTAATAAAGTGGAAGTGAAGTTGATATATATTTAATATTATGAAAGTGGGTGTATGTATGAAATATGTGAAAATTAGAGAAAAAAACAAAAAAAAAAAAGAATAAATAAATAAATAAATAAATAAATGAATAAATAAATAACTGAGTTACCTTTGTGTGTGGTGGCATGATAAGCTCTCGTCGAAGATGCGACTGGTGTATTTGGTGTTGTTGCAACATAACTTCCACCGCCACTACCAGGAAATAATGAATATAATTCATATCGATTGATTCCTGCAAAAGCAAATATTACAAATTAAATAATTATTATACACATTTATAAAATTATACATACAATAAAATTTGTATAACAAATATATTGGCATTGAAAATGCAATAGAAATAAATAAATATTTAGGATAAATTTTATAATAAATTAAATTTTTAAAATATATCTTTAAAGATAAAAATGATAATTTTCTCATCAAAATACACTCAGTATCATACTAACATTGCATTTAATAAATTCATTACTCAAATCAATTAAATTTAAATATTTACTAATATTAATCTGCATTATGCCAAGTATTTTTATTTGTTTCTAATTTATATTTTATTCATTACAAATTATTTAATGTATCAATTACCTTGATTGTGTGACGGTGCAGAAGCGATTGCTGATGGCAGTGGTGCTTGTGGTTGTTGTGTCGCCGATGGATGAGCTTGTACAGGGGCAATAGGCCACAGAGCCGTCGTCGCAGTTGCTGACGCGGAATTCTGAGGTGTTCGTGCCCCAGCATCACCAACCTGACGACCACCCGTTCCCCCTTGCACCACGGGAGGGACTAACATTGGACCACCCCCTCCCAAGGCTGTAAATACAGTAGACAAAATAATTTTATTCAATTTTTTTTCAATTTATAACAATTAAAATTAACACAATTCATTTACATTCTAATTATTCACAGTCCATGTGAATAACAGGAATTATTATATTTCCGATTTTTACACGAAAAAAAAAAAAAAAAAAAACAAACAAAAACAAAAATTCATTACATTTTTTTCTTTTTTTCTCTGATATAAAAAGAAAATTCTACATAAAAATTATTTACACAAGGACACATCAAGTAGACAATGAACAAATAAAAAATAGAAATGATCATGGAGAAATTACAATTGCAATTGTCAATTGTCTTTTACAAACCACCACTTTTTTTTTTTAAATAAATAATAATAATAATAATAAATGGAATACAAGACCGCAATGATTGAAGTGTGTGTGTGTCTAAAAATATGTAATACATAAAAGTTCACGCGTGATATGCATACACACAGTCGTCGTGGGAGGGCCCCACGTACCATCAGTTTCTCTTGCCACCTTTTTATCTTTCATAGTTGAAATTGTATTCATTATAATTTTGTTTTTTGTTTTTTCCTTTTTTTCCTTTTTTTTCCAAAAAATCAAATATTAAAATACATATTAAACGGAAAAAAAAATTTCAATATACCGTAAATTAATTGTAATTTATATTAAATAATCATTTAATTTTTTTTTTTTTTTCAGTAGACAATTCTAGGAATTTTTTTTTTCATATCATTGTATATACATATATTTTTTTTTGGTTTATTCTATTTTTGTAACGCTACACTTTCACTGTTGTGAAATGACCGATGTGTAACAGGAAAAAATTAATAAATAAATAAATATAAAAAATATATCTATTCAGTGAACAATACAAGTTAACAATACTGTGCTAACAGTTCATTCGAGTCAATACAAGGGGTGCGATTATAACACACTAATGTTTAAAAAAAAAAAAAGTAGTTTTTATTTTTCTTTTTTATTTTCACTTTGACTACTCCTCGCGCCACTGACTTTACTCAATCTAAATACCAAAAAAAAAAAAAAAAAAAAAAAAATATAATAAATAAATAAATAAATAAAACAAAAAAATATATATATATCTTTACTCTTGAAACCTTAAAATAATTTTTATTATTTTACAATAAACATAAATATTCTTATGAAAAATAAAATAAATATATATAAATAATTGTCTATCAATTTATTTCATGATTATCCAACTGACAATTCACTTCTCAATAATTATCTGAATATAAAATATAAAAAATAAAAATTTCAAGGAAGAAGATTTTGTGATACTCAAGTACGTGGTCATCGTCTGCGCAGTTTTACTTGAATAATTTATGATTATTGAAGCCATATGCGAATAGTAGGACAACACGTATAATACCGAATCCCCTTTCGCCTTCCTCAAACACACGAGAATACACATAAATAATATTCTATTCCAACATAACATTACTCTCTCTCTCTTTCTTTGGTATACAATTATTTGACACATTACAAACATTGTCCCATCAACTAGAGAAACTTTATTATTGTATATGTGAAACGATATAATAGACGAATAGTTAATCAAATAATATCTACTATTGAGCTTGTATTCTTTAATAAATAATCTACACGTCGCTTAATTTTGAGAAATGTCTTATTGAAATCATTGGATTTTGTACGAATATCTGTATGATAAAATTTATCTTATAATTTATTAAATAATTTTAAATGTTGTCCTATTTTAATAAAATAATTAACATACAATTATTTTTATATTTTCATTAATACAATAATAATAATAAAAATAATATATATATTTTTATTCAATGAATAAATTCTAAACGATTATTTTTTAATAATAAAAAAAATTATTATTAATAAACAATCGTAATGGCCGTTGATAGTTGGATGTCACAGTAACAAATTTCTATATTCAAGGACCTATAACATGACAAAAAGGATCGAAATAGAGTAGAAAAGATGTGAGAGAGTAGAGGCGGTAAAAGGGCACTCAAATATAACGTGTGTACACGAAAAAAAATTAAAAAAAAAAAATATATATATATATAGACATATATAATGTACATGTATAATCTTGGGTGTGTGGGACCTTTCACTCTACCTCTATCTCTCCCTCTTTTTTTTTTTTATTTCTGTCACCTTTTTACTTTTGCAATCTCTCACTATCTCTCTCACATAAGTATGAATCTCACAGTGGTTCTCATACTATATTATTATTGCACAAGTATATATTGAAAATTTATAAAATTACATCAATAACTAATATAAATAAATACAATAATAATTTTTAAAAAATTAAAACGAAAAAAAAAAAAAAAAAAAAAAAAATTACTAGTATGAGATAAAAATAAAATGTAAACAGTATAAAAATTTATCATGAGAATAAACAAAACATGAATTGAAAAAAAAAAAAAATAATAATAAATAATAATAATAATAATAAAATAAATAAATAAAAATTGTATTGCATGAATACAATAGAGTGATTGGATATAATATACATATATGTATAATTCCAAATGTATAGGGTGAAATAACTCGAGACTAGGATTCTCATATGTATATACATAAAAGAATATAATATTGTTGAAGGAGGATAGAAAGTATACGATGATGTAGAGTGTGGAGGTGGAATAGTGAACGGGCGGAGCAGCGCGGCTATGCTAGACGCGCGTGGCATTCCGTAGAACCGGCCGCCTGCTTCATTGCCCGACTACTGCTCGGACAGATGGAACAACAGCGATAAAAACGAAAAAAAAAAAATAATAAAAAAAAATATATATATATATATATAATAATAATAACTATAAAGAAGGAGTATAAGGAAAAAAGAGATGATGTAGTTGTGAAGACAAGTTGAAAAAACCAGATAGTTTTGGTTGCCTCGTTCGAGATTTGTGTCAGTTGTACTTTTTTTTTTTTTAATTATAATTATTATTATTATTATTTTTTTTTTTTTGTTGTTGTTTAATTTCTTCATAGCACCTACTACAAATTGTTTCATTTATTTATTAATATTTTTGTAATTTTTATATAAGAAAAAAAAATTTTTTTTTTACACATTTTCAATGATTATTGTGACAATGAGATAAAATTCAAGCCAATGAATCGATAGAGATGCGAATGAAACAAAGAGCAGGAAACGAATTTTCATATAAATTGTTGAAATATATTATAGATATATGTGTAAAGTTATAAACAATATATACTTGATTTGTGAATATGAAAATGAGTAAATAGAATTTATGTCATGTGTAATATTTTTGTGAATTTATTTTATGTTTAAATTTGAATACTGACGTTGGGCTTTACCCCATCGTCCAATCTATTTGCAATAAAGTACAATTGTACTTTTATATCACTCCACGTTATTTTCACCTTTTATAAGAATAAGAATATATATATATACATTTTCTCGTAGAATCGTTCACAAATCCGTGTACAAGCAGTTGCACGGGGGTGGTCTGGTCGCTAGGCAACTGGCGCCCCCATGGATTTCGGTGCTTTTTCGTCCCGATATATAATATCATATCAGAATCACGAGTGCTTGCCAGTTTTATCATCAAAATCATCATGTGCGTTGCATAAAAATCCCCGATTACAATTTTGCGTAACATCCAAATATTTTATTTTCATCATCATCGTCTCCTTAAGACAATAATAAAAAATAAAAAATTTGAAAAAAAAAAAATATAATTAAATAACCGATTTTTATCTTATATTTTCTCGATATATTTTGACTTTTCTTCAATAAAACTGATGTAGTTTTTTTTTTTTTCTTTCTTTTTAACTATATCAATTCTATCTATACTTTATACTTATCTCTCAACAGAAATCTCATCTCCTGTAAATATATAATTTAATTAATTTCCTTTTTTTTTTTGTTTTTTTTTTTTTTTCATAAATATCTATACTATCAGTCATTATCAGCCATACACAGGTGACAATATCACGTATTCTTATAAATGTTATTTCAACGACTACTATAACTTTCCAGGGACTATTCAACATTGGATAGTTTATTTATTATTACTTTTTATTTTTTTTTCTTCTCCTTCTTTGCATTCGAAATATATTGAGTTTATACAACAAGTTATTGTCTCATGAATATATACGTATATATATATATATATGTATATATGTATAGCTGCATAAGAAAGAATGAATATGGAATTGAGTTAGTAATAGAGAATATTTTCCTTTGTTAAAAAATTATATTATATATCTATATACTACCTGCAACATAAACATAGTATAGTAGCCCGATATTCAATAATACATATGTATGTGTATATGTACGTAACAGTTAACATTTTTTATTTTATTTTATATGTCTAAATATATATATATATATATATATCGTATATACATTTATGTATCAATGTATTTAGGTAAATATACAATAAATTTCGTTTCATTGACTAACAAGAAAATTATCCATTTCATTTGATAAATTTTGAATGTACAATTATGAAAAAGAATTTTTATATTAATCATATATTTATATTATAATCATAATATATAAAATTATATATAGGAAAAATATAAAATTGTTTTTCCGGTTGATTTTCATGATAATTGATACAATTTATATTTTATGGTTAAGTGAAAAAAATGCATTAATGACAAAAAAAAATCAAGAAAAATTTATAATTGCGAATTAAATATATTATGAAAATGTCAAATAAATTGTGATACATTTAACATACATAACATACGTATACACAAATACTTTTTATCATATGATGGATAAAAATAAATAAATAAATTTTCATTAATTAACAGTGATGATATATATTATTTTTCTGTTTATTTTTGATTGGATGAATTAAACTCAGTAATTTACCAAATATATCTATATATTATTATCTTTTACCAACAATTATTAATATTCAAGTTCAAATCCCACATTGATCAATTAATTAATCGATATAACAGCAAACAATTTTCTCCATAGGACAAACTTCATTTACAATCATCGCAGCATCCACAAGTAAATTTTTCTCTCTTTTTCAACAACAAATGAAAGAAAAAAAATTAATAAATAAATTAATAATAATAATAATATATCTATATATATATACATTGAATAAATTTGAGAAACGACAGTTAATAGGATCACGAGTAGGGGAATGAAAAAATTCCACTTTACATCTCTATCAAAAAAAAAAGTGTATGGAATTTTTTTTTTCATTCCCATGAATCATGAAATTATCGAATACAATTAATTTCATCAGTACAATTTTTGGGGCATTACAAAAAAATGAATAAACAAATAAATAAAATAATGGTAATAATAAATAAGTAAACAAAAAAAAAAAAAAAATATATATATATATATATATATATATATACATTACGTAGTTAATTGTCAATGTATACGAGGTATTACACACACGCACGCACACTGAACAGACATGAAATAGGAAAAGGAAGTGAAGTTGTCTCATTTCGTGGTTTTAAAGACGATTGTCGGTTATATCCATTGGAAAGGCGAGCGAGAACATTAACGTTACACAAGGGATCAGTCTATCCGCTTTAACCACTAGTTCCCGTACTTGTATTTTCCTCTCTCTTTTACTCGCTCCTGTTCCCTCATCTTGTCTCGCACTGTTACTTTTTTTTTCTCTCTCCCGCGTTTTCCCTCGATTCTCTTTATTCTTTTCTACGTCGCTTTAGCCCTCAACGTTGCACTAACACCATACCATACCAACAGCGTCGCCGGCTCCTTGTGCCTCGTGACTCCTCCTTCGTCACCTCCTTCAACGATCACGGCGCCCGCTCTTTTATACTTGTTTCTCATTTATTTCCATGTCTTTGTTTTTTCTATGTCGCGCACAATTCGTAGAAAGGCGCGAGCGGACGCGGGGACACGGGCACACACGCAACAGCCACACATTTCATGATTTTGTATTCACGTAAATACACCCACATCTTATTCCACATATATATATATATATATTTTTTATTAATTTTTATTACTATTATATATTTTAATCATATGCTGATAAACAATTGAGTAAAATAATTATTATTTATTTTCAAGTTTTATTTTTGCGTGTGAATATTTCGAAAAAATTATCACACAATTACTCACATAAATACATATGTGTATTCGTGTATGTGTGTATGTGGTGTGTGTGATACTAAGGTATTGGTTATTTACAGTACAAAAATTACATTACAATTATAAAAATTGTAAATGCTGACAATTATTTATTTTACCATGTGTATAATTAATTACACGTGTCATTTTATGTGTGAATTGAGAAAAAAAAAAAAAAAAAAAAAAAAAATGGTATTTAGAATGTGTGAAGAAGGAGAAATAAAGTAGAAGAATTAGATAAATGTGAATGAGATGTAGACACATCAGAATAACTTCACATCATTCAGTCATTTCGTTAACATACATATTTATATATATATATAAAAAAAAAAAAATGGAGAAAAATAAATAAATAAATAAATAAAATAAAACTACTCTGCTTATTTATCGACAACAAGTCAATTTTCTTATTCAATAATATTAAATCATATTTTTAATTTCTGCGCAATAATATAATGCATTCAAAAGAATTTGTAATAAACAAAAATAAAAAAAAATAAATTTAAAAAAAAAAAAGAACTTTTTTTTTTCTTCTTTTTTTTCCTCTTAATGTAAAACTTGATGAGCAATTATCTACAACTTGTATTCTAATCTGACAAGAATAATGATAAATTATCAATATGAAATAAATTCAAATGATATAACAATATATTGATAATATTGTAAATAAATATTTTATAAATTACCCATGTGATTTTCATGATGTACATTGAGACATAGAGAAACACATGAAGAAATTATACACAGCTAAATATTATCTTTGAAAAAAAAAAAAAAAAAAAAAAGTATATAATAATAATAAAAATAAAGATGCGTGAAAAACATGATGCAATGTGAATACTAATGCCGGAAAATATATTGGTAAAAGAGAGAAAAATTATACTTCACATTGGTATGTGACCTGAAGCCCCTGTCCATTCTAGCAAACATTTTTTTTCTTCCTTTTTTCTTTTTTTTTTTTTTTTTTGTTTTATTGTTGTCTCAGTGTAAGTATATTATATCTCTTATCCCGATGGTTTATCCCAAATACTTATTTCTTATATTCCCAGTATTTTTCCATTCTTACATTCTATTTTCTTCATTTTGCCCCGTTACTTTCGTCACATGCAGGTAGTGCAATAATCATTTAAAACACAAAACAAAAATGAAAGCGCAAGTAGTGGGGTGGACCCAACAATTTTCAAGATTATATATATTACAATAGTAAATAGATGAAAAATAATATGCAATACGTATAGATATAGTATCGGGGAGAGCGAAACAAAAAAAAAAAAAAAAAAAAAAAAAAATTGCCGGACATGTCAAAGTTGTGTTAAGAAGCGGAAAAATGTCTTTATAGTTGAAATTTTGCATGGCAGACAGCGTCACGCGCATGTCCCCTCACCTTTTTTCATAGGAGGGTAAAATGGTTATAATAATCTTCACCGGGTCGTCGCTCATTATTTAACACTGCAGGTGGTGTAAAGATATATCCGCGTATACAAAGTTAGCAAAAAAAAAAAAAAAAAAAATTAATATATATATATATATATTGAATACATTTCACGTATTCTGTGATGTGAGTAAATTAAAGTAACACAAATTGACATTTAATCCTAATCAACAAAAAATTATTCAATATTATAATTAATTATAATTTTAAAAATTTTCTCTAAAAGAAAAAAAATGAAACAAAAAAAAAAAATATGAATAATATTAAATAATTGGAGTAATTTTTATATATAAAAAGAAATAATAATAATTTTGTTGTAACACACGCGCGACAATTCATCCTAAAAATAAATTCACATCAACTGGTATTAAATAAAAAAAAAATCTATGAAATATACTTGCACATAATATATATATATATGCTATTTGATCTTAGATAAGTGCATGCACAACTGAGCTACCCTTTACTCGCTGTATGATTTGGATTAATTTTTTCTTTATAATATATATATATATATATATATTTTTTTTTCTACTCATAAACACTTGAAGTAATTGTGCATATTGTGAATTGTCATGGAATTACGTGAAACAAATTTGACCACTTAACCAAACAGCCATAGTAATAACTTTGAAACAAAACAAAAAAAAACATTTTTCGGAGGGCGCAGTAAAATAATTGATTATGTAATTCGTTGCAACCCTAAATATAAAACAGATATAAATATCTGCATTGTAAACACGAGTGATTTGAATAATGAAAAAGAAATAAAAAATAAAACAAAAGAAAAAAAAAAACAAAGAAATTGACAATAAATAAAAAAAAAATGTGCCAATGTGTGATGTTAATTGTTGTGGTTTTTTTATTATTTTTATTCAAATTGTATCTTTGATTAATTTCGATATTCCCGTGAATAATTATCTTCATTTTACTCTTAACAATGGATAAATTATAATTTTATTAATTTAAAAAAAATAATCCATCAATATAAATAATAAACAATACAATAAAATGTATAGCATAATTGTAAAAACAAACAAAAAAATGCTACTGTAATTGTTAATTATTTAATATAATATAACTAAATAAAACATTTTATTGGCTATTCTTATAAATTTCACATATGATATAAACTGAACGATTACTTAGGTGTTGCATGTACATGACACTTTATTGAGATATATCAATTTAGGATTTTTTTTTTTTTTTTTTTTTTTTTTCGTCTTTTCGTTGTGATGAGTTGATTTTATTATTTTGTTTTTCTCCGACATCTAGTACGAGAAAGAGTAATATTTCTGTGATGTATCAACGCTCAAAACTCGAATAAATTAAAAAAAAAACTCATAAGTCAAATCAACTACAACGATTTCAAACAATTAAAATTGTTCATAGACAATAAAATATAAACAAAGAAAAAAGAATAAATAATAATAATAATAATAATAATAATATGTATGAGAAGCTTCAGGGAAAATCCAAGTTTGAATACATCCGGTTTTCAACAGAACAAAAAGAAAAATAAATAATAATTTTGAAGATTTACGTTGGGCTTAACAAACTAAAAGATTTTCATTTTTCATATAATTGTCATTTGTCTGTGTTACACGAGTCTATTTATTTTTATATTTCAAGCAATTGGTATGGAGGGACAAGAATGTAAAAGAGAAAAATGAAGTAAAGAGTAAGAGGCGGGTGAGAAATACGTAGGAGGCATAGAGTTTGTTGTATAAATGAAAAGACAGAAGAGAAGGGTCAGAGAGGAATAGTACTCCAAAATGGGGGTTAATCCGGGCCTCGTGGCGGGACGCAAGAAAACCGTCAGAGAGAGAGCTCAAGGAGAGAGCCGTATACCTAAAATGATCGACGATCCCAGCGATTGTTCGGTCGTTCGCTCGTTTGGACGATCGTTCAAGCGCAAAAGAGATAGAAAATGAGAGCGAGTGAGGAAGAAAAAAAAATATATATATAAAGAAAGAAAGAAAGAAAGAAAGAGGGAAAGAGTGAGAAGACTGTTGGTAGTCACCACAGTGGTTCTCAACTATCGTCCATTTACACATATTTTCATGTTTAAAATGCTGTAACCAAACATTCCATTTAAATTAAGAAAAAAAAAAAAAATATATATATATATATATAATTTTATATCACACGGATAAAATTCAAAATCAATAAATTAATGAATATCACTAAAAATCCAACATTGAATGAAAATCATTGTAAAATATGAAATTTCATATTAATATATTTGGAGAATAAATAAAATTGCAGTGAATGCATGAATGAGATGTATTGCATCATAGAATATATTTAATATATAAACTCTATTGGAGAATAAAAATAGAAAAAGGAAAAAAAGAAAAAAAAAACATAATAAAATCATCTGTATATCATAAAATATATATCTGCAATGCATGAAAAATAATTGCAAATCCTGTTGTATCCCCATAAACATACGATTATTTTCTTATATAGTACGTATATAAGTATGTATTATGTATTATGTATATATTAGCCCTGTAAATAAGATTTTGATGTGATATATTGCTACGTATCATTGTCAATACATTAATGAATTAATCTGAGATGTCAGTAAAGTATTTGAATTCAATTGTCATATATTTCACACAATAGTCAATAATTATAATTATAAATGACAATTTAAATCAAATACTTATGTCAATTCATTAATAAATAATAATATATATACGTATATATATTATTTTTTCACATAAACATTTGAAATATTGAAAATTCACATATAACAAAAAACAAAAAAATTGATGGATAATAATTTATAGAAAATAAATGTAAAATGATGAGGGGTTAATCAAGAACGAAATGAGAGTATACTTAAGTAATACTGAACCAAGTAGAAAAAATATAAAAGATTGACCGCGGGATTGGTGGAATTTTTAGCGATGCTCACCAACGATTGGTTGGAACCGGTTATTCTTAACACAAAGGAAGCCACGAATGGAACGGTCACTTTCTTCCTTGTCCACATTTAGTTGGCATCCCTTTGGAAAATGTATTCACAAAATTTCATTTTATATATGTAACTGACTGCAGGTAAAGCTGTATAATGTCTAAGGTCAGATATACAACTAACAATTTGACTTGTATTTCGAATATTTATATTTATAACAATACTTGAGATGACTTTCCTAGTCAAAAATATAATAATAATAATAATAATAATAATTAAGTAAAACAAAATGAGAAAAAAGTGTAGATCCTGTTTAGAATATAACAAATCAACGCAATATAAATAAAATAAATCTAATGAATGTAAAATACTAAGTACGTGCTTTTATTATTTTTTTATATACGTACGGAAAAAAAATAAATAAATAAATAAATAAATAAATAAATAAAAATATATTTTCGCGTTATTCTACTGTGTATTATCAAATGAATAATTAAATTCTTACCTGTGACAAAACAGAACTCCACTGTGATATATTAATCAACTGAATCGTCAATGTTAAATTTCATCCCGCAGTACTGGATGCACAAAAAAAAAAGTAGAGAGAGAGAGAGTGAAAAAAAAAAAACAAAAAAAAACACACACACACACACACACTTGTTTTTCACTTTGCACTATCACATGGCTCTCATCAATGTATAATAATATTATTTTGAATAATTACACAATTAAAATATAAATCTATAAATGTATATGATACTTACATATTAAATGTCTATAATTTACTGATAAATATGAAAAATTTACAAATGTCAATTGACCTCTTCCACACGGGTGAATTTCTCCCGTCCACACTAAACACTTTTTCCTTCTAGTCTACATCTTTATCTATCATTTGTTAAAATGTATATAACGTTATATCTCAAAATTCACCGTGTATACACTCTAATACAATTTTATCATGTACAATACAATGTATCATGATGTGTCAATAATTTAGACTCAGATGAAATAAAATTGACGTTGAATTTATATGAAATAAACAAATGTCTGTATGTTCGAGAAAGTTTAGTTATACCCGTCGCAGCTTTGGTTATATTCCCTTTAATTGTGGGCGCCGGCCAGTTCACCAACTCACCAAAAACTATATATTACACGTCAATATAAACTGTTTTTTACTCACATCACAAATTAATATTATTTATTTATATATTTTTAATATTAATATAAATCCTGTAAATCCATTTGTGATAAATTGACGTAATTACGTATGTTTTATCGCACAATGAATACAAAATGTATCCGACGGTACACATGAATCGCACTAATCATTTCACTTTATTTTTGTATATTCACTTTTTATATAGTTATCATTTATAGTAAAATCCATGACACTTGTGCTCGCATTAGAATTGTATGTGTTTAGATTGATCAACTTTCAGTATGAATAATAATAATATTGAGTTGTAAGAAACATGACACATGTTTATTACCCGACGGTTCAATTGTAACTGTGGGCTCCGGTAAAGTCGATCTGCAATGAGTATACTTCGACACTGCCTTCTCCTCCCTCCCTCCCACCCCACTCCCTATTCATTGTCCATATAATGCTTGAGTATGGAGGGAAATATACGCCCTTTACTGGGTCTGAAAAATTAACCACGCCCATTTTAGTTTCACGATTCTACCGATATCTTCCCCGATCTCTAATTTTATTTGGCACCGCCTTCAAACTTTTTATTTTTCTACCTTTCACGTGTTCAAATTTCGATGTAGATAACTAATTTTTATTTTGAATATATCAGATGATTTTCAATATTCTCATTAACAATGTGCTTTTAATATTTTTATTTATATTCATTTATTTATTACATAAAAATTTATCATAGTTTTGTTTATTATTTAATTATTCATTTTGAAATAAACATTAATAATTGAATTATTTGAGATTTCATAGAAATTTTTCGCCTTTTTATTTTATCAATTATGTAAAAATGTGATTGAAGAGATATATATTTTTTTGTTTTTTTTTTTCTCTCATTAATATTGAAACATAAATAATTCGATGTGTCGTTTGAAAATATGTATTTTTATGTAAGGAATTACGATATAAAGATTAAATAATTATTAATATCAATGTGTTATACAGTTTTTATACGCGGACTTAACCTAAAAAACACATTTTTCAGTATAAACTATTTCAAATAATTATGTATTACGATTCAAAATAATTTTTGGTGAATCGAATTTATTATATATATCTACCGTAAAATTCAATAGGGATTAGCAAAGAAAATAATAATTATTGTGAATATTTGTGAATACACGGAGAAAAATAAATCTGTAGATACAATGGCCGCCACGAACATTGTATGTGTGAAGAAAACAATTTCGATTTTATGGATAGAAAACATTTCATCAAACGTCATAAAGTTCAAACGTTTTATAAATCATATAAGATGGATGAAAATAAATCCCCTTGAAACTCCTAAATTATATGAATTCTGCTTTCATAAATTTAATCTAAAAGACAAAACTTTACGGAAATTATCCAACAAAATGACTCATGACAGGACGACAAAAGTATTTTGAATGTTGTTGAAAAATTCACAGAATTTTATATGATTATGCTAAAATATCGGTAAAATAAACAGTAATATATATATATATTTCGAGTAATCATTGAGCCTTCAAAAAGATACAGTAGATCATATTGTTATTAATATCAATAATATAAATTGAGGTTTAATTTTGTAGAATTTATTTTTTAACAATAGACAGATAACGATAGGCGTATAATATTACAAAAATATTAATATAACATTTTTTTCATGACGATGTAAAATATTGGCAACGGTGGAAAAAAAAGAAACAAAAAAATTCTGCCGAAACCCGGGATCGAACCAGGGACCTTTAGATCTTCAGTCTAACGCTCTCCCAACTGAGCTATTTCGGCAGTTATGGTGTTGGAATGATTTATATAAAACACCAAATAAAAATAATTAATTTTCATATAAATAAAAATATGTTATTTATATTATTATTTCAAAAAATATTATCAGGCTTGTATTTTTATTGAAAACTAATGAAATTTATGAATTACATTATGACACTTAATCTATACAATTATGTATGTGCCAGATAATAATTTGACTGAGTCATTTGTGTGAGGTTATGTAGTTCAATTCGAATAGGTGATTCTGCAAAAATAATTCAAAGAGGTTGTGATAAACATATTATTATTTAATGGAAAAAAAGTTAAATACACTCTTAATATTTGTAATTTATTTTCAAAAAATTTATTCCCATCAATAACTTTTGATAATAAGTTAGAAAAAAAAATATATATATATATAAATGTATATATAACTGATTATCAGCAAGTTGAAATTTTTATCTATTTATTGACAAAAATTTTTAGATTAATCAAAAATGTTTATCGTATTATACCATTTAATGATATATAAACTTTTTTTTTTTTTTGGTGATTCATACTCTGCTATTATAATTATAATTCAATGAAATTCTGCTACAAGGTGGAATATATTCAATATATTTGTGATAGTGAAACAATTCGTATTTCAGGATGCAGCAGGCTATGCTTGAGGTCAATGGAGTGCAAACTCATGTAATTACTGAAGGACGTTGGGTTGAAGAAGGTCTCGCACAAAGCGGTCATAAGGATATTGTACTCGTGATTCCCGGAAATCCTGGAATTCCAAGCTATTATGAATTTTTTATCAAGAGTTTGAAACGTAGATTACCTACTGAAATTTCAGTATGGACAGTGGGTTATGCTGGCCATGTCCTCCCACCAAAAAATCTCTGTTTTGCTTTACCAGACGACGCATCCCACTGGCATCGATATAGTTTGAATGGACAAGTAGAACATAAGGTATAATTTCTTTTTTATCTTTCAATAAAAAGTGCATATTTGAAAATATTATTCATTTAATTTGTAGATGGCATTTATAAATCAATACATTCCTAAAGATGCAAAGATTCATCTCGTAGGGCATTCCATTGGATGTTGGATCATTCTTCAGCTATTAAAAAATAAAGAATTTGCAGATCGTGTTGTTAAATGTTATATGCTTTTTCCAACAATTGAGCATATGAGTGAAAGTAAAAATGGCAAATTTTTTACAAATGTTGTAAGTGATTGAAATTATAAAAATTGAAATCATATTTATATTTAATTATCTAACTAATACATTATAAATATTATATTGATGAGTTTCTAATTATTTTTCAGGCAATGAAAACAGCGCCAATTCTAATTTTTATATCGTGGATATTTTCACTATTGCCGATGATAGTACAGAATATTATATTACGTTTATTCGGCGGATTTTTCGGAATTACAAATAAAAGTGTGAAACCTACACTACAACTTTTAAATCCAACGGTAGTAAAAAGGGTATTTCATTTGGCACAAGAAGAATTACTTACGGTTCGTGAATTAGAACACGATATAATTTCAAAATATAAAGATAAACTATGGTTATATTATGGATCTGATGATCATTGGGTTCCCAGTAATTGTTGTAATGATCTGAAGACTAAGTATCCAAGACTGAATGCTCAAGTGTGTAAACGAAGCTTTCCTCATGCTTTTGTTCTAAGTCATGATGAACCAGTAGGTAATATGATGGGTGATATAATTAATGAAACAATATTATAAATATAATATTCACCCTGGGGTTATTTGTATTTTGTAAATGTATTTATGGGTCGAATTGGGAATATGCTAATAGATGTATAAAGGAATTGGAGGAAATAAATATATTGGTATTAATAATTAATATATAAAAGATTATTTTAAAGAAAATCATGGGTTTTTCACCGTTTAATAATTGTCATTTTCTGGAACATGAAAAAATTGACATTTCGGAATATATCATCTTATATTAATTTATGATGCACTTTATATCATAACTGGTTCATTGATAATGTGAATTTACATCTTTTGTTTATCCTTCTTGGCTTGTTCTGCTTGTGCTTCTAATCGATCATGTTCTTTAATTAAAGCGGTTACCTCAGCTGCAGATAAAATTCGCGTTATCGTTTTGCCATTTACTCGTGTCAATGCTGCCATTTCAACTAAAATTATTCAAAATTTAATGTTTAAAATATTATATTACAGTTAATTAAGTTAAGAAAATATATATAAAAATAATAGTATTTATACCTTTATCAGCAGTTAATTTTGTCATATCAAGAGTTTTGGATAAAACTTTAATGGCTAGTGCTTCAGCATCTTTCAATGTCATCTCACCTTCCTTGTACTCTTGTTTCAAAGAGGAAACAGCAGCAGCAGAATTATTACCAATACATGTAGCTTTCCATCCTCCATAATTTCCACTTGGATCAGATTGGTACAATTGATATCCATAATGTTTATCCCATCCCATATACAATATTGATACTCCAAATGGTCGTTTACCACCAAATTGTGTGTATGCTTGTTTTACATCACACAACCATGAAACAAGTTGCTCACAAGGTATTGTTTCACCATATTGAAGTAAATAACGCTGACCAATGAGTCTCAATTCGTTAGTCAATACATTTGCATCGGATGTTATTCCAGCTACAGAGCAAACTACATCATCATTTAATTTATATATTTTTTCAGAAAAGAATACTTCATCGAGTAGTTTATTTGTGTTTTTTCTTTCAGCTGCTAAAAGAACGCCGTCCGTAGCTAAAATTCCAAGGCAAGTACCAGCATGACTTATGGCTTCCATTGCATATTCAACCTGATATAAACGTCCCTCAGGGGAGAATATTGTTGTCCGAGTATCATATCTGCGAGCCTATTAATATACATAAAATTATATTATTTTTAATGTATTCATAATATTTTTTTTCATTCAGATAAATTTTAGTTGATATCAATGACAGTGCATTTCTAGTATAACCTTACTTTTATTACCGAATAATTATTATTTATAATCATTAACAATTTTTTGTTGTTATTATGATTGTATATTAATTAATTAACACTCACCATTGTTATTAATTTAACGTAAAATTATTTCTTAGTTATTTTTATGATAATTAACGATTTTATATAAAAATCTTCAAACTGTAAAAGTTATACTTGTAATTGTGTTTAGTTCACACAATTATGATGATGTTTAGGGTCTCCACTTGTTACTAGGAATTTTTTCGATAAACCTGTTTAAATTGGTCAAACTGTGTCTGTCTTACTATATACAATTGGCTTACATAGCCAATTATTATACAGAATTGAGAAACAGTGGAATCGACGTCAGTGCTGATGGTAGCTAAGATTAGAACTACTGGTATGGAGTTTAAAAGTTACTTGATTTACTCCAATTCTGAGGTTCTATTCCATGTCTGTATTTTTCTTTTCTGTACATTACTCACTACCTTACACCTATTACTTATGTATACTTATGAATATACATATATATATAATAAGTTTCTTTTACTTTTTTTGAGATTGTAAGAAATATAGAAAAAATGTAACCTTAAAGATAATCAATAGTTTTTAATCTAATTTTCATGAATAAATAATAATAAAATATTATTTACGGAAAAAAAAATTGATCATGGTTGAAGAAAAATTAGTATCAGTTAATTTAGCTATTGAAACAGAAGTATTAACCATTTCTTACTTGTCGGGATCTACAGCTGAAGATTTATGTATTAAGGTGAATAATGTACATTCGATATATTTCATGTAATAAATAATGAATTATAGTTATTTATAAATGTTTACATTATAATACTAGGTGAGCAAACAAATTGGTATAGGTCCAGTAGCAAAACATTTATTTGCATTAAGAAACAGATCTTCACGTCTTTGGTATGCACCGGGATACAAATTGTCATCTAAAGATAAAATAAAATTTGAATTTCGATTAAGATTCAAGCCCACCAGTCTTCGACGATTAAAACAAATAGATTCAAAAGCCTATGACTATTATTTTCATCAAACGCGATGTGATGTGCTAGACAATAAAGTACCGGATATTGTCTATGAAATGCACAAACGTGAATTAATTGGTTTAGGTGTTTGCGATATGTATAGGTAATAGATGAATATATATAATATAGAATTTATAATAGTGAATTTATGAATACGTATATTTTTGTAGGGTAATGCTAGAGAAAAATGTTCCCAGAGAAATCGTTGAATCAGATTACAAAAAATACATACCTAAAGAATGTATTAAAAGACATTCTTTCTTTATAAAAAAACCAATTCATAATGCATTGGCAAGAATATCGGGACATGATGCATCCTATGTGAAAGAACAATATCTCAATCAATTTGCGAGTATGGTACCGGATTATCCATATGAAGAATATAAAGCATTAATGGATAGGGGAATCCCCAAGCCCCCTTCTCGCATTTTACTTAGAGTTAATGCATCAGAAGTTAAATATTGTGAAATGGATAACAGTTCTCAATGGACAACTCTATGTGCCATTGAGGATCTTTGTTTTGTCTCAATAAGGTAATACTGCGTATTTTCACAGATATATATCCACCATAAAATGGCATTATAAATGAATAAAAAAAAAAAGTATTTGTCATTGTTAATTAAGGCAGGATAGCACTGTTGAAGTATCACGAAAGAGTGGAATACCTTCATACTTGAAATTTCAAACCAATGCTCTACTTATGTCTTTTGTATCGGCATTAGATGGTTACTACAGATTGGCAGTTAAATGGACATTTAATTTATGTCGAGATGTTATTACACCGAGTTTAGAAAAATTGCATAAATTAAAATGCCATGGACCTGTTGGGTATTTATAATGCAATAATATTAAAATATTTATTTAATATTTTTCATATAAAAAATAATATTGATTTTATTATTTTATTTAGTGGTGAATTTTCTTATGCTAAATTGGAAGAAAAACGATCCAATCGATTGGGTACATTTATATTACGAGAAAGTGAAACGAAATATGATGTATTTTATCTTGATTTATGTGGAAAAGATGGTAAAGCACGTACGCATAAAATCGAACAACATGGGCCAGAGAATTTTGTTCTTTCCGATTCCATGCAGTCATATAAATCACTTGCACAATTAATCGCGTGTCATCAAGATCCTGAAGGATCATTATATTTATCCGAATGTTTACCACCATCAGAGTATGGTAAAATACACAATAATTTATTTACAGTTGTAGTTTAATTTGTTTTAATACAAAAATTATAAATTATTTTATATTAAATTTTAGATAAATCACCGTTGTTAATCTGCGCGGTTGAAGGTGTCGGTAGTGACGTTGCGGCAGATGAAGAATTGCTTGCTGTACTATTAGAAGGTGGTCCACGTTGTATTCCACCACAACAATTGCAGATATATAAAGCGCAACCATTTCCAAAACATACAGATTCTCGCGATAATTGTATATTACCGACAATTCTTTATCGTGCAATGTGGAGAGTGGCTAAGGGAAAAAAATTAGAAGCTGCAATAAAAGTTTTGAGAGAGGAAGAAGGTAGATATACTCGTGAATTTCTTGAATTAATTGGAAAATGGGGTCAATTACGATCCGGTGCTCTGGTCAGGTAATTTATTTATATATTTTTTTTATATAACGCACTTTATACGCCACACATTGATTTTAAGAATTAATCAAATTTTTTTTTTTTTTTTCAATTGTTGAATCAGATTATATGGATTAACAGTGGCACCGGCTGTTGGGATGTTGATGGAGCTCGTTAAACTTGGTCCGTTAGATGCTTATCTACGAAATAATTCACCACAAACAATTAAAACTGTGGATATGGTTGAAGCCGCGGCATGCTTGGCAACTGCTCTGTGGCATTTGGTAAGTAATATTTATATTTTTTATAAGGCCATGATATTCTATTGACATTTATTCGAATATTTCGTTTGAATTTTTCGTTTGAATTCAACAGGAAGAAAACGGAGTGGTACATGGAAATATTAGATGTCGCAAATTACTCGTTCATGCTCACACGGATAATAGCTTCATCGTAAAATTAGCGGATCCAGGCATTTTTAATTATACACAGGCTGAGTGAGTGAGCTCAACAACTGGTATGCTTTAATCTTGCGTACTGGTGCTTATAAAAGCTATATTATATGAATAACAATTGCTTGACCAATTCTATATTATTTTTCATCTGTTTTCTCAGTATTCATTGGCTACCTCCAGAATGCTACACTTGTCCAGAAGTAGCGCGTCGAAATACTCGGGCCGATGTTTGGGCATTGGGCACTACTCTATGGCAAATATTTTCCCGTGGTGCTGTACTTCCAATTCACCGAGACATTGAGAGTGTGAAAAAAGTAAGACAAAAAAAAAAAAAGAAAAAATACATTTATATATATTATAAAACTATGATATTTTTTATATTTATTCACTTTACATTTATTTGATAGTTTTATGCAAGTGGAAAACGTTTACCAATACCAAGTGGCTGTCCAATTGAAGTTTATAAATTGATGAATGAGTGTTGGGGCGATCTTAATGGGCCTAGAAAGCAACCACAAGCTATAATGCGTGATATAAATCAAGTACTTTATCAAGTCTATAATTCTCGTCGGACTCACGCATACGCTACGGCATTCCCAAGACTTTTTAATGATCATGAACGTGCAGATGATGATGATGCTGAAATAACAGATAATAATTCTTCATCTGATTGTGAATCGCGTGCCAGTAGTCTTTTTACTGATCGTACAAGTCTTCCTTGGGACGATCCAGATGACAGTAAAAAATTTTAATTTGAAGAAATATTTTTAAAAAAAATCAATGTAATGTCTAATAGAAAATGTAAATTTATATATTATATTTATTTATTTCAAGGTGGTGCAAGATTAATTCGATTAAGTGAGACTGATCATGATGCTGAAGAAGAGCTCTCTGCATATTTAGGATGGTTAGCAGAGAATAGAACTGTCGGAGTTGGTATTGATGTACCAAGAAAGAGTAAAGACCCACTGAATAATAGCATAGTAGATGAATTAGATAGAAATTGTTGTGGAAATGATGGCCCACTCGGACAAATACAAGGAATTTTTGAACTTGATGCCGACTGTAATGTAATTTTACAAGGAAGAATAGGACAAGGTTTTTATGGTGAAGTTTATCGTGGAACATTAGAAAGGGATAATGCAAAAGATATTGAACCACAACAAGTAGCAGTTAAAAAATTAAAAACACGTGCCTTAGAAGCTGATTTACGTGATTTCGAAAGAGAAATAGCCATAATGAAAGTGAGTTTATACATATAATAATAATTAATTTAGTTGTTATATATTTTAATTTTTAATTTTTTTTTATTTAGACTTTGAAACATCCAAATGTTGTGGAAATCTTGGGTGTAATTTCGGAGCCAGAAGTATGTCTCGTAATGGAGTTTGTTAAACATGGCTCTCTACAAAGTTATTTAGCAATTCATCGTGAGAGTCTTACCCACAAGAAACTTCTTGGTTTTGCCCTTGACATAGCAACTGGGATGGATTATCTCGGTCGCAAAAGTATTGTCCATCGAGATCTTGCAGCGCGAAATATTTTAGTCGCAGATGAAACCAAAGTAAAAATCAGTGATTTTGGCTTAGCCCAAGTAACAGGAAAAAATGATTATTATATTTTACAAACTAACCGTGATTTACCAATCAAATGGTATGCACCAGAGAGTTTAAGAGACGGACGATTTTCAGCAAAATCTGATGTATGGTCATTTGGCGTGACCATGTATGAAACATTTGGATTGGGTGAGGATCCAAAATTACCGGGTGTTGGTGGCGGTGGTGAAAATGGTGGAAATGAAGAAGAAGGAAGTGCAGAATTATTAGCTGCATTAGAACGAGGTACTCGATTACCTTGTCCCACTAATTGTCCACAAATTGTTTATGTCAAACTCATGAATCCATGTTGGCAATTGCAAAGTCAAGAGCGGCCAGATTTTGCAACTCTGTGCTGTAGCATCCGCGAACTGATTAACAATTATTGACGAAACTGTATATTTTTTTTTTTTTTTTTTTTTTTTTCTGTTTAAATAAGCACGTTGGATATAAAGTATCACTTGTTAATTTCATAATAATAATAATAATAATAATAATAATAATAACAACGATTATTCTTATTATTGTTCACTCATGAACGTTTGGGTGCTGTTTAATGTGACCCTCTGTCATTATATTTTCACATCCATGTACATATGTTAATAATATAACTTGTAGAACATTTGCAACGAATTATTCTAAAATCAAATGTATTTTTTAAAGTGTAGATATAATAGAAAAGTAAATTGTTCCCATTTCATTTAAAGTAGTGTAAAAAAAAAAAATCTTCATTCCATAGATTTTTTCACTGTTATTGTTATTATTAATGAACACTCCTCAATGGCGTTGAGTGATTGACGGAATAATTGAGCATACTGCCATGAAATGTCACCATTACCTCCTGACAATTTTGCTATTACACTTATCTTTTGTGCATTATATAATTCCGTTGTTTTAAATAATGTACTATTGCAGATGGGTAATGTCGTAATGCTATTATCACGATTTACACTTTGCACTGACCATTCTACAGTGGCCTCATTAAAAGTTGTCGATGATGCATTCAATTCAAATGTCTCAATGATCATCGCAAGATCACTCACCTCAATACTCCATATTATTTTACCTATTTTATTGCCAGGAGATCTTGCTAAATATACCATTTTCCAATCATTTTCAACATTTCGAAATATACCACCATCAAAAGTGTCTACGCCTGCTTTTAAACTATTTTTCATTTCCAAAATTTTGTCATTTTCATTGCGAGTATCGTACAAATCTTTAACAATAAAATATCGCAGCTGAAAGATGCGCACACTATTTGGTATTTTCCAAATATACGGCTTATGTGTATCCTGTAACATTTATATTTGTAAAAAATAAATAATAAAAAATAATGACAAGTTTTATATTGTAATTCAATTACTATATTTATATTTAACTAAATCCTACCGATATTTCATTCCTAGCTAATCGCCAAGCAGCATCACCTGATATACGACCTCCATATTCATTATTATCATCATTTTCAGATGGTTTTTCAAAACCAGGTGGAGCTTGCAAAAAATCTGCAAGTTCCATTAATCGACGTTTCACTAAAAAAGATTTTCTGGAATCGCTATTTTTGGAGGAACTCTGCCGTTCATTAGTAAGACTTTGTATTAATGCTGACAAACTTTCTTCTGAACATATATTTCTGCGTTTTCTAACAGCCACTTGATCTCGTGTGTAGCGCCAAGTAACATCTTGAACCTCATCTTTGGAGTAGGCAATTATATATGTTAATTTTTTTTTCCAACCTTTTTCATACAGTAAGGGGCAATCCATTAAATTTTCACAGGGATCAACGTGAATCCATCGTTGACCAGCCATAGACCAGACTTCTGTCCAAACATGATCAGTTTTATCATGGACGATTCTTGCATCGAATTGAAGAGTACGACACATCAGTGTAAATACATTTGCCCATTCACCACATCTGCCTTTTCTTGTAGTTAAAAGTATTTCTGGATCGGTATATCTTATAAATTTTTCTTCTCCACCGCATGATTCACACCTAAATTTTTTTTGTATATTGGATTTAATTAATACTAATATAATTTATTTTACAAGTCGTGTCGATATTTAAGAAAATTCTATACCTATGTATTTCAATTCGTGATATTCTTGTATCATTAACGTATTCAATTCTATTAATATTACATTGTTTAGAACACGAATTACATATCGGACTATCCACCCAAGTAAAAAACTCATTTTTGAACCAATGCAAAAGCTCAGCCAAAGCTAAAACTTCAATTGACAATTCATGATTATTAGCGTGGCCATCAACTTTAATTTTTCTCTGTGTTGCTCTTAAACTTTGTATCGCTCTTAATTCCAGTTTATTCAGTGGAATTAGGCGTCTAGTTATTTTTTGAAGATGCTCATCTTCATATCGTAAAACATCATTAAATGTATTTACAATTGTTTGAAAAAAAATTGTTTCTGGTGAATCTGTGAGTTTATTATTGACAAATTGAGCAGCAGTGGGGGTTGATGTAGACGCTGTATCTTTACTCCAGAGTTCCCGTAACAATTTTTCAATATTTTCCACACGTGATAAAGATGCATTTGATGGCAATGAAAAATATTCACCGTCCTAAAAATATCTTATAAATAAATTATATTTATGGGTATAAATTATATCAAAATTTTCATACCTCGATAAATCCCAATTCGAATAAACACTCAATACCTCCAGAAGCAGGTAAAAGTTTATCAGAAATTGTGACATTTGCCACTTGAATTCTACGATACTTTGCTACATCTGGATATTTTATTATATTATCACAAATTTTTATTAAAACTCGTAAGGCATCTTGACGAATTTTTATATTATTGTCTGCTAGCAAATTCATACAATGATACGAATTTTCATCCATTGATAAACGATCGTAAATTTACCAGTAAATAAATTAAACAAGTACTATATTCTCTCAGCGATTGTCGAAGACGTTTACAAAATATGTTTAGTGACACACAATCTTATATGTATGTATATATCTTATATATTCACTATATTATACTGCAATTTTGAAAATGGCTGTGTCGCATGATGGTAACGTCTCCTATCTATTTTATCATTAATGCTATTTTGATATTATATACTATCTAAATATTGATATGACTATCGCCTTGCTGGTCTGGTATTGATACTACTTTATATATGAGATACTTGGGTTATATTTTTTCGATATCTTGTAAAGCTGAGTTTGTCACGTTACAACTGTTCAGATAACTCTTCCAATCAAGGAGATACTTTACATTTCTACAGTTTTCGAGTTTCATCTTCTGAATTCGATTCTATTATTTTATACCTTTTATATTCGTGAGTCATTGAGTATCAATTGGATAATGTATCATGTAATTATTCCATTTTCATAAGTAAAATTAGGTCAAATATTCATCCATTGCGCACGCTTACTCCATTATGCATATTTTAAAAAAAAAAATGAGTGACTCAAAGCTGATAGTAGTGTCACCTGGTGATATTTTCCACTTGTCATAAATGCTGAGACTCATATTGGATTGGTCAATTCAAATATCGAACAAAATTATTGACCAATCAAAAATAAATATTCTTAACTATTGATATATTCAAGTGAGCTATCCCGAAATTCGCGGCTTACGACAATTATTGTAATGTTTTTTTTTATTATCATAAATGTTTATACACATAAGTGTTGAAAAATATTCTCTATTTTATAATGAAAATATTGTTCATGATATTAATAACAGGATAGATAATTGAAACGGCAATTACTGTGAGTCTAACAGAATCGCCTACACTCCTGTGACTTCCATTGAATTTTTATTCTTCACAGTAGTTGACAAAATTTTTTTATTATACGTACAAAATTTATTCTGCTATACATATTTTGAAAAAAGTCATAAAAGAAAAAGATATGCAATATTTTTACTATCCAGTTCACTCATATACATAACCTCATTTTAAAATTATTATTGTTTGTATTGTAAGTTTAGAAAGACATAAAAATAAGAACTGTATATACATAGTATAACAATATTTAAATAAACAAATCTAATATAAAGGGCAATGACAAAATCAAAGACTTGTAATAAATTATAAGTGTTAACTATTAACTGAAAAATAAATAAAAAAGTATATGTATATGTATAATGTAGTATATAAAAATGTCGTATTAGAATTATTGGTAATTGACGAGGATGGTGCGTGCCAACTATTTTTGCCCATGCGCCCTTTGCTATGAGTCTCATCTCACTCTTACTTATTCAACAAAATTTCTACCTCTCGGGGCGAACCACCTTCTGCAACTGGGTGGGGATGAATCAGCTTTCACATCTTGCCCTCCAGTCGCGTTTGTAGATTCGTACGTGTTTGAAGTGAATCAACGAAAAATTAATTTGTACGTTTGTCTTTTGGCATTCAACTATTTAACAATTTCATTCACTTTTATTTTATCTTATATATTCGTAGCAACTGAATCTTATTTCACTTAAAATTAACTACACAAAGTATTTTTATTATTATAATAATTATTATTTTTTTTTCTTGTTTCACTGTTGATTCATTGAAAATTGACTTTGACATATTTATTTATATGTCTTAATTGAATTATACAATATTTTATCGTTTGACTATTAACAAAAAAATGCTGAGTATTAAATTAGTTTTAATGTATGATATAATATTAAATTAATCATTTAATTACTTAAGAAAAGGGAAGAAAAAAAAAAAAAAAAAAAAAAAAATCGCAAAAATATGGTGAATAATTTATGGTTTTATTTTGGAATTTGGATTCGAGTACGGGCAGAGCATCACAGCGTGATATGTAGAGTGGTAGATATGAAAATGTGTTGATGAAAGTGAAAATAAAAGAATTAATAATATCAATATACTCACGGTACACGTGTAATGATTAATATAATTAATTTTATTTTTCTGTGCTCAGTTTAATAAAATAGCCAATTAATAATTAATAATTTAATAAAAATAATAAAATATAATATGATATTGTTATAAATTGAAATTTATATCAAATAAATAATAATACAAAAAAAAACGTATTGAAGTGTGTGTGTATACAAAGAAAAAAAACAAAAAAATATATATATCAATTATATTATTAAATTATTATAAATAATTTTATTATTCCCAATTTACAATTTATAATCATTATCATTTTTTTGTTATTTGTTGATTTTCCGTTGATTACAAGTGATTTACGTGCAATGGAAAAATATTGGACAGATAAAGAGGCCGTGGGTGATGGAGATAAATCCAAATAATGATATTTCAATGTGAGGTGACGATTTATAGGATCAATTTATTTCAAGATTAATATTCGAGTATTCCACGAAATATAAATATAAAATAATAATAGTGAAGAATGAAAGGTCTACTCTTTATTATTGGTCTACTATTTACTGGTAGGTTGACTGGCACATAATTGGTATTTCATTAATAGTTATATATATATACATAAAATTGAATATAAATTAGAAAATTAATTAATTTGTAAACAAAAAAATGATGATTAATTACAATACTCTATTGTATAATTTTTTTTTTTTTTTTCATTATTATTTTATATATATAACAAATAATTTGATAATTTATATAATATTATTGACAATATGTATATAAATAAAATAAAAGTATTAAAATGTTATTTATGATCCAGTCCAAGGACCCGGTCTGTGTACAAATATTGATGAGAGTAATGAGGATATCGACCTGGAACCACTTGATCGTGGACCATATTTTGTCATAGCCGCATCACAAAATGTTACGGCTCTCGTTGGAAAATCTGCGATACTCCGATGTCGTGTAAAAAATTTGGGCGATCGTATAGTAAGTATAATAATGTATGATATTCATTTATTATTGATTCAACTGTTATTTGTATTATTCATATAAATATATTGCATGTATTTTTTTATTTATTTATTATTGAAAAATAAACAAATAACAAAAAAATTAATTTAGTATAGAATTGTTAAAAGTTACCAAACAATCGGAATTTTCAACTCGGATTTTCATTGAATTGAAATACACGATTATTTTGAAACTTTTTTTTTTTTTATTTCTAAATAATGGGTATTCACTAATTATTATTATTAATATTATTATTGTTGTTTTTTTCTTTGAAATGTTCAATGTACTCATTCTATAATTAGATTTATTCATGTAATATAGAATATAATATTTTGATTGGTAGCAAACTGTTGATAAATAGTGATATACGATGAATCAATGAAGAAGTTGTATGATTGAAGTACTGGCAGTGAATGAAAACTTTTGCGGCTCATAGTTAGAAAAGTAATAATGAAAACTTTTCAACACAAATTCATCTTCATAGTTGAAAGATATAAAAAAAAAAAAAAAAAAAATTGATCAATTTTTCATGATAATTCCTTATTATACCATATCGTTTTAACATAAAAATAAATTGTAATATACAATTTATTGATAAATGTAAATATTTTTGAATAAAAATGGAATATTTAATTATATTACGGGATATAAAAAAAATTAATTCAAAATATTATTTATCATGATTGTATGTCAAATGAAAATCTAGTTTTCATTTGCAAACAAACCGTATAAAAATATACAGTATGAAACAATGAATTTATATGTTTGTTATGCTATTTGTTTGACTATAATTTTCACAGAAATAATCAATATTTTACATTAAAATAAATTAAATACGAAACGTTAACGATGAATAATATTATATACATTTGCATATGGATATAAAAATAATTAATTTTCACTCATCATTGAGCACTGATAAGAGTATTCAAAATGTTATATATATATATATATACATACAAGCAATCATGTATAAAGTCTGATATTCAAATTCAACAATACGTTGATTTTTATCTTTCTAAAATAATACAAACACCTAACAAATCTTGAAATCAAAACAAGCACGATCAGATCAAATTCAAATATTCAAACTTCCTACAACTCTATTTGTTCTTTGTAAATATAATACAGTAAACTCATGACCACACTCTACAATTCACATTGACAATATATTTTTCTAAATACATGTATATTGTATATAGATATAACCACACAACTGCTTTATATTAACATTTTGAATATTAATCGTTGTATGTACAGAAGCGAAACGAAGATTAAATGTTGAGTTGTGGTTACTGAAAGTTGGACCACAAGAGACGCTGATTACAGAGTATACATAAATATATATAATAAAAGCTGTATATTTTAAATGAGTGCGGTCCAAGTATGTATAGTAACATGATCATAAAAGCACGTGTAATTAGAACTTTACTATTAAAAAATTATAGTCATTCATATATTATGTGGATATTACTGTCTTATTACTATATATTGATAAATATTATTTATTTAATTGTTCATATGAATATTAATATATTTAATTTCAATAAAAATATTATTATACACATTTTTCTTTTTCATATTTTTTTTCCTTTTTTCTTTACACAATTGTGTATTTCAATTAACTGAAATTCTATGACACATCGAGATACAAAAATTATCATTATCATCATCATTAGCAAAAACTGATGTACATTTGTCTTATTTATAATTGTATTCGTGCATGATGTGGCACAATCTACGTGAAAATGGAGCTTATATCTAATTAGTTTTGGATGAAAAAGTTATTTGATATACGTAAGCAAATATAACTGATGTTATAACATGATATTAATTTGTCCAATTATCATTTTATTTAAGATGAATAATTTTTAAAAACAAATTTTTTATAAATAATTGAATAAATAATTAATATGAAATATTAAAATGATTATATTGAATATTTGATTTTTATACTATAAATTATATTGTAATTTATCAATTATCACGATTACTATATTATTATTATTATTATTATTAATTTTTTTTTTTCCAGATAAAAGTTTTTGAATGATAGTAAATTAAGTCAATAGCAATAAAACTTAAATACCACGAGTACACGTTTTTTTTTTTTTTTTTTTTTTTGGAATGAGAATAGATAAAACTAACACTAATGATTTCGTATAACACAAGTAAATCACATTGAATATGTACATTTTTGCATATCTATATATTTTTAAATATTCATGTTGTATTAATATTTATTGTTTATTACTGTACTTTTATTCTCTAAGTATTGGTTGAAATACATTATTTTCTGATTACAATGATATATTATTTAAATTAGAAATATACCGTGGAATAATAAGAATTTAATGTAATTTTTATATTGTCTTATTGTCCGCTCAGTGGTATACACAAGTACATATACATATATATACCGATTTATTTAATAAATACATATTCACAATGTACATATTTATTTAGAACGTAATACACATGTAATACTTGGAGCTTAAAATATATTATTGTAAAATGAACGCAAATGCTCAATGTAATTTACCATTGAATAATTACCATTGAAAATGGCAAACTCACGAATTAGGTCGTGTATTTTTTTATTTCTTTGTAAATTTATATGTATAAATATATATATATATATATATATATATATATATATATATATATATATATATATATATTGCAAGTAAGGACATTTTTGATTATTTAAATATATAAAATGATTGATAAATCATTGGAAATTTTAGGTATCATGGGTTAGACATCGTGATATTCATCTTCTCACAGTGGGCGTAGATACATACACGTCCGATCAAAGATTTGTGGCATCGCATTATCCACGTACAGAGGATTGGACACTTGAAGTTAAATATCCACAGCCCCGTGATTCCGGGACTTATGAGTGTCAAGTATCAACGACACCACCAATTGGTCATTCAATGCATCTCTCCGTTGTCGGTTCGTTTGAAAAATATATTTATAAATAATTCATGTATTAATTTATGTACACACATATAATTATTAATTTATACAAATATTACGTGGTATCGTATGAAAAATATTAAGTGCAAATATGTAAATATATAAAATTAACATCAAACATTATATTCATGCGAGAGTAATACTTTGATAATTATTAATGTTATGGCTCTTTATATTTATTTTTAATTTTTTTAAAATATCAATATTATAAAAGTAATAATATTGTAGGATATTTTTTTTGTTATGAATATTTTTGCAATATTGTATTATTTTTATTTTTTATTTATTTATTTATTTATTTTTGTTTCCTTTTGTTTTTCATATTTTTTTAATTAAATATCTGCAGAACCCGTGACAACGGTAGTGGGTGAGCCGGAAATGTATATAAACAAGGGTAGTACAATGAATCTGACATGTGTAGTGAAACACAGTCCGGAACCACCGCCGGCTATATATTGGACACACAATGATGAGGTGAATATGTAGAAAAAATATTGATTCGAGAATTATTGTAGCCATAAAATCCAAATAATAGCATCAATATTGACAAATATTTGTGGTGATTTGTTTTTTTTTTTTCTTTATTTCTTTCTTTCTTTCTTTCTGATGCCAATCTTTCAATAGAATTCATATATTTTTCTGGTTGCATTAGTATTTGTTGATGATTAAGTAATATTAAGCCAATCTCTATGGTTGAATCAACCAGACAATCGACATAACTTGATTGCTATCATTTTTTTTTTTCTTTTCTCTATATATATATTTTTTATTTTATGCCTGAAGGAAATCAATTATGACAGTCCACGGGGTGGGGTCTCGGTAATTACTGAAAAAGGTGAAATAACTACGTCGTATCTTCTCATTCAACGTACCCAGCCTGCAGACAGTGGAAGTTACACGTGTCATCCTAGTAATGCCAATGAAAAGACTGTTACCGTTCACGTACTCAATGGTAAGTGTACAAAGATATAAAATAAAATATTCAATTAATTATCTATTTATTAATGAATTATTTTTAATTTATAAATATAGGAGAATATCCAGCGGCAATGCAACACGGTGGACAATTAAGACTGGGCAATCCACCATTTGTGATATTTCTGGCGAGTCTTTTAACCTTTTTGAATCATCAACAATAAAGTATTGAGTTGAGTTTTACGTCACGTATAAATAACGGTAATTCATTCAATACAAAGTTCGATGCAAAGTGTTGAGACTCGAGTATACTATTGAAAATTAATATTTCAAATGTAAATAGAGAAGAAATGTTAAGTTTGTGAAAAAGTCTCTTCTTTTCGGCAATGAATAGAGTTTAAAATACAAAACAAAACAAAAAAAAAAAACAAAAAAAAGCGTATATATAATAGATAAATCACATCCGGAATCCCAACAGACTGGCTGTGAATAAATTTTATTCAAGTCACACGTAAGTGTGATGAGGCGAGTGTGTTGTTCTTGGTTTCTGGTGAATAAAAATAAATCATTCGTACGCTCAAGTCTCTGTGACCAAAGATATTTTTCATTCGTTTTAAATTCGTCCAAATTGACGGGGGACATTTTCAAATATAACATATTTGCATCGACTTGATATATATTTACTGTTGTCCCATAATAAGTCATCCATGACTGTAAAAATAATTTAAAAAAAAAAAACAAAAAAAAACAAATACTCATCAGAAATTTGTGAAATTACGTTTATCAATGTTTAAAATCATTGATTAAAGTTTCAAATTAACCGATAATAATTATTATGAGTAATTGATTGATTTATTTAAACCCCATTGAATAATTTCATCACTTATCATTTTGATACATTTATTATGTTATTTAGGTGAGTGAGGAATATGGAATTTCCACCCTTTTTTTTTTTTTTTTTTTCATCGTTTTAAATCATGTGAAAAATCACCAACTAATATATTATCTCAATAATGCTGTTAGAGAGTTTATGAAGAGTTCATTATTAACGTTCAGAAGATAATTCCGTGAATAGAGTATTATAATATATATAAATACTTTCACGCTCTCTTGAATAATTTAAAGATCCAAAAATAACACGAAATTATTTGATAAAATTGGTCCACCCTTTTGTGACTTGGTTGCTCTTATTTTTGCGTTTTATTTCGCGTCTATTCACCCATTCACCCATTCTTTCAATCTTTACTCTATGTCAGTGTATTTTCGCCAGAGATTCCGGGGTCGGTACGTGCCTTTTATCCAAGCACAGAAGTACCATACGAATGATAAGACGAATTCGCTTGAGATTGAGAAAGTCGCGATAAAATGTCGGCTCTGCTTTATTGAGATCACGCGCATATCAAGATGACTTTGATATTCTCGTGTTTTATCCTCCCATATATTCTATGCGTAAACACACATGGTCATTCAATTTTTTATTTTTTTTATTTTACTTATCTATACCATTGTTATTTATCGTTATGTTTTTTTTTATATTTTTTATTACCAAATAAATGTGAAAATTCACACTAATTATTCATATAATATATTATAAAAATGTTGAGTTTCACTTTTATTATATATTTTAATCTTTATGGTCAACTCTATCATTACAATAATTATTATTTCATTGAAAAACAAAATAATAATAGTGATAATTATAAATAAATATATATATTTAATAAATTGCAACTAAACATTTGCACATAAGGTTTTGATCAATTGATCAAAAAATTGATTGGCATTTTTTATTTATTTATTTATTCATTTATTATTATTATTATTATTTTTTTTTTTTAAGTAAATTCCCAGTGTATATTATTTATCGATATATATATATGTCATTCTTATTGACTTATCTTTCAATATGTTAACTGAATTCGTATCATCCGTATTACCTAAACGGTGAAGTGGTAACATTGGCATGAGTCTGATTTATTGAGGACAAGTGTAAATAACATCCATTTGATTTGTAACCATCTCAATTCAACAGTTGGTTTGAACTATATAATAAATTTGATTACATCCATTACTGAAAATATGAATTTTCTCACATTTCACTAGACGATGTCGGTCGTACTACTTAAACATTGAATTTATTCACAATGTCATTGAAAGGTAAGACATAATAAAAGACCAAAAAAAAAAAAAAAAAAAAAAAAAATCATAATAATAAATTAATACAAAAGTACTTTGTATCAAACTTATTTCACATTTCACAAAACTCACGATATACACAGATTGAAATTGAAATATATGTATAAAGTAAAATTAAAGACGATGGAACCTGTACAATTTCCTTTTAGTTGAAAATGAAGTCTACCAAATAATATATTTCACCTTCTTCTTAACGACTATTTTCTCGCTTAGTTTTTTTTTATTTTTTTATTTTTTACCCTGTTTGCCTGACTACATCTATCGACCGTGTATATTCCTCTAGTTTACTTTTTCTTTTTTTTATATCTATCCTTTTTTTTTTGTTTTTTTTTTTTTTTTATTTCTTTTCATTCTCTCTTTGCCCGCCGGCAACGTGTATAAAACTTTCCGCTCTATATTTCGTTCTTTGTACCAGTATATTTTTTACTGTATATGACATAAATTTTACAGCAGACGAAAATCGTTCAGTTATATATTCCAAACGTCTTACAATTTAAAAACATGAAATTTTGAAATTTTGATTAAATCTATTGACTGAGTGATGCAAATCATTATACAATTGCTTGGTGTAACTATAAAATGGTATTTTCATTAATTTTATTCTGATTGTTTAGTGGCGAATATTGTGAATTATTCACTAATAAATTGAATATTTTTTTTTTTCTATTTTTTTTTTTATTATTTTTAATCTTTTGTAATTTAGCTGTATGCTAATGGATTCCATTCGTAGTGTTGCATTAGCATTCTAGAGATAGAATTCTTTATCCCTTCACAAAATAATACGAACTCTGAAGTATCTTATTATTTCTCGATGCCTTTGTGAGTTCGGTGACACTAGAATTTATTTCATTTCAATCTAACTTGAATTAATTTAATAATTATAATAAAGAAAAGTATAAATTTTGTATAAACAACAATATTTTATTTACATATTTTGTATTGATATAAATATTCGTTGTTTTGTAAAACTAATAGTTTTATATGAATATTTTTTTTAATTTATTTATTTGTATTTGTCTTTGCTTTTACTATTAAATATTTGTTGATATTTTTTATTCGTATATTTCTCATGTTTCAATTCGTAATATCTGTAAGAAGCTTAAGTTTTTCGCATTCGTTGTAGAAGAAACAATGTAAAAAAAAATGAAGAAAATGAAGAAAATGAAGAGAAAACAAATATGAGAGAGTAGACAAATAATTCACTCCTTCAACTACTCCGATTTTCTCAATTTACTTGTGTTCACTGAAACATTATCTTCAATAATATATATCATCAATATATCATAAGTGCGATCTACTCAATGGAGGAATAATGCAATTTAAATTTGCACTCGCTGACTCAGTTTTTACTTTTTCTATATAAACTTTGACAATATTTCAAATGTAACTCTATCCACAAAATAATCACTTCACTTTCCCAATCTAAATATCAAATTATATATAAATCTATGTATGTAAATGTATCCATAACTTTTATAAATAATAGTAGTATCTGAGATAAAAAAGTTTTACATTGGATTTTGTGTTTTTGATTTTTTTTTTTTTTTTTTTTTCTCTATATCTTTATATCTCTTGATTGTTTTTAAAACTTATCTCATTTTCCTTATTCTCACACAGTAAAATAACACTATTTAAATATATATATATATATAATTTTTTTCTTTCATAAATAAAATTTATCAACGTAAAATATTAATGATGAATTTAATATTTTAATGATACAGTAACAGAGTAATGTAAATATAAAGTGATACGAACATCGTCAAAAAAAAGTTACGATGAAGTATTAATTAACTTTCTAACTGTGCATTCACATACACATTTCTTTTATTTTTTTCTTTCCGTGATAATCAACGTGATAAGTGAACTTTTAAAGACAGGAGAAACAAACTTTTCGAATTGTTTCAACAATTTTTCAGACTATGCGAAGTCAAAAAAAAAAAAATAATAATAATAAATAAATAAAAGGACAAACTTTTACCACTTTATGATATTACTTTAGATGAGACTAAGGTTTATATACATACATTGTGTATTACATATATATATATATATAATATATAATACAGTAAAAATGTTATCTCAAACTCATTTGAAATTTCGATATTTTCATAGCGAATTTAGATATCAAAACAACAAAAATTTTATAACATTTCCACTTACGGTCGTATTATATTTGCATTCATGATCAGACATTTATCCAATCAAAATGATCACTTCATATATTTCATATTGTAATAAATACATTTCAAATGTACACAGACACCTGGATCATGAAAATATATCATTATATTTCAACGTACATGGATATTTTTGATAAATTAAATACTTTTTTAGTTTTACAGGAAAATTATCATGGCAATTTGGTCTTACATGGAGAAAATTAATTAATCATTTAAATGAAATCTTTTCTAAAATCAAAATTCGAAAATTCTCTTCATTCCAAATAAACTTTATATAAGTTTTCGGTTTCTCAATGTTAATTCGATTTATAAATCTACACTCCAGAGTTAATTCAAGTTCAAAAATTATCTCAATTCCTCATTAAACTTTTACATAAGTATTTTTAAATTTTCAACACGTCTTTGAATTAAATTATACACTAGTATAATAAAAAGTTTAGCATATTTTTATTTAAAAAAAATTTTTTTTTCAGTATTTTCAACAAATGTTTTTGAGCAATTTAAATCAACGTATTAATTAATTCATAAGATTATATCCTTATGCGATTAAAATATATCATCAACATTTTTTATATTCATAAGTACAAGTAAAAGAAAAAAGAAAACAAAAAAATTGAAAAAGACGATAGTGGAAGAAGAGTGAAATAAGAAAGTTAAAGAAATAAAAACTGAATATGAGCTTATTGTTTGTTGAACAACGAGGCCAAAAAAAAATAACTTAGGTGTGATATGTGCGGATGGATGAAGTATGTGAGATGGTAGACAAAAATAAAAAATAAATAAATAAAAAAAACAACAAGAGCAATCCAGGATGGGAGATTTGCGGATTGACCCGCTTTTGGCAAGAGCGTTTTGTTTCAACCACACACATACAAACTATTCTCTTTTTACATACAAACTATTCTCTGCTTCATGTTGCACCCCTTATCCATCTACTCTACTGGTATATGAATCCAATCTCTATATAACTATAATATTAGTCCAATCTCTCATTCCACTAACTCAATTATCAAAATACATATAAATTATACTTAATATACATATACATATATATGTAGATAGATAATGTTATTCCAATTTATACCTTGAGTCTTCACCATTGTTGTTTCTCATATTTATTTCAATTGATAATTCATGGAATATTATGATATATGCAATTCAACTGCATTAGTTCTTGATTAGATGAAATAAGTTGTATGTTGATCTAACCTAAAATTGTAATAAGTGCATTGTATTATATATAAATATGTATATATGTGTTTGAATGTATATTCCCATGAGAAAACGTGGATGATGAACCTAATCGATATATCGAAGGATGGGTATGGGGGAGTGGCAACGAGGGAAGATGAGAAAAAGACAGGAAGAGAAAAACGCCTGGATTCCGAGTACTGGCGCCGTTACGCCCGGCGTCGTTATGTCTCGTGCCCTATAACTATATAAATAAATATATATATATGTGTATATGTAATATATGGATATTTCATTGGTTGCTCCAATGATTAAATGTAGGGAACAAAAAAAAATTTATTCTTTTATATTGGCTTTAAAATACACGTGCAATTTTTAATTTTGCAATTGAACAGGAATATTTTTTTATTTGGTATTAATATTATTGGTTTTTTTTTTTTTTAAATATTTACTCAATTGAAAGTTAAGTATGTTTTATCGATATTGAATTAAGTTTCAGAAATTGAATTAAGAAAGAAATTGAATTTCGTTGCTGAAATATTTTTCGTCTTCAAATAACTCACTCTCGAATTAATCTATAACTTTTTTTTTTTTTGTTTTTAATAATTTTCTTTTTTTGCAAACTTTTATGTTAACTTTTATCGACTCACTGTAACTTCGAAATACAATAAATTTATTAAAGTACAATGAAATACCATCAGCAATATTAATAAACATAAAAAAAAATAGTAAATTTATAGAATGCATAACAGACATCAGGCATCAATACTGTGAATAAAAATGACTTTAGTAGTGAGAGTTATTTCAAAAAAAAAAACAAAAAAAAAAGATTTCAATCGTAGTAACAATTTAGTTTGCGTATAATAAATTAAAAATTGCACTATATTTCAAAAGTGTTTCATACAAATTCACAAACTATTTCAAAAAGTTAGTTTGAAAATTTGGCCACTAGAGGCATTATCAATCGGCACAGTGACTCATCGTGCTCAAACGAACACTATCGAATAACTCCGACAGTTTCCGAATAGTTCTGCGACAGCAGCATAAGAGTGGTGGAAAGAGGAGACACATGTGATACGACTATATCGTATAACCAGCTGAGTTGAGTGAAACAGAAATGACAATAGCCAATAGTGTGTAAAACGCGTTTGCGCGAGAGAAACGAGGTTATTTGTGTATGTCATGCGTATTTAATATTACATTGAAAGAAGTGAAACAAATATACTCATATTTGTAAGTAGAAGCGAGAGAAAAAACCAAGGAGCATTAGTGGCAAACAGTGGCCATTTTGCTGTGGTGTGTAGCTGTTCCATTTGTAATCATAAGAATATTATCAAACGATTGCCAAACGCGTATCTTCACAATTTCTTTTTATAAATTCGTTAGTAATACATTTTTCATTGATTATTTCTATAATATTTTTCATCTACAATAATAATCATTATACTTTTTATTAACATACTGTTTTAATTATTAATTGTTGGATCATCAGAATTAATTGTGGAGATCGTGATAACGAAAAGGATAAAAAAATAATAATAATAATAAATAAATAAATAAATGAGAAAAAAGTGCGGGAATTGATTGAATAGAAGAACACGAAACGAGTGCCAGTCAGTCAAGTGCATAGAAGTGACAAGGTGAGTGCAGTGAAAATTTCAATTTTATATGAATCAATAAATCACGATAAATTTATTTGTAATATTTCATGTATATACATATATACGTTTACTTTGTACGAAGTAATTTTTTTCTCCGATGAATTGATTGAAAGAAAAAAAAAAAAAAAAAAAACAGTAAACCAAGTCAATTGTGAATGTCTTAATTTCATGATCACTTTGTTACAACTCAAGATCATTTTTTTTTGTTTTTTTTTTTTTTTGCGTTTCATTCTTTGTTCCCGAGTATTTATTATCTTCAATAGTTATGAATATATTCTTATAATTATTTATTGATTCACTGTATTGATATGTGTAATGATTATTGTAAAGAAAAAAACAAAATTTTTTAAAATAAAAATCCAAAGAAAAATGTTCAACTTCATTTTATAATTATTTTCAGGAGTCATCATTGAGTAAAAAATACAGACAATTTAAACGAGTAAAGAGATGAAGCAGCAGACTGGTTTCATACCACTCACAATTCTATATTTAGCCTGCACCCTCGCTACGGTTCAGGCAGGTGAGTTTCTTGATATTTCATACTTTATATATTTATATATGAACGTTATTTTCTCAATGCTATTCTTTTCATTCATTTTTATTATCATTTATTCATTATTTATTTGAGATATTAATGTATGGTTGTGGTGAAATAGTCTAAAAGAATGTATTATTATCAATTTCCTAATCAATTAATCATTCTCTACTATTTACATTTCAACATAAATAATTTAATTTAATCACTGATCATGTAATAGTTGATAATAATTTTTTTTTTTTCGTTTTTTTTCTTTTCCTCCCGTTATTTGTCATTGGTCCGTGAAGAAAATTTAAAAAAAAAAAACGAAAATTTAAAAATTTAATAAAATTAATTTACGAAATATTATTCCACACGTGTATTCATTTGTGTTGAATTTTATTTACACAAGCTACAAATAATCATTTATTTATACGTTGAAATATTTCATATTAAGGTCGAAGAAGTAATTTCAAGACGATTTTTTTTTAGATTTTTTTTATTTTTTATATTATATACATTATATAAAACACTTTACAGTTTTAATATTAAGTCATTAATGTAATTAACCAATTTAATATTTATACGCGTAAACTGTGAATAAATAATAAAATAAAAAAGTCGTATCATTAATTTCTTGGGAAGTAATTATTTAAAACGAAATATAACTCGTTATTTTATTAATCACTTGATAAAAATTATAGATATATATGATATAAGCCAGTAAGAGATTACAACATGTTCATTCGCTCACTTTGTGTTAGTTCCGTTGATTTTATCATTCGTGCATGGTTAATATACTAGTGTATCGGCAACAAACAATTATATTTTCACAAATTTATAACGCTTTGATTATATAAAAATCAATGGAGTACTAATAGGTGAAAAATTTATGGAATAATATGATATATTTATCACTGACAAGTTAATAATATGAATAACTGAAAAAAAAACAAAAAATTTTCCAAATTATTTTTCAATATATACCCGTTTTTATATTCTGTTGCATTCTTCTTTTTCTTCTTCTCCTTCTTCTTCTTCTTCTTCTTCTTCTTCTTCTTTTTTCTCTACTTTTTTTTTATTTTTGTTTTTTTTTTTTTTTTCTTTTGTTTTTATTTTAATTTTATAATTTTTCGATTAATCGTTTCACTTTTTGACTGAAAAATTCTTCTTGTTCATCATAAAGTGAAATACAGCGGACCTTCAGAAGTTCAAGCAGGAGAACCATGGAGCATTGAGTGTTCTGGCCATAAAGTGGATGAAAAATTCAACTGGACAAAAAATGGTCAAATGATAGCTGAACTGTCATCAGGCGAAATATCTGTCACTGAACTTGTAAAGGGAACTAGCAAATTAGGGTCTATCAATGCTACGAAATTTCATGAAGGCTACTACAAATGCATACCAAACGACAATACGTCCTTTCATCTAGCCATTAAAAGTGGGTCGTAGTTAATACAAAAAAAAAATGATCAGCAACGTCAATTTAGCGAATATATCGTTCATATTTAGCTTAAATTTGTAATACTTATTACATTCTTTCCCCCCCCCCCCCCCCCCCCTGAAATATTTTTTACATATTATATTTTCTTCTTATATTATTTTCATTTTTTAAAAATATCCTCCTGTACCGTTTGTTTCTCGATTTTATTTATTCCTATTTACATCTTCACTTTATTATCATTATTATTATTTATTATTATTTTTTTGTTCGTTAATGGCCATATTCGTTTTTCCAAACATATATCTTCTTTACAGTGAAATAATCACTTATTGTTGAAATTATATGATACGACGTATCTTTCGTCACTTCTTATCGGCCAGTAATTCAGATGATATTTATAGGACGTGATAACAATGTGGGTCTCCTCCAATAGTACACACATACGTATGCATTGTTTTAATAAATTAATACAAAGACAATCACTTTACATCAGTACTCTTTCGGTTAAATTAATATCATATTTTAATTCTTGATGATAACAATCAAATTGTACATAACGTATGAGCAAAAAAAAAAAAAAAAAAAAATAAATAAATAAATAAATAGACCTCAAAAGCCTTAAGCAAAAGTAAAAAAAATATATAAAGCTCCAATTTAGTTGAGTGGATGACACTAATATTTATGCTGTATGATTTTGCCGTCATCATTGAATTAATTCTCATTGTGTCTCATACGAGACTCATACACAAGCTAAGCATGTATGCGTGGGGTTTATTTGTGTCAATTTTTTTTCTTTACATCTGCATTCAAGATATGAAGAGGTATCTACTATATTTATATATTCATATATTTCTTCTCAAGACACTATTTACAATGAAATTTGTGATTTTTCATTATAGCCTTGAGTCGTATATAAATTTTACAATGATACATCATTAATATTTATCATGTTATTTTCATCAATAATGAGAATTCATCAATTCCACATATAAAATATTCCCTTGTTTTTTTTCCTATTCATTCTAACGAAGTTATTGAAATATTAATTGTGAATGAGTGAATAATGATATATTATTAGCTAACAATTAATTAATTTATACTTATTGGCTATATGAAAATGCGTCTAAATTGTCTTTAGTTAAAATTAAAATGATAATTAAATTATGATTGGATCTACTGATATAGATGAGAAGTTACGCCTGACCACTGCAGTGAATTTCTACTTTAATGCTGTTAAAATTTTATTGCACTTATCATATCATGCTTTTAATTTTTCTTTCAGAAATTTTTTGCATTTCTTCCTCAATTTATCCTTTTTACCGAATATGTTTTTTTGTTTTGTTTTTTTTTTTTTTTTCAATATTAATAAGCTAATTGATCTGTACTCAAATTATCACACGTAATTTACTGGAAGATTGTATTTAAATATTGAAAATAGTCTTTCTAGTTTGGGTAATGTAATTATACAACTTGTTATTTAGTTTGAATTCCTATCTTAGGATTAACAAAAAAAAAAATTACTGAATTTTTTTTGTTACAGTAATTCTTTATTGTTTTATGCAGACGAAAGAGCAATAATTGCTTCTATTTTTACAATAATAATATTAGAATGATGCTTACACTAATTTTTATATATATATTTGTTTATTTATTTATTTATTCATTTATATATTATAATATGTGTGATACAGAGTAATAATGAATTGAAATAATCGTGATTTCAGTTACAAAAATTAAAGTGCTTTCATCTGACAACTTACCATTGATTCTCCAGTGTGAAAATTACACTGCAGGTGAAAAAGTAGAGTGGCAGAAAGAAGGTGTCAATATTGATACAGTATTTCCAAATCAAGAAAATGAAACATACAGTTTCGATTCTGGAGCAATTTACATTAAAAAATTACAAGATAACTTGTTTGGAAATTATACATGCAACACACCAGGCAATGAAAATACCACATCATATTTTACAGTTGTTCGTGAGTAATAATTCATATACAATTAAATATATTAATGAAAAATAAATAATTACTCTTGGATTATTAATAGGAAAACCAATTGCCACACTACTAGAGTCGGTGAGTGTTGTGGAAGGTGAAAAACTTCATCTTATCTGTTCGGGAAATTATATTCCTGGAATCAAAATAAAATGGGAATTAAATGGAAATCCGATAAATTCTAGTGAGGACCGTGTGAAATTAGCTCGTGATAGTCATGGTATTGATCATGCTATTCTCAATATTGATGATATAACAATGAACGATCATGGAACTGTTACATGTAAAGTCGCTTATGACTGGAATGCACATCCAGATCATATTTCCATAGCAGAATCCAAACTCAGGGTAAAAGATAAACTTGCTGCATTATGGCCATTCCTTGGCATTTGTGCTGAAGTTATTGTACTGTGCACAATTATTCTTGTTTATGAAAAAAAACGTAACAAAGCTGAGCTTGAAGAGTCAGATACAGACCAAAGTCCAGATACGTGAGTTTATGAATTTTTTTTTTCTTTTGTTTTTTCTACATCATTCATCATATTAACAAAGACATTGATTATCCTTAAAATGCTATCCAAATTATATATAATAGTAAATTATTTTTAAAAGAATCTGAAGATCACATTTTCCACGTCAAGATTTTTTGCAATTATTTCGTCTAGCAATGCCCACTACCTTTCATTTCCAGTCTATTTCTACATGAATTTACACAATTTTATACTCTTCCAAAATAATTGAATGATTGCCGTTATTACTTCAAGTTCCTTCAATTTTTACAGTAATATAATTCAATTATTTATTTGATAAAATATTTAACATTTTTTTTTTTTTCTCCCTATTTATACAGTAAACCAACACCAAACAAGGACTCTGATGTAAGACAGAGGAAGTAAAGAAATCTCTGAATGTCATCGTACGAAATATTGGCAACGGCAAAATTCGATTATATAATTTGAACATAAAGAAGTTGAAGAATAAGCAGGAACAAATGGTCCGGAAAAAAAAATGATGATAATAATAATAACAATAAAGTTATAATGGCAATCAGACGCCGTTGCCTTTCATCAAAATTTTTATTATTTTTCAAACCATAAAAAAATCTAGAGATAAAAGTGAAATCATGAAATAATGTCAAAACATTTGACTGAAATAGGGACTCCAGGCATTTTACATTATATGTATATTTCTACACTGCAATGGAGGGAAGAGGAATAATATTTATTATAGGCATTTGTGTAAAATCGTAATGAAAACTCAAGTATTCATTGTTCAAATGGCCAGGGAAATTAATGATAATTGTGAAAACAATTAATATCAATCTTGTTTATATAATATTGTAATAATACTGCTATAAAAAAAAAAAATAATCACCTTTATTATTCGAGATGTAATGAGCGGTTGGAGAAATTATTGGGTGAAATTGAAAAGTTTAAAGAGTAATTTGTAATTGAAATAAGATGTTTGCGATGATTGCCTCATGGTAGTAATTTCTTGTTAGACTGATGCTATTCAGTAACAGTTCTTAGTTATAAATTGCCATATATACAACTTTGTCAATATCCAATTATTATGACATTGTTTTAATAACATCTAGATTATAAAATCACTATTTTTGATTCGCTAAAAAATAAACAAAAAATAAAATAATAAAAATACTTCCGCATTTTCATAATGAAATTTTGATTGAGCAAATAATTATAAATAGACATAATTGCAATCAAATTATATGCAAAAATGTGCATTATTACTGTTGTTACAATTAATTCAGTTATCTAAGGAAAATAAAACATGTATAGAAAGTTTTTTTGTGATTAAAGGAGTCATTGGCGAAGGTCATGTATTCAAGATAAAAAAATTTTTTTTTTTTTCAATCAACAACTTCAAAATAATGTACAAACATTTTATTGAATAATGATAAATGCCTTGGGTTACTCTTAATCATTATAATACCTATCCTATTACTATATACTCTCTTATTACTTTTCATCACGCAAATTCATTTAGCCAAATTAACCGTCGTTTTATAGATAAATACTAGGTATATTGGATTTGACAAATTAATATATTTCATCGGGTGCAGACATTTGTTTCTATATAAAAATTATAATTATATGAGAAAATGAATGTTTGACTATTTCTCATTTACTTGAAAATATCGTAAAAAATTCTTGACCAATAGTTATGTATTTTTGCATAGATATAAGTAACATTGAGACAAACTAAAATTGTTTTGAATCATTCAGATTTGACATTTTTTTTTCTTTTCAATCTATTATTTAATCAATAAAATTATAAATAGTAAAATGTTGTTAACATTATTATTTCATTAATGCGTGATGAAAAGTATAGGGTAAATTCACTTACCAACATTTTTTTATTTATTTTTTTCTTTTCATTCTACTTTGTTACGGTAAAACATTGTAAAACGTGATATTGACATTAGTCTTAATAGTTACATATAATTAATTTGTTTGAAATTCAAATATTAAATATTATTTAAATTGTCCCAGGTGTAAGATTAGAAATAATGCATTTGAAAAATGGTGAATGACTTAAAAAATGAGTATATTTGAACTCGCATTATTTTTTTGTTTGTTGAATTTTTCGATAATTATTAATAAGTATGTCTCTTTGGTCGAGAACGCGAGTCTGGACGAATTTGGCATGTGAATGTAAGAGTGACGGCACAATGAATTTCACTCAGCTATTATTCTAGATAAAACACTTTTTGTAACTATTGTATTACAGTGATAAACAATTAGCACCGTATTAAAAAAAAAATATATATATATATATATATAAAAGTAAAATGTTCACTATTAGAAATGTTGATATTATGAATTCAAGTGTTTGGCCAATCTTATAAAATTAAGATTATGTACAAATAAATTTTATCACGTCAATGTTATATACAAATCAATTTTAACATGTCCAAATTATATACAAAATGCCCTAAGTGACATTTCTCCAGAAATTAAAATAAAACTACCGGTATTCGGTAAATAAATAATATAATAATGACTCCAATGCAAATGATATTGTGGCTACTTGGATTTTTGATTTCCATAATCTACGTAAACGCGAACAACTTCACCACTATATTTTCGTTGACTGGGCATAAAATAGAAATCTGGTTGTTGAGCGGATACATGGGATGTGTTATTACCATGACCTTGAGCACGATTATTTCTGCGATCTTGAGTGTAATAACCAAGTTGGGGTGCCGGTGATTGTTGTCGCGGACCTGGTGCGCGTGGTAAACTGTATGTAGCTCTTGGGGCAACAGCTATCATTTGTTGTTGATTAGCCAATTTATGTTTTTCCGGAGAATTTATCATACCACCTGGTCTAGATAATCCACCGTCCGGTGTATCCCTCAATCTCGGTAAACTTGAAACCACCGGTGGTGAAGCTTTTTCTTCAGTTTCAAAGCCTTCAAAACCAAAATTAGTCTTGGCACCAGTAGAATAATCCCTCCAACCATTATTGGCAATTAAACGTTCTTGCTGTAAATAATTTGTTCCAATTAATTTTCGAGTCATCATTAATTGAATTAATACTAAAATTATTATTTGTTATATAGAGTTAAGAACCAAAATTAAATTTAAACAAATAAAATTATTATACGATGAATTTGAGGTTTCCGAAAAAAATATTACCATTACCTAGATAAAGTTGGATAATATATTAGCTGGAGAATCACTGTGTAAAATTAAATAAGTGAAAATTCTACCAATTAGAAAGTGTTTGGTGCATATTTGTTGGTGTGCGTTGATGCTGATATTGTTCATTATACTGATGATTTTGTCGATGATTATGATGATGGTGATGATGATGATTACGATGATCATTTTGCCGATGAGATCGTGCAACTGATGTACCGTGAATTGGATTGGTCGAGGCGGGAGAAGTGACCAAAGGCAGAGAGTATACTCGCTATACACCATTGACAGTCAGGAAGAGCGCAGATCATGCAACACAAGCAAAGCAATGAGGAATAATGAGGTATGATATGTCATTAATAGAAAATAAAACCAATTACTACTATATTCATCAATTTCAATAAATATATACAATAAATCCCACATAAATAAATAACACACAGAAGCATCTAATATTAAATATGTTATGAAAAGGAGAATTGAAAATGAATTATATTAAATTTTATAAAACTTGGTGCATTACGATTAATATGGTAGATTAAATTAATTAATTTATTATACTACTTTAGATGTATTATATTATTGTATAATTATTTCAATAATGTAATTACCTTGGTTGTTTTCTTTTTAGTAGTCTTGTAGAGGGTACAACTAGCTTGTAATAAAGCCAATGCTATGAGAGCAGCAACACACCCAATGACAACATAGAGTTTAGTTGCACTGAGTAAAATGTCGTTTGACCCAATATTTCCATCTTTATCGTTAAAATCATCATTCAACTCATTTGCTATGAAATTTAAATAATTATATTTATATAAATATTTAATTGAATGATAAACTGATATAAAATATATTGATATGAAAAAAATAATAATAAAAAATATATTAGAGAACATACTACGTGAAGGCATAACGACGAGGTATTGTGGATCTACTGTCAATGATCCAACTTTTCCTGCCAGAAGCGCTTGTCTCAACGTACTCTCCACTTTTGTCATTGTATCGCGTACTTTTAATACTCTACCTTTGTCTTCATTTGTATCCACAATTAGATTCATTTTTGCAATAACTCCATTATCACCGTTGCTTAAATAAATGTAGAATTAAACAGATTAAAAATTTTATTCAATTTTTATCTTTTAATTTTTTTTTTTTTTTTTTTTTTTTCGTTTATAAATAATACGAGAAATTAATTTACCCTCGAAGTTCATTGAGTGTTATTCCGTAATAACCAGGAATGCTACTGAGTATTGGTCCAAAATTGTCTGAAATTCTATTTGAAATTATATCAAAATCCTGAGTAGATGGTGATGGTGGGACAAAACCATCCCCAAGATTAACTAGCTTTACTTCAATATTATAATCAAATTTAGACAGTGATGTGGACGTTTCTATATTTTCTTCTTCATCAATTCCGCAGGATTTAATACAAATTCTTTCAGACGAAAGAACAGGTAAACTATTGTGTTTTCGAATTTTTTTGTTAACTGAATTGAACATTCCACCTCTTACAGGAAACATCATATACAAACATTTGTCATCGGTAAAGGATAAATCTTTGTTGTCTTTAGTTATTCTTTTTCTTGAAAATGTCAAAGACGTCATACCATTTTCAATTTTACCACTTATGTTGTAAATATCTTGAGATGGATCAAGAAGTGGTGCATTATAACCATTTATCCAAGTATCCATAACAAATGGTCGTCCATTAGTCTTGTCAACCCACCCTAATACTGCATCAGTTTGGGTCATTTTTTCATTTTCAGAAAATCCAACTCCAGTCCATGTGTCTGTATTTTTTGTCATGATTGTAAAAGTCATTTGATCCTATAAATAAAATACATCATAGGAATAAATAACTGAAGAAATAAAAGTGAAGAGAAAAAAGAAATCTATACATAATATGAAAAATGGTACTTACATTTTTTGTTTTATATATCCATCGAATATAATATTCACAAGATGCATTTTTTACTAAACAATTTCTGGGATATTTCCACACACCCCCACAGTGTTTATCATCAAGTGATGAATGTCCACCAGATTCTTCCTTATTTTTTTCATCTGAAAAAACATTTTTTTTTTTTTTTCCTAATTATTCAAGATATAATTTAAAAATATTTCAATAAGAAATATTATATACCAAAAAAGTTCATAATGACAACGCCTCTTTGTGATCTATGGCCGTGATACTTGAGTTCATCCTGTTTGTAAAAGTCTTGAATGCCTGCTGGACCCTTCTCCAATCCACTAGGCGGTTGATGGATATATTTACCAGGTTCTTGACCCTTTGCCCAAATAACTTGCATATCGCTATTAACAATGTCATGATCAGTGAGTTCATTTGCTGCTAGCGGTTTGCGGAACAGAATTGTAGTCACACCGTCCTTTTCAAATCCTGTTGCGGTAGTCAAACTACTTTTTCCACCCCAAAATTCATCGAGCTGAGGGGTCGATCGATCACGGGTGTAGTAATCACCGATTCTGTGAGTATTTTTTCTTGCCATACCGATAACAATGTCCGTGCAATCCATTGGATTGAAATCATGTTTAGGTGTGTATTTATGTACCGTTGGCCTCACTGGAGCTTATTATTTTTATTTTTTTTTTATTTTTTTATGAAACATAAATATTTTAATTACTCGTGATACTATATCTCAAATAGAATTGAAGTAAAAAAAAAACCACAACCTCTATACTGTAATTATATACCAAAGTGATTATACCTCTGTATGATGTCTATATACGTTTATTAATTCTATTGAGTTGATATTAGTGATAAATAAAATTTACTATGTTACTATTTGTTTACTTTGTTAAATTATATTACCTTTAGTGGCCCCTGCCTTGGTGCTAGGTTCTGCGTCCATATTTTTTGACACGAGGTTCTGATCTAATGTTGATTCACGATTGGAAATGGAATCAGGTTCAGATTTTGGATCGGGTTCAGGTTCAGGTTCAGGTTTTGGTTCAGATTCAGGTTCAGACTTTGGTTCAGATACTGGCTCAAATTTAGGTTCAGATTTAGGTTCAGATACTGGCTCAAATTTGGGTTCGGATTTAGGTTCAGATTTAGGTTCAGATACTGGCTCGAATTTGGGTTCGGATTTAGGTTCAGATTCAGGTTCCGATTTTGGTTCAGATTTAGGTTCAGATACTGGCTCGAATTTGGGTTCGGATTTAGGTTCTGATTTTGGTTCGGACGAAGGTTCAATGTTAAAATTCGGGTCAGGCTCTGGTTCACTTTTTGGCTCGGAGGAAGGTTCTGGATGAGATGTTGACTCAGTGATGATAATTTTAGATTCGAATTTTGATTCAGGAGTCTGTTTAATCGCAACAGATTCAGGTTGAGACGATGAAAATTTAATTATCGGTACAGAAGTAGATTCAGATTTATATTCGCGTTGTGATTTTGATGTAGGTTCTGATATTGGTTCAAGTTCATAAGTTGGATCTGGCACACTGATGATAGGCTCTCCTGTGCAACAAAGCAACAACAGGCATGCAACTATTTTACCAAAACCATGTGCATAATTACATAAATACAATTTTATCAAATGAATTTATATAATATCTAATGTTACTAATATATAAATATATAAATCAATTCCAAGGTATTTTGTGACCAAATAATTTTATGTTAAAATTACGTAAAAATATTTAAATCAAAATAATTTATAAATCTAAAATTAATGTTAATTCCAATTATTATACTATTGTCTTGTGCTACTGTACAGAGAGAATAAATTATGTGAAATAGCACCATAATTGTATGCTATTTTCAGAATTTATTTATTTCTATACATAATTTTTGAAATATGATAGATATAACAAAAAGTTTGAATATAATATAAATGATAGTTAATTTTGAAATAACATACCAGTCGGTTCAGCAGTGGCAATCTCAGATGATCTCTTCTTACGACCTTAAACAATCATTAACTTATGTATGAATAATATATTTATTATCACGATAAATTTGATAATAATTAAATTAAAAATAAACCTTGTTTTGTGCTAACTCTATACGTAACACTTGTTTGAACAGTGATATCACTATCAATTCTCGGTGTGACAGTATGTAGAGTGTGAATTTGCTTTGCAGAACGTCGTCGCGCTGATGACTTGGAGGGTTCTGCTATTGATTCACTGTGAGTTTCATGCATTCCAGCTGCCATATCGGATTGTGACTCAATCGAGATTTGATCCACAGGCCGTCTTATACCCTTTGTCAAATCGTGTTTTGGTTCTGGTTGAGGTAATGGTTCAGCTGTAAATTTACCATGAATTTCGGGGAATGCACGGCAAGCTGGAGTCAAATTATTCGGACGCCATCCAACAGCAACCCATGAAGTGGAATTCACGATCATGACACTTTCCAATTC